>JAWWEQ010000010.1:707554-814775 GCA_035583055.1 Torymus tubicola
TATATACATATCAAGGAAATATCTGCAAAGTGCATTCGACTGTTTCATATTTCAGAGCGAGCTGTGAAGCCGCGAGTGAGTGAGAGAGAGAGAGAGAGAGCAAGCAAGTGAGAAGAGAGATATTTTCGAATCACAATGAATGAAAGATTCGTGTCGATTCGCGCGGCGCGTTTAAAATTGGCTCTGAAAATTATAAACTGTCTCGTTGTCGGACCGAAAATAAAGTCTGGCATTACCGCTCGACTTTTTGCATGATATTCGCTCCAAAAATATACATATACACGAAAACATAATCTCAGTTAGCTGTGAAATATATAAAGCGTCGTCTCCGTATATTCGGTGTATTATACATATATACGAATGCCGGCGCAGGTTCGTTTCGAAAGCGAGAGAGAGAGATGGAGAACGAAAGAGAGAAAGAAGGAGGAGAGTACATTCAGAGGGGATGGATGGACAGGTGGGGGCTGTAATTTTTGTTCTGCTAGCCCGTTATGATCCCAGGCATATCCACTTACATGCGACATTATGGCCGAATAGGTATATATGTTATATATACATATACACGCAAGCGGGCGGGTCTCTTTATTGTTTCGAAGACAAGAGCTCTTGGAGAAATTTTGATTCTAGAGTTGACAAATAATATCAAGGGTTCTTAGCCTTATATACTTTAATTCAAAGACGATAATCTTTTACTCTTACATAATTCTTCAAAATTATTAAAAATTTTATACGATAATTGCGACGTTCGAGCACTCGAAACGTAAAAAAAAAACCACCTTTGCATTCCTTGCCATTTTCATCGATATATACGAACGCACGCACAGCAGCAGCATATAAGCAGCTATACGGCACCGCACGCGCGCACGTGATTATGTCACGGCTATCAATTACATCACTCGAAAAATCAGCAAATAAAATTGCTCCCGATCAATCAACGTCTCTCTGCCGTCGTATACGTCGCGCTTATATATATATATATATATATCTATATATATTTGCTATATACACACACACACATACACCCGGAATTTTTCCGCGATTCTTCGAAACAGAACAGCTCGTATGCCGCCGCGCACAACCGTATATTGCAAAACTAGTGTACATATATATACACACATATATATATAAAACTAAAAATTCAGTGCACGCACGCGTGGCAGCAGTGGCGCGACTTTTTTGCGAATAAAAAAAAAGTCCGCACATGCCCAATTTTAATTTAAATGTACGGTAAATACCGGGGAGAAAGTTTCCCCGCGCACGCTGAATTTGCGAAAGTAGAAAATAAAGTGAATTCCTATACAGAAATTCGCGCGTACGTATGTATATATATATATATATATATATACATATACATACGCCTCCCGCTATGGGTTAGAACTTTTCCGTACATCCTAATTTTCCAACTAGTTTGCGCCAACTACTACTACTACGTTATTTCAGCGTTGCACTTTTGCCCACCTCGCGTGCGCGTGTATCCGATAATTTTTTCCCTCGCCCATGGTAGCAAAACTATAGCAAGAGAGAGAAAGAGAAAAAGTAAAAAAAAAACGGGGAAACACGAAGATGCAAATACAGACGCGACTGCACATACACACATATATATACACACAGGCCACAGCTATATATACAATCTGCAGGCGCGATCGAAGCGGAAACGGAGATCCGCTCTTCGGCTCTCCTCGGTTTCTTTCCGCGCGCGCTCACTCGCGAGTGCGAAATTCCGTCCTCTCTCTTTTCTCTTTTTCTTACCTCCCTCTCCTTTTTTTTCTTTCCTACCTACCTCTCTCTACCTCTCGCCGCCATCAATAAATCGTCAAGGCGGAGAGGCATCAACGTGAAATTGGCAACAAATTACTCTCCTCGTGCGCCTCCTGCAGCAGTAGAGAGAGAAAGACTTGCTCCTTCGCCCTTCTGTCCGCGCTCGCTCGCGCGCCCAATTAGCGGCGCGCGGTCGTCGTCGCCATTGTCGGTGGCAACAATGGCGCGCGCGCGCGCGCGGGAGTATATATCACGCGCGGGAGGTGGCAAAAAGTGATCGTACAGTGAACGAGTAAGAGAGAGAGAGAGAGTAGGTTTATTAACGAGCCGAGAGTAGCGTGCATAATTGTTATAAAATATTGACGAAAAATCGATGAGCTTTTTGCCCGTTAGCTAGGCGTTTTTGCTGTAAATATATATATATATATATATATATATATATATATAGAACACGAGATAGTGAGAAAGCTAGATTGCGCGAGGCACATGGTGGATTAGCCTCTTTCTTGTGTATAGATTGGATTGATGCAGGGTTAAATTGTATGGAGTGCGGTTTTTGCCAGATGATGGGTATACGCGTTCCAAGGTGCACACGGTTTGATTTGTTTAATGAGGTGGCTTAATTGGCGTTTATTTATGGCGGGCGCACGGGGATGTTTTTAGAAGTATATATAATTATTCGCTTTAACGAACTGAAAATTGCAGTTTTCGATGTAAACAATTATTATAAATCTTTTTAGTACGAAATTACATAAATATACAAAAAATGTATATAAAAATCCGCACCACATCTCAACACCGAATTATCAGCATATCAGTCGAAAAATTCGACAATGACACATCGAGGTCTCGCATCACCAACCCATCATCACTTTTTACTATATCACATACCCTCATACTATATATATACACCGCAGCGATCGTCTCTCATTCACCTTTTTCTTCCGCACGTGCGATCAGGTCCCCGACATTATGCCGTTATTGTTTACCTTTAAATCTACCGGTCGCTCATGGCTGTGCCGAAAAATTTTCATCGGCCTGCGTGCGCATGACGCTCCCACGTGGTGTGCCTCTTATATAAACCAACCGTGTGGGAGCGAGATCAGACCAAACGAAGAAAGAAAGAAAGAAAGAAGGAAGAGGAGAAGAAGAAGAAGAGGTGGGAGAGAACGAGACGAGGAACGAGTTCCCTCCCAGAGTATATATAAGCAACAGTGCGGCGCGCGGTACCTTGCATGTTACCGCGCCGCTCGCAGCACCGAACATTGCCGCAATTACGCGCGATATTATTTATATTGACGCGAGTGAGCGAGCGATCCGCGTCGTTTCTAACGTTCCGCGCGGATTCTTCTTTTCTTCTTCTTCCTCGTTTTTTTGCTATACATACAACTCACGAGCTTCCTCCCTCTCTCTCTCCCTATATTCTTTTATTATCGTGGATTATTGCGCGGAGAGGCTTCGAGGAAGCTTTTAATGGGAGTAGGCCCCCACTCTGCGTGCTGCGTTGTTGCTGCTGCTGTTCTTCGAGCTTACGAATTTATATTTGCCACAATTAAATTAAACGACTATGCGCGCGCACTCGCGCGCGAGAAAAATGATTCCCGGAACGGATTCTCGATGGGCAGCCAACCTACTTGTATATATAGAGACGGAGGCGGCAGCAGGGGGAAAGAATTTTTCGCTTTGTGTTTCGCGCGCTCGCGCGTTATTCTGGCGACATAAAAATTTATCGGCTTCCGAGAGTATGCGCGTGCGTGTATATATATGTATGTGTGTTTTGTATAAAGAGCTGCAAGGGAATGTTAACGATTGACGGTAGCGCGCTCTGACTATACAACGATTGATTCGATATACACGCATATATACAGAGCTGGAATATAAGAGGTTGTATAGTAGTAGATTTGCATGGTTATATCTAACATTTCATAACCTGTTACGTGGAACAAGTGCGACTCTCGTTGTTTTTTCTCGTTTTATTGTTTATATTTGCTTATGATTGCAAATAAATATCGACGCGGGGTTTATACAATCGTGTAATCTGAATGTCACAGTGGTCGGAGCGTGCAAAAAACCTGGCCTTTCCCAGTTCCGGTTTGCTAATTCGATCTCAATTCACCAAACTCCTTTGTACAATATAATATACATGTATAATATATAATTATACCTCGAATGTTCCTTCACTCACAATTAATTAAACACACTCTTCGACATACATAAATATGAACCATATATACATTTATTCATCAAAAATATATAATCTGTCAAAAAGCCCTCCTCGCTCATAGCAGGTTTTCTCCCACACAGCAACACGCAGGCAGCTGTCGCCTCGTCATGCATTCGCGAGCCTCAAAAATTGTTCACACTGTTTTTGTCCTGCCTCCTTCCGCGGTTCCTCCAATCTCGCTTCCCCCCTTCATCTTTTTGCCCTCCTCTTTCCCTTTTCGCATTCCCTCTTTCTCCCTCTCATTGTATCCTGCGCGCCTGGCTCTTACATATACTACACACAGAGGCGAATCCGCTGGGCGAGCAAAACATGCGCCGGATTCCTTCGCGGAAGGGAAGGTCGCCAATTATTGCACATCCTCTCTCCTCTCTCTCTCTCTCTCTATGACGGGTCATATTCGGGTTTTTGCACGAGACTCGCGGCTCGCGGGGTATATATAGGCCTGTGGCGATCCCACGATCCGGGAGGCCTTTTCTCATCGCGCCTCCCTCTTATTATTCGGTGTAGTATTGTTATCGATTGGCCCCCCCTTCGTGTAAGTTCACTGCGGTTTATAGCGTATATATATACATATACGTGTACACACACGTGTGTGTATATATGTACGTATACGAGAAGATCTTAAAAGGCGAGCGCTTCGAGAGCGCGCAGCTCGCCGTGACCTCATTAACGTTTGAACAAGTTGTAAGGCGGAGAGCGAACGCGCGCAGCACAGCGAGACTCTCTCGTGAGCTGTTTTTCTTTTTTTTTCCTCTTCTCTCTCTCGCGACTCCCTCCTCGGTTCTGCGTGCGGTACAAATTCTCGGCGGATGATGCATTTCGAGATTAATTAATGTCGTATCTCTCTCCCTCTGTATGTGTATATATGTGTGTGTGTGTGTGTGTGCAAGGTATATATACTTTTACGTCTCGGCGCGCCGATAATGTTCGCGATGGCTTTTTTTCTTCTTTCCTTTCGTATTTGTTGGGAGTAGTTCCTTTTTTTTCGGTGGGAGAATGTTGCGGTGCGCGGCTACTGCTCCTGCTGCTGCTGCTGCTGTAGATGGGAAGGATTTAAAAGCGTGTACACGCGCACTGAGAGAGAGAGAGAACGAATCGCGGAAAAAATATGTCGCGGAAGAGATACAATCGAATTTCTTTTTTGCACGTATGAGAGAGAGAGAGAAAGAGCGAGTGCGAGCGCTTGGATATATCGATTTTGCGCCCGCGTTTGGCTTCTCCGCCTGGGAATTCGTCGCTCGGCGATTCGGATTCCGATCGTGCTCTGAGAAATTGCTGCTGCTGCTGTTGCCGCGTTGCGCTGGTAATTCGATGATTTTTATACGTTTAACAATTATCGAAGTTTACCGCGTAAATTATAATGGTTTTTGTTGCCTGGCAAAAAAGAAAAGTTAATTATATTGACTTATACTGATCGTTTCAAATTTCAATTATCATTTTAAGAGGATAAACGTCAATCTTATGTTAAGGAAAATTCTTATATATATTAAATTGACATGCTGCTAAATAACATTCCAAAAATTAAATCACTGTCAGTTATAAACAACGCACAACACACACACACACGACCTTCCTTCAACTCTGCTAAAAAAATTTTTCCTCCCCTCCTCAGACAACTATTGCATTTCTTCAACCATATTTATATATATCTTCAAGCACCTTTTGTCCCCACCATCACACGACACACCCACTCGTATATACAAAAAGCCGCACAATTATTACAAAGAAACTTTACGAAGATTCGCGAGAGGACAGCGCTCCGCCACCGGGAAGATTTACGAGGCAAGCGCTACTCGCGTTTTCTTCTACCTGCACACTGCGGCGTTTTCACCGAGTCGCGCCGTTAAAATAATTTATATCGCGATGGACTCAGTCCGTCGCGCGAGTGCACGCAACAAATTATTCTTGTGTGTGTGTGTGTGTTCAGAAGAAAAAAGACGTCTCGCGTATATGCAGCCAGAAGAAAGACAAAAGATTGTAGTTCACGAGATTTTGCTATAATGTGCGAATGAGTGAGAAGGGAATTTGGTGAGTTTTAATTTACGAGGAGCAATAAGGAGATATGTATATGCGACTTTATGAATTATTGATGTTGGATTAACTGTAAACGTGAAAGCAATCGCACACTGATTTTTTACTGGTCGATGTTGTTGTTGGGAATGGAGATTACGACTCTTTTCGCGGATGCGTGATAAGGAGATATTAATATCGGAACGGGAGAGTTGTTTTTTTTTATAGTCGTTAAACGGTGTTTTTATTATATACGCTTAATTCCTGTTAATATGTTAAAAATCAATTATAATAATATTAAAATAATACATTTCTTTAAAAAAACAGAACATTATTACTAATTTATTAATTTGAATCAACAAAGAAACCCGGGACGACTGTTCACGCGAAATCCTCATTATTTTAACAACCCAACAGCCATGAAAAACGGCAATTTATACTTCATAAGGCGCCTCTTATCTCTCCCATAATTTATCCAAACACCGCGAGCGACCGCCGCCGCCGCCGCCGCTTCGTGTAAAATAGACCGACCCGCGCGTGTGAGTCTAAAAAGAGGAGAGAAAGACTATATACACACAGACACACACGCCGAAACGACAACACGCGGCTACGCGACACGAGAGTAGAAGATACTATTGAGACGACAACGTGCACGAGTGAGAGAGAGAGAGAGAGAAAAAAGCAAAGAATCTCTAATAGGTCGGGGTTGGCAGACTGAGTAGAGGGGCAAAAGAGAGAGAGAGAGAGGAGGGAGACACCCACGCTTTTTCCGGATCCACGCGGACCGACCGAAAATATTCACGCGTACATATATATATGTATACAGTGAGAGTGTCGACAAAGGGCAAGAAACCGGAAAGTTAGCTCTCTCTCTCTCTCTCACTCTTCGTCTCGCTTGTACTCATCGCATATATACATATATATACACGCACACGTGAGCGTCTCGTTATTTTTTTGCGTTAAAGATGCGCGTGCGTGCTGAAATATCGGTGAAAATACGACGTGTAAATTTTGTTTTGTCGCTGATGTCCCGTGCCGCTGGTGATTCTATAAATGCGTTTTGTCCTCTCTGCAACGCGATCGCATTTCATCTTTCACGCGCGCGCGCGTGCAGGCCGCAGGTCTGTTGAACTTTCTTGCTTCTCTCTCTTCTTTTTTTTTACAGCTCGAGCTACACACACACCTTTCGTCGCCAAGTTAAACGGCCAAAAGCTCACGTTTTCTTATTTATAAAGGCACATTATACTTTCACGAATTATTTTCTTCTTGTCTTGTTATTATTTTTTTCCTGCTTTTGTAAGTGTGTGTGTGTGTGTGTGTATATATCGGCGAAATTTATCGGCCGGTTTTGAATACCATTAAATTATCGTTATTAAAGTCGTTAAATTTAATGTCAGCTTCAAAAAATCTTCTCGTTAAAAAAACCACGAACAGAGATATTTTTATATCGAACTTTCTCACAAAAGTTTTTCCTTAAAAAAAAAAAAAAAAAAAAAAAAGAAATGTCACGTCAGAACATATACTATATTAAAACAGCAAGAGACTAAACAAGACCACACAATCGCTATTAAAATACTTGGCAAATCAATGATAATAATATCGTTTGCATCAAGCGTCCCTAATCACATGTCATCGCAGCGACATACGCACGAGTGTATATTAAAAACTAATAACCAATCACTCCTACACACTCGCATACCACAGACAACTGCACTCTTCGCTCTATATACACACACTCTTACGACGCATCGAAAACTCGCCGCAAACACATGTACCTGTCCCTCTCGTTCCCTACCAGCTCAAAAATACACTACGCGCGTGTGTGTACATATATATACGCACGCACACCGCTACTATGCCGCACCGGCGCGACGGCGGGATGAATTTTTATTACTTCTAGCGAGCAACTTACACTACGCTACCACCGCAGCTAATTGTTATCGCCCCACTGCTGCAACCGTGACGAGACAGTTATACTATATAGTATGTATATATATATATATACATTGACTATATGTGCGTGTGCAGTATATAACATTGCCCGTCTCGCGAGTATATTAGCCGATTCTATTAATATGCCGCCGCGCGCCCCGGCATATAAGTCAGACGTTAGCCGGTCCTTAGTTACTTGTCACGTGTCAGTTCGCGCGCGCACGCGGGCACACACAACAACGAGACGACGCGACTCTCTCTCTCTCTCTCTCTAATGCCCCTGTCAGCGACGATTATGTCCGTCTTGTTGTTAGACGTTTGTGTATGTGTGTGTGTGTGTATATCTATCGATAACCGATCGATGGCGAATATTGCCGCGGACTATTATACATGCTCGATGCATGACTCGTCTCGCCTCTTGTGCGAGCGCGCATGAGCTGCAATAATTCATCCTACATCTCAATGCTATCTAAAGCATGTCGACGAGTGAACGAGCGACTGCTAGAGTGAGAGAGAGAGAGAGAGCGGCTTGTTGCTTTTGTATGCGCGGTGAACTTTGATCGTTTTTTTTCTCTTTTACCTTGTATGTATATGTATGTATATATAATGTATATATATAAGCGACGCAGGGTGCTGTATTGTTTTTTTTTGCATGGGAATTGTATGGCTATTGAAGTGTTTTATAAGGTTCTCGTGAGGAATTATGTGTTTTGTTGAATTATATGCTGGAATTTTTCGCAGAGACCAAGGAATTTAATGCATGCCTATATAGTGATGGTTTGTCTTTGAGATAGAGGGAAACAAATATATATAACGCAGATATAGCGGAAAGTTATTATTATATACGTGACGAAGTAAAGCGCAAACATCTGTCATTGATTCGATCTGGCAATTACAATTGCAAATATATGTTTTTTTTTTAAACGTTGGTCGGTGTATCGTGTATACTTATATGTATAGCGTTATTTTGCTAATAATTTAATTGTACATAAATTACACCGAGCCATATATTAAGATAATTATGCAATCGAAAAACACGATTAAAATATCACAAGTCATTTAATATTGGCCGCCTCGGATGTTTATCAATTAGTCTAGAAGCCGTTTTTGTGTTTTGTAATTGACTACAGAATACAGAGTGGCGCGCACTGGCAATTATGGGGAGTCCAAAGGCAGGCAGTATAGTGCGCTCACACGTATATATATATATATACAAATGTACGCGAGAGTGAGAGAGAGAGCGCACATGTAATAAGCGCACGTTTCGCGATTGTCAATTGTAAGTATATTTAGCAAACTTCATTATTATTGTATTTAAATTGTGCGCAAAGATATAGCCGACGGTAAATTGACATGTCAATTAAATGTGACGCGACTTCAATGTTATCTTCGGCTTGCACTCGTATATATACTTGTACTATATATATACTCATGCCAGTTCGAGAGTACTCACTCTTCTATATATATCCAACTGCTTTCTAACGATCTTATGCTTTATTGCTTTATGAAAATTACGACTTTCACGTAATTGTTTTAACATATATTTTCCGTACACGCGTAAAACATATTACGTAACGCAATTAAATTAAGTAATAACGTGACGGGACGAATCGATAAATAAATTTTAACGTATATATAGAAAAATTTTCTTATACACTTGCTTTATCAACATTCCTGTAAGTGAAAAAAAAAGGAAAAGAGTAAAATTATTTTGACAGTTCAAAAAACACAGACGCGATAAATCTACAACTTTCTAAGCCCATAAAGCCCATTTTAATTTCATAATAACGCTGTATATTCAAACATAATAAAAAAAACCTCACGTCTATGTATAAATATACATATTACTTTCAACTATTAGACAGCATAATCAAATGCATATTTCTTGCCTTCTTCGCATGACTATGATGGTGGCTGTGATGTTCGAACGTTCGTTCTGTCCTCTATACCATTATAAACACGTGAGAGGCGCATAATTTATCATCGCGTACATCCAAGTATGAATGAAGTTAAGATAACGCGAAACTTTCCATGGTTCTTAAAAGCTGCGGTTAGAATTATGTTCCGAATTTCTAAAAAAAAAAGGGGAAAAAACTCTATCGGCGAAATTAATCACGACTTATAGGCGATATTAGAAGCCTGACTCTCAGCGCTTGTCCGCACTTCCCTCTCCTCGTAATAATTTCGAATAACTCGACTCTCCATTAGCCGAAAAATGTAGGAATCGGGGAATTTCAAATGGCGCGGTATATAATATGAGGGTGTGCGCGTTATACTGCGTGTGTGCTCGATCGCGCAGAGGGAAAACGTTTCGGATTTTTTCCGTTGGAAATAACGGTTTATTGTTTACGTCGCAATGATTCATTATTTTTGTGAATAACTTCTGTGGATAAGGTATAATTATTTTTGTATTGACACACGATAAAAATGTTATCTTATATATATATATTATACCAAAAACTGATAGAATATGATAAATTTATCTACATTTATCACAACAAATATTACTTGTTTCGCTGTTCTTGAACAATAGAAAAATTACATATTTGATACAAGTATAATAAAAAAGATCTAAATTGTTACGTAACACACCAAAAACCCAATCCGCAGAAGAAAAAAAAGGACCCTTTATAGTCCAAAACAACACATATCTTTCTCTCCTCATCCCATCACAGTTCTTTAACAACCTCCCAACGACAACAACTAAATCCTCTAAAAGTCTAAAACCCTCTCTCTCTCTCTCTCTCTCTGCAGAAACCCTCATCCTTCTTATCACGATTATAATAGGCCGCGTCACACAGCGCGTCAAACGTCAACCGATGTGCATCTAACACGCTGCTGCTGCTGCTGCGGGGGCCTCACTTACACGAGCTTCGATTATCCCTCCTATATACCATACTGCAGTCTCTCTCTCTCGTGTGTGCGCGCGCGCGCGGCCTTTTATTGTTTCGAAATGGGACTCTCGCGAGAGAGCGCGTGTCAGTACAATAGTACATTACTTTGCGGCTCTTTCCTTCTCTCTCTCTCTCCGCCGTCGTGAATTTATTATCGGCCTGTTGGATTTGAACGATTGGAAGGTTATTCCCGTTTGCTTTTATTGCATATTATCGGCGGTATATAGCGACTATACGGCGGTGGCGGCGGCTTTTTTTGCCTGTCCAAGCAGTGGCATTAGAATGACAATTACTTTTGAATTCAGCGCGTATTTATAAAGAGAACCGTGTATACGTATGTGTGTATATATGTATATATATATACGTATATATAAACGTTACATCATTGTTTCGAAAAGTCGAAGCAGCAGCAGCAGCAGCGGCGGACGACGTCGATTAATGAAGCCGCGACGGTGAATCTAATTATTTATTGGGAATCGAGTGAGAGCCTCGACGACTACGACGACGACTACGGGATGTATTATAAAAAGCGGCACGATTGATTAGCATGGGTATAATTAAAATTTTACTTATAGCAGAATGGTAGAGAGCGAATGGATGACGACGCTGATAATGATGAAAGGTTATGAAAAGACGTTTAGCCTATTGTAATTGATTGCGCTTGAGCTTTCTAGAGAAATCATCGATTAATTTTATCTAAATTTGTTGTATATCCCAAGTGTTTACAAATGTTTCCCTCTTTTTGTATAAACGCAGCGAGAAGACGAAACAAAAAAAAAACTAAACCTGTAATACAACATTACCCGTATAGCTTATATGTTCTCATCAATATATTCTCTTTTTACATTCAACACTCGCGACTAAACTACTACTATACTATCGCAGAGCTCGCAGAGACACGTTCGAAAGTCGATTCCCTTTCCCACATCCACATATATATATATACACCGTTAAACAAACTACACGGTAGTCGGTATCATCGTTCCCCCCTAAAAACTTCTCGCACCTGGTCGTTGAAAAATCGCCGAAACTAGATAATACCAATTAAGAACAAATGGACTATCGTTCGTTTTTTTTCTTTGCTCTTTCTTTTCGCTCGACCGCCGGGTCAGAGAGACAGCGCACACGTCTTAATCCTCGTATAACGCGCACGCACCAATGGCGAATTAATTCGACAAAGCTCCTCGCAAACCTGTCAGCGCTCTCGACCGGCTCTCTCTCTCTCTTTCTCTCTTACACACATTCACACATATACATACAACAGACCACGCGGCGAAATTTTTACGACGCCACGAAATTTTCAAGGCCGTGCTCTTTGAGAGCAGCAGCAGCAGCAGCGCTCGGTTACTATATACTCGTGGGTGGTAGAATTTATTGCAGCTGACCTGTGTGAACGTGCACACGCGGGCGCTTTTCTCGCCGGACGCGTTTTACAAGCCGAGCGAACGCATATACCGGCTCTTTGTCATATTTTTTTTTTGCTATACGTTCAGCTCGAAACCGAAAAGTTCCTTTTTCCTATATATATATATATATACGCTTGGTGTAGCTTTACAAACGTGCTAGAGCTTTTTTTGACATATATACACACATATACGACCGCATATAGTGGTGAATCGGTTCGCGCGAATTTACGGCTGTTGTATATATATATAGCTTGTGCGTATTAAATATACTTGTGTTTTGCGACGTTCGGTGGAATTTGATATCTATATAGTAGTGGGGGTACACGTCACATAGGCTAGATTGTTGCTGCTTTTGTTTGGACCCCACGACGATGAAACGCGAGAGATAATTTATCGTAGAGATTAAAAATGTTGTTTTAGAACGTTAAAATTTATATGTAATATACCGGTGAGAGAACGCGCTGCATACATGCGTACGATTTTCTTATTTTACTACATTGTATTATAACGCAGCGATAAACGACAAGCGTCTCTACATAACCGCACACACGCTATATCCTCATCCCAATTAAACCTCACTCTTTCTATACCCCATTCTCCAACTTTTACACACAGCTGTATATAGCTACACTACGCGGCGGCTAACAATAAAGCCATTACCGAAACCCACCGGCTAATTACGCAATTTGTCAACGCGCGCTGTGCACACACACACACATACCGGCCATTTTCATAAATTCCCCCTACCCTCTATGGCGATCACTCGTATATATACTATGGTCTAGTATAGTCTCGGCTCATAAACGGCTTCTTCGCGTCTCGTTCTTCGATATTATATTGGCATTAGGTCTCTATACTAACCTATACACCGATGAGCATTTACGCAATATCCATACGTACACACACACGCATGCACGTACATACACAACCTGTCTTCGAAGCCCATAAATATATCGAGAGACAATGCTCTCTGTATATACGCGTGAGGGAGAGAGAGAGAGAGAGAGAGAAAAAAAAAGCCGATGCACACACGCGGAATTCCCTCGCCACTGCACGCGGACGATTATATTTCCAGCGTGAAAAGAGAGATATAGAGAGAGAGTGAGGGTCGACGTTCGGTTTCTTCCCCTCGCGACTTTTGAAAATATACTCGAGTCGCGTGCGCCCACCTTTTTCACTTGGTATATGTATATATGTATACACTATAAGCGTCACTTTAATGGTGTGGTAATAGTTGACCGCGTAAGAATGGTGGAATTTAGGAGTTTATATTTTGACAATACATATATATAGAAAAGCTACGATACATGAACTTTCGTTACCAAATGTATAACAGTGAATTTCAAAGTCCATCATCGCTTATAGAGACGACCGTCGTTCATATATATATACGTATACCACCACGCAGCTATATACGAAGTATAGTATAGTGCTCGCTTTGAAATTTAAAATAGCCAGCGGAGTGCATCCTGCCCGTACCGTGTTCTCTCTCTAGTCAGTCCTACCCCCCCCCCCCCCTCCCCCTTTCCCCACCTCTCTCTCTCTCTTTTTCACGAGACGACGACATCTAGTTTTATTGATTCTGCATTAAAAAAAAAAAAAAAAAAAACAGTCGACACTATACGGCGCTAGTATACACGAGCCATTAATACTTTATTCGCTAAAATTGGAACGCGCGCGCCAAGCGCGAGTGACGAACTCGAGTTCGTTCCGTGTGTTTAATATAGAAGCCTTATATACGAAGAGTAGATAGTATAGTATAGCCTATCGATGCTTCCTTCCTGTGTCTGCACTGCAGTGTAATTCTTTCTTTTTTTGTTGTTTCGCGTGTATATAAGGGTTACCGGACTCGAGTGAATTGTCATATACGTATTGTATAGTAAAATTAAAGTATACAATCGGTGCTCCGTTATGCGTTTTGGAGGAAAATTATGCAACCGCTTTAAAAACTTATAAGATACACGTATACAACCATGTACAATCTTGACTTTAAAAATGGCGTCCCAGAGAGGCGACCCTAAACCTATATACCACCAGTATCTACGTAGTAAAAAAAATACCACTCAACCTTACAACTTTCTTTCCATTCGCGCGGTTAATATTATACTTTAACCCCTAACTTTCGATAAATTAAGGGAAATAATCCGCACACAGAATGTGATATAATGACACTTACGAGTATCGACGACTGTGAGGTTGGCGAGCTGCTGATTGATCCTCAGTCCGCTCTGAACGAGCTCTTCCTCGAGGGTCGCTCGACTAGGTCTAGCCTGCTTGCGTCTCGACATCCCTGCTGTTGCTCTCTCTCTTCTTCTTCTTCTGCTATTGCTGCTATCCGTCGGCCCGTGAATCGAGCCTCTCGATAACCGTGTGGCGCTCGTTTTATATATACAAGCACACTCGTTCTTATACAAACCGCACGCGGAACTGTGCTTATGTTACTCTTACTTCTTCTCCTCTTCGTTGTTCTTGTTGTTATCTCTCTTCTTTCTCTCCTTTACACACTCAGAAGAGAAGAACGTTCGAGTGAGTCACTTGGGTACCACCACCCGCGGTTGTCCCGTATATCGAGACATCCGTGTTGTATAGAACAAGTATACGCGCACTCTTGTCAGTCTGTCCCCTAATTTTCACTAAAAATTTTTTTGCGCACGAGGCAAAATAAAACTATATACGTTATATACGATAAGCCTATTATAAATATGGTTCGCAATCACTGAAGCACAAGGATGACGTTAATCGTCATTGTCACACAACAACTGTCATCCTGAGGGAGCAACAACAACTTCGCGCTCGTCGACTCCCCGCTTCTCGGGATCCACTTCCTCCTCCTCCACGACGGTTCCATGCCCACCGCGCGGATTCTCTCTTACTCCACATTCGTCTCTAATCTCTCTTTTTTTCTCAACGACTACTATCACGCTTCGTCCTCATCGTTGTTATCCTCCCTCCCTACTACTACTACTACTACTATTACTTCTGCCACAAAGGCGGCACCGTCACTCCGCACTGTAATAATAATAATAATTTCACTGTATATATTCGTTTATCACTTTATATTCTCTCGCTCAACACGGAGGATTGTGTCCTACTCTATACACGAGGATAATAAAAACACAGGCGTTCACACACATCTACACGTGTAACCAGGGTTGTTCCTCAACGATGATGCTGCTGCTGTTGTTATTGTTGTTGTTGTTGTCGGCTGCTTCTGCTTTACTCGCCGGCGTTAACAGCGGCTGAGCTATCACAGGACGATCAATCATAGCCCTCGCCACGACGGCGCGAGTGACTGTCTTTCCACGCGCGCACTCTCGCAACGCTCGTGCTGCCACTGTGTGTGCGGTAGGCGCTCTCCTCTCGCACTCTCTCTCTCTACTCGCTAGCAGAAAGAAGCGGCGAACGAGAGTAGAAGAGTAGGGATGATGCAGAATAAGAAGAAGATGACGACGAGGAAGAAGGCAGCCGCGCTCTTATACGGCGGCTGTTACTACTACTACTACTGCTGCTGCTGCTATCGTTCACTATGATGGGCTACTGCTGTTGCTGCAGCAAACCTCGTCATGTGCGGCCGTCGTCACTATGTACGCGCGGAACGAACGACGACGAGCGCGCACGCGTTCTTATCATGTATATATATATATACGTATATATTATGTACATACGTGTACATTCACATACACACACGCGAGCACACACATATATATATATTTTTTATGTATGTATATATATATATCTATATATACACGTGTACGACGACGACGACGACGACGACGGCGGCGGCGGCGACGTACGTACGATCAGCGTGCATCCGCGTCCGCCGGACGACTATAGTGCGCTCGCGTTCTCGCTCCTCGCCGAGGCTGTGTGTGCTATACGGCCGCCTGTCGCCCGCTCGCTCTCGCTCGCTTGCTTGCGCGCACACGCACACGTGTGTGCAGAGCGAGAGAGAGAGAGAGAGCAGTCGCCGTCCTTCTCTCTCACTCCTCGGGTGAACGTTTATATGTATGTGTGTCTGTGTGTATGTATCGCGAAATAATCCGCGAGGGAGAGCGCGGCGAGCCGGACGACGACGGACTAGCGTTCGCTCTGGGGCTTGACGTCGCGACGCCCCTCTCTCTTTCTATCTATCTCTCTCTCTCTCTCGCTCTCTCACTCTTCGTCGCTTATCGGCTGCTCTCGCTCTTTCTCTCCTTCCGCGTGTGTCTTCCTTCTCCCCACTACTTTACTCACATAGATACACGCACATGTATAACAGCGGGGGGAGGCAGTAGTAGGGTAGGGAGAAAACGGCGGCAGCGGCGGCGGCGACGACTGTACTATACTCCCCCACCAAGCGCAGAGGCAGCAGCGGGGGCCAGCAACCCCCGGCGGAACGGCGAGTTTCGCACTCCCCTCTCGTTTTTGCGAGAGTATAGAAGTGTGCGTATATATATGTATAACCGATGTATATATGTGTATATATGCAACGTATATATGAAGGTAAGAGAGAGAGAGAGAGATGGGGCCTCCCGTCAAGGTCCACCCTCGCGAGCTAGGTATGTCCTGCTGCTGCAGCTATGTCCGCGGCTGTTTCTAGTTCGCGCGCGCGCGCGCGCGATGTGTCGTGTGTGCAATGTGTATATACTGGGAGGAAGGGAGGGAGGATGGAGTGGATCGATTACATGCATATAGGAGAGAAAGAGAGAGAGAGAGCGACAGATACATGGTAGTTTTGCATGATTTTCTTTGCAGAGAGAGAGAGACGTGGAGGGATACACGTGCTTTTTTCGGAGAGATGAGTTGGGGGTTTCTTTTCGGAGTTTTGGAGGTGGGTTGGTTGGTATAGGTCGAGGAATAGACTTTGACGAATTGGAACTTTTTGAGATGTATAATTTTGGTATAGAGTTTATGAAATATGGGGAACAGAGTTATTACAAGAATAAATAAGATTGTTTATTTTTATTATTCATTTGAGAAATGAAAAAATACATATTTTTAATTTTTTAATTATTAATGATAAAATCACAAAAATATTGTTGACTTATTCAGCTTATATATTTTTACACCACAAAAACAGAAAAACCAGAAGATGAAATACAGAAATAACTGATTCATATCACACGATTCATAACAAAAACAACAACAACAACACTATAATTCATCAACAACCATCTTCAACAACAATCGGAGGAAAGAAAAAAAATCATCGACAACGCTTTCCCACCATCACCGTCTCCACAATGCATCATAATGCACCTCTCGCCGCATCTCTCCTCTCCTCTCGCCATCTCTCGCATATAACCCCATCCATCCACCCTCTCACTCTGCACTCTCCGCACACTCGCACAAGAGAGGGTCCAGCAGCTCGCTCGCAGCAGCTCTCCTCTGAATGAGCGCTCGCGCTCGCGCTCTATAGACAGAGAAAGACGACCTATATGTTTCGCTCTCTCTCACTCTCTCTCTATCTCCCCACTCTGAGCATTCACGGACCTCTCCCCACTACCGAGCGGCGCGGGCGCGCGTAGGCGTGGCCTCCGGCGGCGGGCCGCTCTGCCGTGGGTAGTGTACCCGCCTCCTTATGCATTATTATATAGCTGCGAGCGCTCCGTGTATATATATATGTATATACGAGAAGTGCGCGAGGCAAGCGCATATATACTGGAGCTATGATTTTATATGCCCGGCTGGCCCTCGCTATATGTATATATATATACGCGAATCGCTCCGTCTCGGGCTTCACTGTGTGTGTGTGTATGTCTATGAGAGTGAATGTAGCGCGGGGGTGAGAGAGAGAGAGAGAGTGGAGCTGTATAGCGCTCCTTCTTCATCGATCCGCCGAGGTTGAGAGTGAGAGAGAAGGATGTAGGGAGAGTAAAGTCGATGGATGCATGCGCGTAAGCGAGTGAGAGAGAGATAGAGAACGAAGGCGATGCACTCGCGGAGCGTTGCTATTGGATGATAATGCCTATGGTCGGTCTCTCGTGTCTTCTGACGGCTCTGTGCACAGACGATCGCACTCGTCGTTGTTTGCTTTTCGCGGTATGTTCCATGGGATGTGTATGTTGAAGGATGGATTGTGGTTTCATAGTTATTGTTTATGATTAATTTTTTTCGAGGGGTATAACGAGTATTATTAATTTTTTTGGTTTATAATTATTGCATAGAAATATTTATAATTGCTAATCATAATTGATACGGATTATAAAGACGTTTTTAAAGCTTACTTGTTCTATAGTTTCTATCATATGTAGACAAAAATATGTCATTTTGGGTTTCGAATTGCCTAATTATACATGTTAATTGTTACGGAATGATTATTACTCATTATTCTAAAGGCTTGTTATTGTAAGGTTTAGTTAGTGATTGATACTGACTAGAATAATATTTTAGTGAAAATTAAAATAAAATTAAAAAATGGTGATGGATCTGGAGGTACATAATTATTTTTTCTGTCGTAATTTAGTTTTTTGAAAACAGTAATTGAAATTGATGAAAATTTCGATTCGTATAAGACAGTAATAGTATTTCGTTTGTATGCATAAATAAGAAGTAAGATATTCTATCAATACAGCGAAATAATATTATAGAAAGTAGGTTTCGGTCTGTTATTTACAATTCCCGTAGAAGAATTGTACAATCTTTTCATTTAAATAAGACTTGAACATCACTACTAGAATATCTTACAAAATATACATCATGGATATATAATACATCAGAAAATATACGTTCCTATCAACTCCAATTTTCATTTTGGAGCAAACCTATCTCAATTCAACTATTTACTTTTACTATTTCAAACAAACATTATCCCACAAATCCAATACAAGAAACAATTATTATCATGCATCGTCGCTACAATCTGACCAATACGTAGATAACCACAACCGATGCAGATCATATACATAATTCTTCTCATCAAACTTTTCAACAACCGAATAAAGATATCCTCGTTAATCAAAGCCCTAATAATTTCACACACTCTGCTAATGAAGCCATCTCACCTCATAACCATCGTTCTCTTTCACCTCTCGCTCTTACACTTATAACTCTCCTCACCGACCAACCACACACATATCCACTCTCTAAGCCCGTATGATGCATTCGCTTACACGTATACACATACGTAACATTACACATACTCGATCTTTGCGCGCCTGGCAGCTATATCTATATATACGTATATATGTGCTTTCACTTAACATATTCGACCTTATTGCTAGCCGTAAATCAAATGCATCGCGTTCATGCAGCGCGTATACTCGCGCTCTCATAGCTAGGCAGGCGCGCGCGCGCATTGAGAAGATTTACGACGTCGCACGTATATAACATATACGTCGTTGCAAGCCACGTATACATATATATAGCGTATAGTCGCGCGCGCGGATGACCTTTATCAGTGGCATTCCGCGAACGCGTCGTATAGAGAAGTATATGTGTGTGTATCGCAAGCGTTAATTATATCAGGGCGGAGAAGGGTATATATGTGAATTTGTGTGTGTGTGTGGGAGTGAGTGCGAGATTTTAGGCGAGTGCCGAGAGAGTGAGGGAGATCGATGGGTTATATGGTGGTTGCGGAGAAGTGGATGGAAAGTCGACGGCGGGTGATGTGGGTTTCGGCGAAATGTGATGGGTGATTTATGAGCTGATGGTTGTTATTATTTTATTTAATCGGTAAGATGTTAATTTAATATTATCTGGGAATTTTTAGGTGATATAGGTATGTATGATATTTGTACATCGCGGTTATCTGGATTTTGATTGAAATATTTTGATTTCTCGTTAAAAGATTTGATGATTTCAATCAATTCAACAAAGTTTAGTTAAGTAATTTATTTTAAACTGAATTCATAACTCTGTTAAAATCGTTTGTAACGTTGAAATTTATAGAAATACAATTCCTTGACATCGGTAAAAGGAGATAAGTCTCAATACTTTGATACTTTGAGAATGGCACCAATAGATTAATAATTGAATACCTAGACGTAAATATCTGTGATAAATATTGGCAGTATATCCGTCACTATTCTTGAGATATATACCCACATTATTTCCATATCTAAAATGGTCAAATAAGTTTTTGATGACGAAATAATACATGATTGGTAATAGCATTTTTAGATCATAAGTTCTCTTTTATCCATCACTCAAAGGGTAAAAACAATCTTTTTGATTTCTTGGTATATAATACATAATAATTTTACTTTTACATTAACTTACAACAACTTATCCATCTTGCCACTTCATTCCCGATACCTTTAATAGATCAATCTTATATTTCACCCAACTTCATCCAAACCAACCACGTATATATTTACCCTTATATTCTATCCCACAACGACACAGCTTGGAACCATCATTCTGCACCCTTCAAAAAAAAACCTCTAACAAACACGCAACCCTACCCTTCAATCCCACACGATATCTATATATACACCTCACTCACGCGAAAACTCCAAGATAGGAAAAGCTGTCTGAACAGCCTCCATTCTCGGCTATAGCTTCGACTACTCGGATCAGTAGACTCTTCTTCCGTGGCTGCTGCGGCCGCGCGCTGTTCTCTTTCTCCCAGGTGCTCGCGCTTACTCTCTCTCTCTCTCTCTCTCTCGCGAATCAATCACCAGGCACAATAATAGCCATTGTCTGAAGGCTTCGACTCTCTCTCTCTCTATGCTTTGAGGGCCGCGCGCAGGAAGCGCCGAAGTGGCATTAAGGGGTTAGAGCAGCAGCAACAGCAGCAGCCGTTCGCTCGCTCGCGCGCTCTTTTCGCGGATAGCTCCGAAAGGCGGTGCATTGCCGCGGTGGTTTTCCCTTCTCTCTTTCTCTCTCTCTCTCTCACTTGCGCACGCGGTCGTTAAGTCGGCTTAATCAAGGTATAAGACATCCGGTTTCCCTTTCTCTCTCTCTCGGTCTCTCTTAATTCTGGTTTCTTTCTTTCGTTCGTTACTTGCGCGTGCGCGAGCTCGCGGTTTTTTTTTCTTTGATCCAACAAAGGTCGAGAAAGAGAGAGAGAGAGAGAGAGAGAGAGAGAGAGAATTGTTGGATGTACGTGTATATACATACAGGCGTACGGGTTGATATGTTGCGACAGGTGCGTGAGGATCCACGGATAAAAAGTGTATATACGCGAAAGAACGAGTGCTTTATTTACGTTTTTCGAGAGAAAAAGAGGGCCAGCCGCGGCGTGCAAGTATATATATACGTATATAGGTATGTATATGTATGCCGTAATTATCGAGAGAGTTTTCGGCTTTGCAGATGCGCACGAAGAGTATGGTTTCAGTATATAAGGCGAGGATTGGCAGACTGCTGTGATTGGTTCGTTCTCGTATATATATATAGCAAACGCAATCGATGATTCGGTTCGGCCGCTTGTTTTTGTTTCGCGAGGGAGAGATCAATTAATTATACGGCTCCGGGATGAGCGCATGAGGCGAATACTGCTTAATTAAGGAGTACGCCATTTGTGCAACGTTATATGCCGGACTATTTAATTAAATACGCACTGCGGCAAGAAATCGATCGATAAAAACAATAAATTGTATTGTATAATTTTGCATTACAGTTGCCTGCACTCACCATATAATGTATATATACCATTCCTTCAAAATAATATTTCTTCTATACAATCGTACTGTCGAATATTAGGATAATTCTTAAACCAGGAAATAGACCTACACAGCCGATCGTCCTCGTACCTTACCATACAATACTACGGTCGGCATTCTCGCCGATTCCAGGTCAACATATGAACAACGAGAACAACAGCAACAACAACAGCGAGCAGTCGTCGTCGTAGTAGCTCGGCATGGAAAAGAACAGGTGTCGCAGCGGAAACAACTGCACGCCTGTCCACTCGATGAAAATTCACCGAACGTTCTTCCTCTATATATATATACACAGAGTGAGAGAGAGAGAGAGAGAAAGAGAGCGAGTGCGGGAGGAAGGCGCAACGACCGCTCGCTCTCGGTGTGGTCCACTCCTCGACGCATGAATGAGAGCACGCTTGTACGCAAGAGCAGCAGCAGCAGCTCGACTTTTCAGGTGCGTGCACGTGTGTATATATATACCTATATACACACACGATACGTTTCTTCGTTCATGCTCACCCGAATACCTATATATATATACACTCCTCCTCCATACCTCCTGCCTGCCTGCTATACGCTCGACCTTTGCCGAAAACGCGCGGGCTCGTTCGTGAAAACCAGTTCAAGGCTGCTGGCTGGCTGGTTGGTTGGTTGGCGTTGCCGCGTGCTGCGGGCTTTTTCGAATGAGAGAGAGAGAGAGCCTTTGTGAATGAGTTAAATGGATTTTGTACGCGCGCACGTTGCCGCGGTGGGAGTCGAGTTCATTCATTAGTCGCTGGATGAGCGCACGTGTGTGTGTGTGTCCCTCTTTTTCGTTTGCGTATGTGCTCACGCGTTCATTAAGCTCCGTTGTTCGGTATAAAAATATCGCTGGTCTTTTTCAGATACGTATATGTATGTGTGGTGATTGTTGTATACGTATGCAACGGCGGGGGTTGACAATGAGTCTGTGTAAGGGATGTGTGTAGTGCGGGAACAGTGTGGGAGGTATAGTTTAAAGAAAATAAGATTGCAAATTAAGGAATGATAATAAGAGTGAATTTTTACAATAGAGTGTTTAAAGTTTATAATGAATTATATATTTATTTTAGAATCATTAACCTGTTGAGAGCTTTTCACTGTTCTCTATATAACTGAGTAAATAATTGCGCGTCTTTGTGGTATCATACCGAAAATCTCAATTAGTATATTATTACGATATTTACCTTATGATATCGATACCTTCTATCCCAAGTTGTAAACGAAACAGGTGCAGTATTGCATCACCTGGCCATCGTTATACCAAGCAAACAATGCCTAAATAAATACCTAATATAGGTATATACAGCCACGGCTCCATTACACCTCCAATATTACCCCGATATCCATGACCCCAACAAAAAAAAAAGAAACCAACACTACCGCAGCCGAATCATCCAGATTTTCGTTCGTCTAATCTTGGCGCCGGGTCCGTAGACCCTGGCGAAGAGAGAAAAAAAAATTTCGAAAAATTCCTCGGAAAGGCACTAAAACGACCGGAGACCCATAAACCACTCGCGTGAATCATCCTCTCTCTCTCTTTTACTCTTACGCGTGCGTGCGGTTATTTCAAAGTTCCTCGCCACTCTCGTGGACTCGAGAGTAACTCGATCATAGGTCTCGGCATACTCTTCTCTCTCTCTCTCTCACTCGGCTCCTTATCGGCGCGCGATCGTCCGTAGGTGGTCGGCTCGCGCGCGCCGGAAAAGGTAGTAAATCGAAAAAGTGGGTTCCCAGCTAAGACTGAGTGAGCGTGAGTTTATTGTCCGCTCGTAATTTTTGCGTAAGGTCTTGGGGATCGACTATACCAGGTATATATATAGAGAGACAGGAACGAAACAGTCCGTCAAAATGCTATGGCGCCGGCGCCTGTGTGAGGTTCTTCTGGCGTTGGGGTTCAGTGTATACGTGTGAGCGAGAGAGATGACGAAGGCCAAAGGAGAGAGAAAGAGAGGCGATAGTGGTTTTTCTGTGCGTGGCTTGGAGACGGAATTAATTGGCGCAATTAGCCCGTCGATTCGGTGGCATCCATATGTCCACGCATGCGCGCCCGCACGGTGCGGTGATGATACGCGTTGATTGAATTTTTGAGCCCGACTGTGGGTGTGGGTTGCGCGTAAGATGCTGAAGATAACATTTTTTAGTAGTTACGTTGATCCTGTGTAATAAAAAGGCGTGAACCATTATGATTTGTAGTGATACGTTTAATAGGCAATTAATAAATCAGTAAAATTAAATTTTTTTCATTTTATAATATTTTTAAAAAATAAAAGTTTTATTTATATAATGAATAGTATTTCTAAAAATCATGGCTATAATAAGTATATCTTTATTTATACGTCATACTAACTATAAATCAATAACATTCGTATACACCCATATACAAATGTCCACACACATAGACGTTTCTGCACCCGCAAACATCCGAATACATAACCGCATCACGAATTAAAAGACAACTCATCTCCCCGACCAATTCAATTTTGAACCAATTTCACAACCAAGCAATAGCTGGCGCTTCAAATCCGTCCTCAAGCTTCGCTTACGCATCTGCATCGTCTTCGTCCTCACGCGCGAGCTTACGATATATAGAGAGAGGCGAACGTTCGCGCCGAAAAAAAGGGACAGCCACCTACACACACATACACACTTATATCTTTCTACCAAACTTCGATTCTCGCCGGGCGCTCGTTTTATGGCTGCCGGCCAAACGCAGGCGTGCGACAAGAACGGATATGACGTATTCATGAGCAGGAGAGAAGCGATTGTCAGACGTATATAGCAGGCGGCACTTCTTTTTGCGAAGAGAGAAAAAGAAAAGCGAAAGGACTTTGTTTCCTATATATATATACATACACACACATACTATATTGCACCTCTCTGGTTATCCCTTTTCTCGATTTGCACCCGCTGCTGCTGCTGCCGCCTCCGCGTGCAACAAAATCTGATTCGACGTCGATTTATCTACGGGCATTCCGATATTTCAGCCGTGCGCCGCGACATTTTCTTTCTCGCCCTCTTCGCCGACTACACACACCGACTTCTTTTCTCTCTCTAGTTTCTCTCTCTCTCTCACTTCTTCGTTCTTTCTCTCTCCGTCAGTCGCACGTTTTTCGCTCGTTCGCTGCTGCTCCCTTTTGCTCTCTCGGTCCTTGGGTTTTTTTTTTGCGTGCGGAGAGGTCGTCTTTTTTGGGGGGAGGAGGAGGAGGGAGGGAACTTTGAAGTTTCTTAGCACGAGCGGGACTTCGGTTCTTCGGTCGTGAAATACTGCGTGCTTTTAATAGTAAATCTCGGATTTGTTTCTTTTTTTTTTTACCATCGTGGTTGTTGTAGCCTTTTGATTGAAACTTTTTGAAATAAAAAAATATATATGTATAATCAATAAATAAGCTTTTACTGCCTTTTGGTACTTCAGCCATATATTTTACTCATATAAAATTCATTGCGGAAGTAACAATAAAATAAAATTTTCGATTTATAAAAATAAAGTTTAACCTATACAGTGCGTAACATGAAACCGTTATTTAATCGCAGCTCTGCTATTTGTACGTCAGATTTATGTATCCAAAGTATATATACATATATAACGGAATATAATTTCTCTATGGTCAGATGTAAAATCAAAACAAACATCACAGCGACGGTCTTTTGAAACTTATTCTCTGCTTCAATGTACTTTACATCTGACGTATACGTTTAGCAAGAGCCTTATTTAATCCCATATACGACATCCTTTTATAATTTTCACTTTTAAGTTCTTATATAGTTCTACCACCAACCATACACCCACACAAATGAGAACTATCACTAATTACCCTTACATACATAAAACTCAACCACTCCTTTTTCTCCTTTATAAAAACGCACCGCACATCCACCCATACCTACACAAACGTTTGCTCTCTCTCCTTCCTCGGTAAGACAGCAGCGCATCAATAATACTTCTTGCCCTCGCAATGGCAAATTAATCTCACAGCCAGCCGCGTACCGTCGAGTTATCATCCTCTCTCTTTCTCTTTCTCTTCCTCCACACCGACTAACCATCATCATCGTCCTTCCGCGGACAAAAACCGTACAAATACCGTATAGGACTCGCGAGCGCGAACTCCTTAGAGAGACACACACATACACACACACTACATAGCGACTCTCTCTCTCGTTTTAGTTTACGACGCTCGCACCGTATTTGCCCCGCGTCTTTTGATCTCGTCAGAATGCGCACGCTGCGCAGGTGCACGCACGCGCTCCGCTCTTCCATAGTGGCTCTTCGTATAAGGGGAGTAGAAACGCGAGTATGTGTACGTGCTTTTCGCGGTTTTTCTCGCTATATACGCGAGCCTCATGCCCGTGAAGCTGCGGGATAGATGTAGGTGCGGCAGTTTTTCCAGAATAATTTATTTATTTATTGTAATTAGTGGAACTCGGCCGGTGTATATGTACAGTATATATGTGTATATGTATGCGTGCTGAATCTCTCCCTCTTATAGCGACGAGACGCGCGCGTCGTATATATATGTGTTTTTCTGGTTAAGGTGGTTGCTCCGATTTATACTGATTCTTTCAATTTGCGCAGGTGATGGTGTACTGGAAATTTTGCAGATGTTCAATATTCATGAGAATAAGCTTGATTATATTAAAAAACAGGTATTGTTTGAGAAAGTATAATTTAATTGAAGTTATATACTGTATTTATGAGATTTTTCGGTAATATGGTATAAGTCCTTATTCATACTCCCTCTAAGCAATAAATCTCCAAAAACAAGTATACCGGTCCATTAAAACCTACCTATAATACTTCTGAAAATAAAATAAGCAAAAGTATAATCCGCAACGCCGAGCTATTATCATTTAAGAATGATTTCACGTCAAGTTGAATCAAGCGATAAATAATGCCCGAAAAACCGAAAGCACACCCACCATAAAAATCACTTCAAGCCGTCGCCATCCATCATCCAAAAAACAATTTAAAAACCCCCGTGAGCAGTCAAACGCGCATGGTCCGATTCCTCGCTCATCGTGTGCAAAAAGACCATCTATTTGTCTGTCTCTCTCCCTTCCTCACTATCACGCTTTCTTCAGCTCTTTCTCTTTCCCATTGTCTCTCCCTTTCGCGCTACGCGCGGTTCTTTTTGCGGCCTCCTTCGTCATATCCGCGGCAAAACACCGCTGACAAGACGATTATAAGCGGCTCCTTCTCTCTCTCTCTCTCTTTCCCTCTCCCCAAGAGACTCTTCTCTCTCTCTTTCTCTCTTATACTCGCACGACGCGTCATATAATGGGGATTCCCCTCGCCAAGGAGAGACAATGCCGGCGTATAAAAGTCGCGGCCCGCCGCTACGCTTTTTACAAGAGCAAAGTCCCAGAGGGGCCGCGCACGCGCACACGCTGCGAGCAAGCCTTTTTATCCTTGCCGAAAAATGCAAGAGCGCGTATACGTATATACATACACACAGACGAGAGAGAGAGAGCGTTTATTATCAATACGGTAATTGCCGGCGTTCGCTGTATTTTTCACGAAATTTAAAGGGGACGGCCCCAAGAAATTGCGCGTGTAGTATATATACGCGGTAGTTGTTTTTCGTATATAAGCGAAGGGTTGCGGTTGCCTGCGAGGAGGATCGTGAGAGCACACGGCCCTTGGGAGCTGCGATTATTGTTGTATACGCGAGTGTGCGAGAGAGAGAGAGAGCCGAATTTGCGCGCGAAATGAGCTGATCGATGTTACGCTTTTTCCTTGTTTATTGGGCAAAGAGGTTGGGCGGAGCTGGCTTTTTGGTTGGGTTCGCGAAAAAATTGGTAGACGGTTTTTTTTTGTTGGAAGGAGGGAAAGAGGGGGAGAGGAAGTTCCGATTTAGGTGATTCTGTCGAGCTTAATTAGTGAGTTGCATGTTCCCGCATTTGTACCTCTTAAAGTGCTTGTCGTCGTTGCGTATACTCGTAGTTTTTACGGGGCGCGCTTAGCGTGTAAGATCGAAAAAGAGGGGAATTTGTCTCGGTTGGGCGAAAATTTCTTTTGGAATATGCTTGAAAATGGTTTACAAGCTTTTAGCCTTCTTACTTAAAAAAAAATACATTTTTTATGTATTTTTTAACAATTGTATTAAATTATTCATTTGAAGAACAACTGACGATAAAAATAAACAATTAAAATTGTACGGTTAATGTTGATTTACGTTGAAAGTTTTCTGGGCGACTATAGCTAGAGAAGGTTCCGAGATATATACCTATATGATTAGATCTACGAGAATCTTATATACATAAAAAGCTATTTCTCCGAGTTATGAATGTAAACTTTGAAGTACAAATCATTTTTATGAGGGACACTTTCAGATCTTAGATAGATTATTTAAGATGTTTACTTCTCGTAAATATAGAAAACTGTACTTTAAAGTCTTATAAATTTAAAAATTTTCATTTTTATGGAATCTATATTCATAATTCAGAGAATGCATGTATATAAGGTAAAGTGTTTCCTAGAAGACCCAAATGTAACTGTGTCTACTGGTACCCTGTGGTGTCTATATAGGCAATATGATATGTTTCAGTGAGAAAATATTAAAATTTATTTTTACTGTATTAAATATCAAGTAGTAGGAAGGAAAATGATTTAAACATAATGTTTATAAGATTTTAATTAAGATATAATTAACTATTTCATACCAGTACATTAATTAAAATTCAACTTCTGTATTTTTGTAGATAATTCAATGTTTTACATTAATATTTCTTACAAAAAGGTGCATAACAATACCTTTCGTGTAATATGAAGAAGACGCAAAACTGACAAAAATGTTATTATTATTTAATGGAATATAATTAATCCATATTTTAATTAGTAGGGCCACTTAAAACATTTATTGAGGTTTAATGATTATTTTTAGATCCAAAAGTAATGTTAAATTAAGATATGCTTTTATACATATATAAAATGCTCGTAATTAAAGACTTTCTCAAATGTCACTGTACTTTAACGACTTTGATTTCGTAAAAATGTGAAAATAAGCCATATTTATGTTCTCTGTCAAATAGCAACATAAATAATAATGTCTTTTACGACGGTATTTACGACAGAGAGTCGTTATATGATATGCATTTCATATAAAAATTCTTGTATTAATTCGTTGATATTATCGCATAAATATAAACCACACGCCGCACTCGTAAAAACAAATAAATTTCAATGTATCAGAAATTAACACGAAACCTTCTTTTTCCCCTTCTCGTTGATTCCCCGTTATGATAATCATAATTTTTGGAATTTCTTTTTTTTTAACGTTATTATAGCTTTGTATATCTGTTTGATTGGACCGCGGACAGCTTATCTTAATTAAAGATAAAAGAATGTAATACATGTAATGATAAAGAATTTTTGGGAAATGAATGACCCTTTGTAAGACGGATTTCTTTATAAGTTGAATCTAGAAATTACTTATTATCGCGGAGATAAACAAAAAAATTTCCTTATGTATATGTAGAGGTGGTAGAAACGTGATGATTTATGCATATCATAAAATATGAAACTTTGCTGCGACGCGTATATCACAGCTGACACAGGAATAATAAAAACTTATTTAAGATTGCGTCAAAATTTTTAGAATTTATACCACTGAATCACGATTATTCACGTCATCTCTAAAATGATTCATTTACGATCTCTGTATCAAAAATTTCTATGTCAACGCCAACAGAGAAATATTTATGAATGACTTATTTACTCAGAAAAAGTAATTTCTATACGAATACGCTAAATCAATGACAAGAATCTCTCAGACTAAAATAAATTATAGTGCTATTGAGTTTATGAAAAAGGCCATGCGAAGTCGTTTGCAAGCCCAAAATAACTCATTTCTTTAATTCATCACTCTACGACAATATTCCTTTATCTTATATTTATTTCATAAAATTACACTTTTTTCCTCATTGTGAGAACATCAAACAAACTTTCTTGTCTTCTACTTTTTACACCACGCCAGGCACTTAAGATTATCTCATACGTTCCTATAACAAAATAGTTCCGAAACAACCGCTCAACCTCCTACCCCGACATTCCCGCAATCAAAATCCTATTCTCACTCTCGCCTCCGCCAACCACCACCACCCCGTCATAAAAATATCGCTCTCCCTCGAAATTTACACCTCCTGCTATATAGCAGCAGCCCGCATTCCATCTCCTGAAACAACGCACGCGCGCGCGCTGCAGCCCGCAATAAAACGGCCGTTAAGCGAATCTCGCGAAACTCGAGCAGAACAGTGCCGTTTAAAATCCAGCGAAACGGAGAAACGCAGCAGGCTCACGTATACATATATACTATATGTATATATACACATACAGAGACGGGATGCACAGCAGCATCGTGTTTCATATATATATACATACACATATATGCACACAAGCGGGCACGCGTGTCACCGATAGCCTTTGCCTGCGTGAATAATTTATCGCGCTCGTAAATACTTTTGAATTATCGTCGCGCCGTGGCCGTATATATACCGCACGCGCGTATATAGCGCTCTAAGCTCGCGATATAGCTCTACGTGGAGAAAGAAAGAGACACACACACATAGAGAGAGAAGACCGGTCCTCTCATAATTTTATTGATTGAAAATTCTGATAAGCATGCTTACGTATATACCTCTTTCTTGGCTCTCTTTCTCTTATAGCTATATACTCTTATCAGTTTCAAGGTCGGTCCATCATCTCGCGTCAAATGATCTTCTAATCGTGAGTGCTGCGTCCATCTCTCGTCGTCGCAGTTATATATATATATCCATCGCCATGGTGGACATTTCTTAATGTTCCATAATTCAGCCAAGCAGAAATTTCAAATGTATATTAGCATATTACTTGGAAACCGGGTGCGTATATATATATATATGCCACCTGGAAGTCAATCTTTAGCGGCGCGGAATTTAGAAAAAAAACTATATATATGTATAATATGAAGAGCTCGGGTCATTCTCTCACGCGCGCGGTGTGTATAGTGCGCAAATTTATGAGTTTTATCTAGCTGCATAATTGATGAGCGCCCGCAGCCGCTTTTTATACGTTTTCCTATACGCACACTCACGCGGTCTATTCGGCGCGCGACGATATATGGTTATTTATAATTCTATCTAGAGAGTGAGCGCGGCATCAAAATGCTTTATGGTCACGGGTATGCGATGAGTTAATAAGAACGAGTCGTGACTAATCTATTAGGGAGTATACGCGAAATATTATTTATATTGTGCGTTTTGTCGCAATGTTATACGAAATCTTCGAGGCAGGATGCTCGAATGATTCTTTACGAAAAAATTTCTTCGCAAGGCTCATTTCCTTATATGAATTTTATCTTTATGGCCATATTTGCCTACTTTGACGGATAAAACGTTTCTCGAATTTATATTTCGTCACAAGATCCTATCGTCCGACTTCTGAGGATAAGTGTTTTGTTTTTTTACATTTTATTGCGGGTTAAAAACATCTCTCAAATTATTAATTCGTTACGTAAATTAAAAAAATTGTTTTTGAGGTCTGTAGGAATTTTTACATTCATCATAACTATAAATATATAAGTGTGATATTCGCAAGAAACGATGTATATATATTCAATCCTTGAAACTGGCAGTGCTAAATAATTAAAAACAATTTTTTCGTAGTAAAATTATTAATTCCTTTCATAATAAATATTAGTTGCATAATGCTGAATTTTTATATTAATTTATGAAAATCTTATATTCATAATATTTCATTCTTCTTCGCTATATACTCTGGCACCTTTCCTTCTACAAATCATATAAAATTTCACGGATTAATAAAAATTCACATAAACACGAATATATCAAGAAACCTCCTATGGAATACAAAACAGACCACAGATGAAGTCACACAATCACCCATCCTTCACGTAAAAAATCTTATACTCCAACCACGACTCTTTCGTTATACATCAGCTCCGAACAAACCCACCATTTAATAAAAATTCCACGAAGGTAATAAACCAGCAGCCTCCCAAGCATATACACACATACACACAATATAAAAACGCAGCAGCGCGTCCGGCCCATTAATTTTTCCCCGTGACGAAATCAACAGGTACATCATATAGACCTAACGGTCGCTTACGGCGCCTATCTCTCTCTCTCTCTTCGTATTCTCGAGGCGCACCCTCCCACAGTTATGGCTGTATATATATATACATAACGTTATGACGGGTCGCGCGCGCGCGTGCGCTTTATGGCAACCTGTTGATACGGGAAATCTGAAGGGAGGGAGAGAGAGAGAAAGTCGTTGATCATACTTGGGTTTAGCCATGCGCAAGGAAAGAGAGAGAGAGAGAGAGAGAGGGAGTCGAGGGCGAGGAAAACACGGAGGAAGAGGGCGTAGCAACGCCGCAAGTATTTTCTCCCCAGGAGAGGCGGCCACGCGCGCGCGTGCTTATCGCGGTTGCAAAGTGGTGTGAGGTGTGACGGAGTTTTTAGCTTGCTGCGGTAGGGTAGTGCGTATGGTATCCGGGACATGGAGATTGTTGAGAGATGGCAATTAGAAATTTTTATTTACAAGGTGTGATTTAATTGTTGTGTTATTGATTAGCGAATTTGATAATTTGGTTTATAATTTTTAAAGAATGTTTTTATCACTTAAGACCATCCATAATATTAATTCATCTCTAATGATAAAGTAGATGAGAATCCCTTTCGCAATTAGCAATTCTTGATTACATTTCAACTCCTCAACAATCGTGGTTACTATATACAAACCATCCATCCTCATCACAAATTCCACAACCAACCCTCACCACCACCGCCATCACTATATACCATACCCGAAAAACCAAAAAATCCCACGCATTTTGAATCCTCCAGTGCATCAACACAGCAACACACTAACCCACGAAAGCTCGCCAAGATTGCAAACGCTTATAACACCGCGCGACGAAAGAATCGTTCGGAGGGAGGAGGGTTGGGCGGTAGAATCGCGCGTAATTCGCGGTCCAGGGAAATTCTCTGGGCAACAGCAGCAGCAGCCAGTAACAGCAGCAGAAGCGGCGGGCTATACTATATACGTTTCGGGCCGATAAATTCATGCGCGATCGAACAAAGGGAGCCTTCGGATTCCGGCCCGCGGCTGCTGCTGCTGTGGCGGCAGCACACATCGGAATTTTGCAAAGAATAATAACCCTCTTGGTCGCGCGACACGACGCATATAAGCGGATATCTCCAGCAGCAGCAGCAGCAGTAGTGTGTATATATATATATATATATATATATATATATATATATATGCATGTATATGTGTGCATATAAGTGTACGAGAGAAAGAAGAGAAGAGAGAAGGATGGCTTGGACGGCCAACGACGACGGCGACGACGACGACGACGATGCGGCTGCGGTTCTCTCTTACTCTCTCTCTCTCTCTTTCGGGCCCGCATATGTGGCGGCCGGTCGGCGGGCCGGGGCCGATCGCGGATCTCGCTCGCATAAATTTGTTTTAATTGCCAGCGACGTTACATTTTGCTTTAATTATGCCGCATTATCTGGGAGGTAAATTAGGTAGGTCCTCTCTCTCTCTCTCTCTCTTTCTCTCCTTCTCTTCCTTTCCTCTTGTTCTCTCTCGCTCTCGCTCTCTCTCGTTCTCTATACCCGTCCCTCTCAATCCTTCTTAATCTTGCCTCTTTCTCTCCCTCGCCCTTCCGTTCCTCCGCACGCGCTCGCGCGCGTGTGTGTTTGCGTCGCAGAGAGAGAGAAGGACAGAAAGAAAGAGAGACGAACGAGAGCGCGAGAAAAAAAAGACTTGCGGGGCATAAAGAAGAAGAAAGAAGGGAGGGGGACAGACACTCCCTTATGGTCGAAGGGGATAGGATCTTGCTGCGGAGGTGGACGCGCGCGCGCGCCTTATTTCGGGCTTCTTTTATATGTATTTAAGGAGTTCGTATAACGATGTGTTATATCACGTCAACGTCGTCGCGGCTACGGGTGTATAAGGAGGTGAAAGAGAGAAAGAGAGAGAGAGAGAGAGAGAGAGAGAGAGAGGGATGGAAGAAATTGCCGGTTTTTAAGAGGTGAGTTACGCTATCGGTCGTTGATAAATGTTAAATGCGACTGCAGGGGGAAAGAGAAGAGAAGGAACGTGTTGGCGCTGTGGCGCGAGTTACGGCGTGATGACTTTATAAATTTGCATAAAGAATATAATAACTTCTTTAGCCAAGGTTCCCATCTGAGATGCGGTGGTTGTTTTATTTCAGTTTATGAGGACAATTTAATATTTAAATATAGTAGTGTTAAATGAATTAAACTAATGGTATAGCGTTTTATTTTGTAATTATATATTTGTAAAATAAATATATTTATACTAAAAAAAATCAATGAATTAGAAACATTTTTTAAATAAAAAAATTCAAACGACTTTGCAACCACTTTCACTTTTTCCTCAACAACTTTGCTCCGAAACTCCATTTTTTACTTTCCGAGCCTTCATCCATATCATCCTTTACCGAATTCGGCAACTAGCCACTGCGCGTTTGCTCCCTTTCTCTCTCTCTTTCCACCGCTGCCATAAACATTCCACAATCAGTGCACGCACCCGCGCACCATACAGACACACATATAATACATATATATCCTTCTCGCTCCTGTAGGAGCCCCACCGTCGGCAGCCTACCAAAACTTCTGCTTTCCTCTTTGCCGTGCCTTCGTCACCTTCTCTCTCTCTCTCTCTCTCTTTCCCCAATTCTCCGTTTCCGAGCGTGTGACAATTTACTCGGCCGATCTTCTCCACCTCCTCTTCGCGAAGAGAGAGAGAGAGAGAGAGAGAGAGAGAGAAATAGAGGGAATCCCCCTTTTTGTCCACTCGCGCGCGCGAGCGCTAGTCTCTCTTTCTCTCTTTCTCTCTTCCATCCCGATAAGCAGAGCGGAGGCTGTACGTGTGTGTCTTTCTCTCTCTTACGTTCGCTCGCCCTTTACTCGCGCGCGAGCTATGGCCGCGTTATTTATGCGCGGGTCCGGCTAATAAACATATGAACGCCTGGTGCTTCCCACACGAGAGAGAGAGCGAGCGACTAGGGTCCGTGTCACCGAGTGCGAGAGAAAGAGAGAGAGGATATATGAGTGTGTATATGGAGGTGGGAGAGAGAGAAGAGGCATTGTCTCGTCTTATTAACAGTCGGCGCGGCGATACATCTCGCAACGCGCGAGAAGCTCGTGCGACTAGTTTATATATGTATATATGTATGTGTGTATGTGTATATATATGGTTAAAATTGTTTTTCGTTCTTGTTGGAGGGGGGGGCGAGACGTGTGTAGTATTTTCTCGGCTGTTTTTAAAGCGAAAGTGGGTATTTGTAGACACAGGAGAGATTAGGGCTTGTAGATATTTGCGGTGACAGTTTATTAATGCTTTTAAGGAATATTACGTACTCGTTTGATATACAATTTATTCATTATTCCATTGTATTATGAGAAAAATTACTTTTATTACAATATACATTATATGTACTACAACTTTCATGGTGCACTTATATTTAATGTCTATACGTGCACAGGTCTTGATGTCTTATAAGTTTTAAAAATGATATAAGTAACGATCGAGCGACTATTTACACGGGTAATTAAATATAGGTTATTTGAATAATAAATATTACAAAACGTAACAAGTTGGTGGTCTGCCATTGATCATTAAGTGAATTCGAAGAAAAACGGATTTGATAACTCGATTATACCCTTTGCGTAGGCCTGAAATGAATATAAATTTCAAGAAAACTGGTTATCGAGTTATAACTGCTCTAAAATTTATGACGGTACTGTAAAGTCCATTAAACGAATGCAAGAATTACTGACTTTTGAAAGAGCATCTAACATAAATATACATATGCTGTCAAATTCGGTGACCGGGGCCCGCCGTACGTGTATATTTGCTTTTAAAAGGTTTTTCAAGTAACCAAGATTTATCTCGTCGATAACCGCGAGCTGAAATATATAGATGAAAAATTCTTAGTCCTTAAAACGGTCATAATTTCAGATAACAATTTTTTAAAAACATATTTAACACGAAAACTAGAACACATTATTCATTTGTATATACATTTACTTAATTATACATTTTTTCCTAGATTTTCCTCTACATGTTATTATAGAACTAAAATGATTAGAACAAGTTTCAATTCGTTATTGCAACTAAGTTAGTTACAACTTGCATTTCTAAATCTAGCATATATACAAGAATTTATGATTACATAAAAAGCAAAAGAATCATAAAATAATCAAAAATTTTTCAATTGTATAACCGTATGTTACCCTAATCTCTAACCACAGCTAAAAGAAAAAAATTAACCCCGCAACTGCATCCGTCACAGTTCTTCCACCTATAACTCCATCACACCTATAAAACCCCTCCATCCACTCTCTCCTCTTCCACAAAAATCGAATCCCCCGCGTATATACGCGTTTGATCGTCGCCGCGCGGTGTGCGCAAAAATCCATATGCGAAACGCGTGCGCTATTCGATAACGATCTCTCCACCTCCTCCTTCTCCTTCGATATTCTAATTCACGATATGGCTGCTTCTGCTGCTGCTGCTGCTTCTCTGCGGCTACTGCGAATTCCGGAGGGGATCCCCCCCCTCCTCCCGAAAACAATGAAATCGTCGCCGCGCTCGCGCTGCCGTATAGCCGTGCTCGCGCCTCTCTCTCTCTCTCTCTCTCTCGCGGCTTGATTTACGGCGTGAGAATCTCCGCCGTGGGAAATCGCGAATCCGGTCTCCTCTCCTCTTTCTTCGTGGGCCTTCGGGGCGGCGGCGGCAGTGTTCTGTGCTGCAAGGCAAGAGCCGCGCGCTGATAAAAACCGCCGACGCGCGAAAGTTCGTACCCTCCTGTTGTATATATGTATTATATATATACGTTTACGTATGTGTATATGTGTGGTGCGTATATATGGAGATCGTATAGTGAAGAGATTTGATAGCGAGGTGTTGTGATTTTTGTAGGTTTCTAGATTAGTATATATAGAGGAGATTGGGAGAGATTTTTGCGCGGTTGTAGCGCTGGAAAATGAGATGGAAAAGAGAGGATTATTTGCACAATGGGGAAACAATGGAGGTGTTGGATTTGTGAACTCGAGGGAAACAACGCGGGTAATTTATCCGCATATATAGTATTCAGATCGGTACATAAAGTTTGAAACAATCGGATTGTGTTTTATTTTCTAGACAAAGTGTTTAAGCGCTCGTATAGCAGTAACAGCGCGGAGGCGATTCGAATCGCAAAAAAATCTCCAACGCTTACTATATCTTATATGCGTATGCGTATATAAAACGTTTTTATCTTTAGTATATAATTACGCAAGTAGCCGATAACTCCCACTGGTTTATTTAACCACCTCAACAATATCATTCCACTGACGAAAAATGTGCAATATGTTCACACGAACAAGAGCCATCTTTCCCTTGAGGTAAATTAAAAAAAAACCACAGAATGTCTCTTACCACTTAGAACTACCACCACCGCCACCACCATCTCTTCTCAACAAGGCGCCACATACCTTAGCAACCCCCGTCGCTTGCCACCAAATGCATGCACATGCATGCATGCATGCACGTTCGCGCATGCACATTAAAGAAAGAAGAAGCACGAGTTGACGCGCGGGGCTGTATGGGCAACGACCCTCCGCGCTCGGGGGCACCGGTTTTCGCATAGTCTCTCTCTCTCTCTCTCTCTCAGCGCGTGAAAAAACGAGGAAGAAGAGTCAACGACGACGACGACGACGACGACGTACACGCGCGCTATGTCCGCGAATATTTATTTAATTGGCTGTGAGAAGAGAGAGGCGCTACTGTGTTATGCGGGGGCGAGAGAGGGTAGATGAGAGAGAGAGAGAGGCCCTCCCGGACTTTTCTTATTATGCGTCGTGAAGAGAGAAAGAGAGTGTAGTGCTGTTGGAAGCGCAGTAAGATCTGTATGCGCTGTATAACTCGTTTGGATATGTGGTTGAGTTGGGTGAAGGGGATTGTTGTGGTTTTCGGTGAAGGGTAGGAGGATTGGATAGAAACGGGTTTGTAATGAAATAGATGACGATGAGTTGATATACGTGCGTGATGTGGGAGAGTGGATGGAAATTGTTTTTTTAAATACCTGTGGAAAACGGTGTGGAGATGATTGAAGCTTCGTATGTGACATGTTGTTCATGAATTAACAATTGGTATCGCATTGAATTTTTACTTTAAAAATAAGAGCTTTCTTATAATAGCAGTTGAAAATTAGAAACATTAAAAAACGAAAAAATTTTGTTATAACTTGAAAACTGCGCTTCTACAACATCGATTTTTTAATTAATAAATTTATCTAATTTTGCTCTTTCTAACTTGAAACCCAATCAACTTTCAACTTAACCGATCAATCCGTTCATTTTTTCCACCCATCTCTCTCCTACCTATCCCTCAATCCACACTCCTCAACCTGACGCTCCTTTTCACACGCTCCCTATCTCCCACTCTCTCTCTCTCTACCACCCTCACCCAGCCTCCCCGTCGATCTTCAGCTCGATTTACGGCCTTGCAATAATGATTTTCGCGTTGTGCGTGTGCCGTTGAAAAAAACTCGAATCGCACGCACGCGATTCGGGAATCCGAGAAATGTCCGCGCGGGAGCCTTAAGATCTCCCCAAGATTTCGCCTCTCTCTCTCTCTCTCTTTCTCCTTTTGATTTCGCTCGCATATATTTACGCACGTAGCCGTACGTTATCGAGAGAGAGAAAGAGTGCGAGAGAGTGAGAGAACCCGCGGGGGCATTTTTCGCGTGCTTCATAAAGAGCGTTTTCGATAAACAAAAGGTGCTGCTACAGCACGCGGCGCTCCCGAAAAAATGCAAGAATCGCAGTAAAGAAAAAGACAGAAAAAGAATTGGACGTATATAATAAAAAAACGAGGATGCGGTAAGCAAGTATATATAAGTATACGAAGACGGATTGTCCGCATAGCCTGTATATGGGGGAGAGAGAACGATCGGCGAGTGGCGGTACAACGCAGGTAGCGTGGAAACAATATGCCGGCTATTAATCGCGTCGTAATTAAACAATAAAATCCCGAAATATGAAAGACAATAAACAATGGCTCGCGCGCGTGTATAGTGCTCCTCGCGGTTATATATACGCGCGTGCGAGAGAAAGAGAGAGAGAGGAGAGGAACGAAGAGAGACACACGCACGCATACCCTTGCCGAGGTTCTCTCAAAGAGGTCCGAAGCCGCGCGCTGAGCTCCCGTGTGCCAAGTTTCGCCAATACGCGCATAAATATGCCATCTCCTCTCCCTCTCTTTCTCTCCCTTCCTTCTCCCACAGCGTATGATATAGATTTATGTCGCTCCCGTTCGGCCCGCGTCTTCTCTCGCTCCTTAAAAAAATCCACAGAGAGGAGAGAGAGAGAGAGAGAGAGAGAGAGAGAGAGGGCGAGTGATTTGTGAAGACGCTCGCAGCGAGGCGTAATCACGCGGGATCTCTCTCTCTCCCTCTCTGCCATCGTCGTCGTCGTCGTCGACAAGGAAGGCAGCAGAGTTGCACGAAGGTCGGTAAGCGAACGCGCGCGAGTCTTATTGTTATTACGGCGAGTGATGGCCGTCGTCCGCACGGGGCTTGTTTATGCGCTCGCGGATTCGCCGCCGCCGCCATATAGCGTGGCCTTGAATGCACTATACTATACTGTATATAGTAGCAGATCAACCAAGGGCTATATACCGTGCCGCTGCCGCCGACGCTGTCGTCTCCATACGTCGTCCTCGCGGCGCTGTCGCTGCTGCCACCGCTTCTTCTTCTTCTTCTTCTCTTGCTTCGAGTGATACACTTCCTCCTGACTTTTTTGGACGCGTATATATATATATATAGGTGGTAGTAAGATGCCGCGGGTATTATTCCCTTGTGCGCGCGCGCTTCTTTTAGGATTTCTTGCGCGTATATATATATATATACTTATATATAAGCGACGAGTTTTTGGAGGTTTTTCGAGAGGTTTTATATACGCGAGGGGATCGCGTTATGAGGCATTGTGATGGTTTTGTGCGTGATATGGGATATGTGCGTTTTTGTATAGGAGGGAACGACGACCGACGACGACGATACTTTTTAACGATGCAATTAAATATAATATTTTTGCTGTGGATATACGCGCATTTATAAGTATATACGTGGGGATGCTTTAATTGCCCTTATATGTTTAATTATAAATTGCAAGTAGTAGCAGTAGTTTGTTATAGGATAAATACTGGCTTGGATTTTTATTATAGTATACACGTCAAGGCATATCTCATTAATTACCTGCTTATTGAGAATTGCAGGCTTAAATCCCTCTTTCGCCGCGTACGCGCGTGTGTGTGTGCGCGCGCCTTGTAATTGACTTTGAAAGAAGAAGCGGTGACACTGAATAAGCACAAGTGGTAAAACATGTTATCTTACAGGAACGTGTATAGACTGAGATTCTTTTATTGTCCGTCAACGTGTACGTATATATATACGCGCCGGAGCGTCAACACTGCGGAAAAATAAATGCATTTTACATTGCCCAGGAATGTGTCAAGCATCTGAAAAGTATATATGGAATGGAGGAAAATGTCCAAGATGTCGAAAGATTATTTATTCTATTTATATAAATCGCTCGTGTGTTCGATATGTACAGAACGAGGTTTTTGTTTCTGGTTCTTACAATATTCCAATAAACACGTGAAATATTTCATTTATTGTAGAATCTTCAAAATTTCTCAAAATAGATTGTTACATGATTTACTACTACCTGCAGCGTTGATCCATCATCAATTAATTACAATCATTATCTTCAACCACCATAAAATCAATCCCAATTAAACACCTTCCAATAAACACCTTCTATACATAACCATCTATATCAATTATACAAAATTAAAAAATATCACTTCTCTTTCATCCTCCGCAATCAATCACCAAATCGACCACCTACCTTCACCCAATAACTCAACATGCCCCACCCCCTAATTTCCCACTCCAAAACAATCTTCGCACGCACTCCCCGGTGCGTTTCTCCACACACACACATACTTCCCATCACTGGCACGCGCCGCATGTGTATACGTACCCGCCTCCTCATAATCATCTCATAACTCCCACTCCACAGATATACACACACACACACGTTTCCAACGATGTTAATCGGGGGGTGGGCCATTTGTTTGGCCGTCTATTAGTCAATAATAAGCGCCGCCGCGCGTTGCCTGATGCCCCCGAGCTACGTAATTTATTCGAGACGCCCCGCGGCGTTCTATAGCCTTATACACACACACACGCCTTCTTTATAAACGCGTGTAGCACGAGAGAACGGCGCGTGTCATAAGCACACACACATATATATATATATACATACATACACCCCCGATGGGGCGCCCTGTGATTTCTTTTTTTTTCAGAGCGTATTGTGGAAGGGAGAGAGAGAAAGAGAGAGAAGCTGAATAATGTATGTATATGGAGCGGGAAGAGTATTTTTAAAGCGGGAGTTTATGAATGATTAGGGAGAAAGATGCGCAGTTTGGCGGAGGTGTGCGTATAGGGGGGAAAAGAGAGAAAGAGAGGAAAGGAGGATAATCGTTACGGTAGATTGGGTGTTTGTTCGAGGGTTGTTTCGTGTTTGCTCCGATTTAATTTTAAAGATTTTGTATAGTGTAGTGGTAAGGTTGATGAAATGAGAGTTTTATACGCAGCGAGAATTCATTCTTTGAATTTGTTTTTGTGCGAATTCTGATACTGCCGTACAATAACTAAGATATTTAATTTTTACTATGAGCAAATTTTATTATTTTGAAGATGTCTTGTTACGAAAATCTATATCTTTATACATCATTGCGAAGGTGAGACTCTGAATCAAAAGTTTTTTTTACCATTCTTCAATATGTGACAAGTAGTTTTTACACAATTAATATAAAATCATGAATAACAAAATTTTTTTTATTTGAATAGAAATGGCATATTTGTAGATATATTTGCATTATAAATACAGATATATTATAATTCTCATTTAAATAAACAACTTTGATAAACTAATTTTGAAGAAACTATTTGTCATACACGATGATAAATACAAAAACATCGATTTTTAGAACAGGTTCTATACTAAAAAAATAAAGTATATTTAATCTTAAGTACTCATACCGGACTTGATTAAAAAAAATTTAGTGTTAATTTATACTAGTATATTAAGCTTTTTGGATTATACGACTAACTACAATAAATCCAACGTCCCCCCATAACCAAAAACCTACATCCGAATACGACTTATAATGAATTTCATTATACAATCAGTATTTGAAAACACCCCCCCCCCCCGCGACCTTATCAACTACCATAATACACGCTCGTTTAAATAATCACTACGCGCAACTCCTCCTCCAATAAAACAACCACCTCGTTCCTCTCTTTCTCTCTAACCACAGCCTCGCCATTATTCCATCGGTGCATCATCGAACAACCGCCAAGATTCATCAAAACCAACTCCCACGCCTGAATCATCCTTCTTCTCCCTCCCACTCCTTACAATTGCAGTACAGTCCTCCCGGAGTGGGCCAAGCAACTCACCACCGCCACTGCCGCCGCGCATTAGTAACGTATCGGTCCGCGATAGCCGGAATTAATTAGAGGTATCGCCGTGGTATCTCAGCGCGCGTCATTAGCGAGCCTATATAACGTGAGCGTTCATGCTCGCGTGCTACTATATATATATATATATATATATACACCAGTCGAGGAGGCTCACGCGAGACTTTGCATGACGGGGGGGGATGGTGCATGAGTGTGTATATATGTGACTGTGCAGTAAGCGCGTAATCGAATGCTGGATATGATGTCGCGAGAGAGAGAGAGAGAGAGAGAGAGAGATGATTTGAGATAAGTCGATGGAGAGTTGTTTTGTTGAGGAGAAGGATGGAGAAGATGGGAGATGATGGGTTTGATGGGTGGAGGGTAAATTGGAGTGAGGAGAGATTGAGGTAATGAGGGTGCGGTGGTTAAAGACGCTTGTAAATGGTATCGATTGGGATTGGAATTCTTTGTGAGGTGTATATAGTTCGCGGTGATTTGAAGCGATGGGGTTTATAAGGGTAGAGGATTTAAATGTTATTGTGAATGTAAATATTGTAGAAATGCGTTCAATGAACAATTTGTTTACAACTCGAACGCTGCACGTAATTTTACCAATAGGATAATATTTTTATAACCGAATTTTTCGTCACGTAGATTCCTTTCAGACGAGCTGCGCGTTCATTTTTTTGTTTCTCGAAATCCCCAATGAATATCAATGGCCAGTGAATACATCGAAAACAAAGGTTACCGTAGCATATGAATAATTTCCATTACTTATACCTCCATCACGTATTCCGACAATCTGTTATTCCCTTTTATATTAAATTACCGCGCGCGATATATACTCAAACCATTGTGCCACAATTCCATGCCGTGGAATACCGATCGTTCGCTTACGATTCATATTATTCATTGTCTTTTGGTCATGTCGTTTTGACTTTTTTTCCCTCTCTCTCGCTCTCTCTCTCTCTTTCTCTCTTCTCCCCGCGAGCGCTCGAAAAATTACGACCGAATCGAGCTTTCCGTTTCCTGTTGCGCGAGCGGGCGAGCGAGCAAACAAAAGCAAAGCTAATCCGTGATTATAATAATAAGAGTAGAAAGTCATGTGAGAGAACTGACGTAACGGCGCCTCTATACGTACAAGCATATAAACGCGCGTATATATGGACACGGCAAATAAGAGACTCATTATGTAATTTGAAATGGAAATTAACCTTTCGTGTATTAGCTGAATCATATATTGTGGAAATTTTCTTTGATTTCATTGTGGAAAAATGTAAAAAAATTCTTATTGTCAATGATTAGAGTTTAATATTCCGTGCCGCGTCCGTTTAGATTGTTTTGTTCTTTTATTGCGTCGGATCGTTTCCTTTTACTGAGCTAAAAATATGACAAAAGCAGTTTATAGCTGTTAGTATATATATTGGAATAATACTACTTTGCTCTTTCAATCACATTAAATTTGATTAAATCTTTTATAAATTTTTTGCCTATTCATTTTCGTTTCTATTATAATTTATTTTTTGTAAATAAATATTAAACCAAAGTACAACTTTATTATAATTTTAACATCGACTTCCCACTACCAAGTAGCTCACTCATTCTCTCTCTCTCTCTCGTTCTTCTCACTCATCACTCCTCTTTATACCGTCTCGATTTAATAAAGCTCCTAACAACAACGACGACAATCCACAGCTCGCACTGTCCTCACCTTCTTTTCTCTATATACAACTCACACTCGTACGCACACACACATACATATATATATATATATACACATACATAACATCGACAGTCGCAGCAGCGAACATCGAACGTTGTAAATCCTCGTGCCTCGGGGTGGCGGACCCGATTACCATAGACATGCCTGTGTTGCTCGCTCGGTCGCGCGCTCGCGTTGATTATAAACATAATTAAAAACACAACACACGCGCTCGGCCCTTACCTCCTCTCCTCGTACCAACACACATATAGTAACTCCTATACATATATATCTATATATATAAATACACACATACACAGAGCAAAAGAGAGAGAGACTCTGTCTGGCGGTGGCGCCCCCGTCGACGTCGGTGGTCCGGCGCGTTTAGGCGGATTATCCTGCGAATCTACCCGCGGGAGAGAGAGAGAGAGAGGACGACGACGACGACTACGACGACGAGAAACGACGAGCCGAGCCTCCAATCGCGTAATTAATTCCCGATCGGTATACCCGCCCCCGCGCGCGCGCATGTTGCGTCGTCGCTCTCTCTCTCTTTTGCTGCTCTCTTTCGTGGCGATTCGATCGGCCGAAGGACGCGCGGCGCCGCTTGCCGTAGAGCTTTGTTGGCTGCGCTACTTGACTTTTCAGCTGCATACACACGCGTATGTGTATATATATATATACATATATATGCACGTATGTATATGTGTATAAGGATAGACAAAGGGAAGTGACGCGTGTCGGTGGTAGGCTGATGGCTGTGAGGAAAGCGTCGTCTGAATGGGTTATCTCAGGAGCTCGATCTACGCGTATATGTGTGTGTTTTGTGTAACAGTACGACGGAAAGGAAGATGTGGCTGCTGCTGTCGCGCATGTGGTTCATTAATAATCGTGGAAACGGGAAAGAACAGAAAGAGCGGTTGATGTGAATTTTTTATTTTTTTTTTTAATCCCGAGGTTAATTAAGTTGTGCCTGACGCGTGGAATGGTCGGTTTAATGTGAGGGGGAGTATATATATATATATATGGTGACAATAAGTTGATTGTTTTTTGGTTAATTTGCTGATTTCTTCAGGTGTGCAGCGCTTAATTTTGCATGCAACCTCGTTATTTATTCGACGCGAATACGCGCGCGCAGGTCTTTGCAAAATTTATGTTATGCCCGTTTATTTGCGAAAGCCCGAGTAAACGTGCCGAGTTAATGAACGAATGTAAAATTAAGTATCGCTCGACGCGAGGACTTTTTTTTCCCCCTCGCCATGCGATTAATGTAGCATACTTATATAATTATTTAGTTATCAATTTATACTGTTGTACATATATATGTGTATCGAGTAAAAAAAAGAAGAAGGAGAGATAAACTGTCAAAAAGAAACATGATGAAATATATCGTATTCATCGATGCCCATAGTATATATAGTTCGATCTAATTAAAGGAAACAACTCTGCGAGCAAACTTTGAAAACGACGACGTCTGAGGGGATCTGCTCTGCTCTTTCGCCAAAACAAAGGCGATCGCTTTGCTCTTCCTCCCGTATGTTAATCCCTCTTCGGACTTGATGCACACGCTCGCGTTGCGAGAGAAAGAGAGGAGGGAAAAGAGTGAGGAGGAAAGGAAGAAAGATCCGTCGTCGTTGGTTCTCTTGGCTTTATCGAAAAAAGGCGCGTTTCAAATTATAAATATACCCGTACTCGCGGGGCAGCCCCTTAAAAGAGAGAGGAGAAACCCCAATTTGGATTCTAACGAGCATAATATTTTAACTCTGGGACCCGTCTTTCTCTCTCTCTTGCTCTCTCGCATAAAGATCATTATCGGTGAGTCTCTGTCTCGCTCTCTCTCTCTTACTCGCGTACATATACAGTCCCTTCGGCTGTCCGCTGTCCCTTCAGTCCTTCTTCTTCTTCTTCTCTCTTTCCGAAATAAACCATGAAATCGTCGCGCGCGCGCGCGCATACACATACACACAAGAGAGCAACAATTCGACGACGAGGGTTTGAGAGAGAAGGTAGAGACAGATGTACGTTTCCGGAAATCGAAGATAATTTTTACCAACGCGCTTTTACACGGTTTTGCTGCGCATATATGCTGAGTATTTGAGTGTATGTGTGTGCGCGCGAAAATGCCGCGTAAAGGGTATTATATTTTTCGTGGATTTCGCGTAAATTTGCACACTGGGCTGTGATAAAGTAGTCGGTTTTAAAGGGTTTACGGAAATTATTGGGTGGGAAGATTGAAAAAATTTTTGGTTTAAAAATTTTTGAAAGGGTTTCGTTTGAAAGTATGTGCAGAGGATATAATAATTACACTGAGAGAAGGATTTATTTATAGTTAATATAATTAGTAACAGTTAATATAAAATAGTTGATTTTGGGGAAATAAGGAAATTGTAAATGTGAATATATTCACATTTGACTAAAATTCCAAAATATTACTTTTAAGATGCGCATATTAATAGTTAATATGCCTAGTTAATAAGAGTTCACAAAGAGTAAAGTTAATATATCTTTTTATTGACTGTAAATAAATTCTTCTCTCAGTGTAGGAATGAATATAATTTTCGAAAAAAGGAAATTAATGTCGATTGGAGAATGTTATCGAAGTATTTGAGAAATAATTGTGAAACTTGTTAATTTGACAAATGTTATAAGGAAACGTAAATTAATATTCCAAATCATCAATACGCATCTACACTCAAAACCAACACAACACTTAATTCTTCAGTGTTGTTTTAGCTTCAGATCCAGCTTATCTCGGGGAAAAATTTCCCGATTCCACTGTTAGATAATCCAATAGTTTTAAAAGCACTAAAAATCCATTTCACATTGAAATGTTTTTTTTCTCAAAATTTATTACCTTCATAATTTACCTACAGCGTCACCAAACCACATTTCCAGTTTTCCCCATAAAAAGTCGTTCCATAATGACCTGAAAAATAAATCAATAATATCACCTTTTCGATAAGAAAAATAAAATATATATATAAAAAAAATATAAATCTTTTCCTATCAAACGCACACTAACTTTGTGAATTATACAACAAATACACTTAAGGAAATTCTCGTACACACCTCTCTCTCTCTTCTCTGCCATTAACCCAAAGAAAACAATTCGACCACTTCAACGATTACTAATTACACGCTGCACACTGCCCTTTCGAGCGACTAAAGAAAAAAAAACCAAGAAACCTTAAGTCGATCAAGCCGGTGCAGCACGCTCGTCGTGCATACAGGGCCAGAACCAAGTCAGCGCAACACGAGAATTTGCAAGGAGCGAATCCCGGCGATCGGATCTCCCTCTCCGCCCTTCTTCTTCACTCGACGCGAGAGGCCGGGCTTCTTCACCTATGACCCTCGATCTCTCTCTCTCTCTCTCTCTCTCTTTCTCTCCTTCTTACTCTTCTTCTCTGTTCCGCCATATTCTCTCGCCTCTCTCTCTTTCTCTCCTTCTTCTTCTTCTCTTGCACGCGAAGTCTACTACTGCACTCTCTCTCTCCTTCTCCTTCTTCTTCGTCTCCTCATCCCCATGGTTTTCGGGACCCCGCGTGCATCTTCCCACGTGATCTTTCTCGGTATCGCGAATACTATTAGCACGTACGCCGCGGCCGATTAGCCATCATTATTCGTGGGGACGCCTCGTTAGCCGGATAATTTTTTTGAACGATCGGAGCGCTCCGATAGTCTCTCTCTCTCGCGAGCGTGCGAGTTGCTGCTGAACGAATTTAACTATATACATGTATGTATATATATAGACGGGAGAGGTATAGTTTTGGGCGATATGGACCTTACGAAAGGGATCCGTTGGTTACTGATGCATCGGTAATCGTAAAGTCAGTGGCTATTTTTAATTAATGCATATTTCGAAGAAAGGTCCAGTCTGTATTGTATACATCGGTTTATTTGTCTTGTTCTTTTGTTGTAGAGGATTTTGCAGTTGTAAGAAACTGTAAAGCTCGAAATGTTTCTATAAATGTAAAGCTTAAAAACGTTTGATACTCGAAATCCAGACGAAAATTATACAGCAATTAAAAAGTCCGCTCGTGATGTTACCAATCATCATGATCACAACATATGATTGAAATTTGAATAGACGTTAAAGCGAGGCTCGTCAAAGCTCGCGCAATAAACACCCCGTCATTTGTGATTCATCTCACTTCTTTCCTCTCATTTACCTTTCTGTTTAAAAACAAAAAATTACTTCGACGTATATAACCATAGCCCACGGTGAACCAACTCTTTATTATACGACATATTAACTGCTCTCTCTCTCTTTTTTTCGTTCTCTTTTACACAGGAAACTGCAAGGATCGCGTGATTCATCTCCACTTCTTCTTCTCTTTCCTCTCTTTCTCTTTCTTGACCATCTCCGCCGCCGCCCTCTCCGTCACTTTACCACTCTATCAATTACGAAGCCACGCGCGCGATGATCTCGACGCGATGGGAACTTTTCGCGAACGTACAGAGAGCACGCATTCTTACGGTGTGCGTGCGTGCGCTCACGCACGATAATAATTTGTACGCGCCGATATATAAAAGGGACCGGAGGGGCTGTAAAACGTGCCTTTTTTTCGATAGTATACATATATATATACGAGCGGAGCAGCGCAGCGTATAGTCGTCGCGTGCGTGTGCGCGCGCGCGGGTTCTCTAATTGAGGACAGCCCTTATACGCCGCGATATCTTCCTCGAGGGTAGCAACAACGCGGAGGGAATTAATTTTGATGCCGAGAGATGTGAGGTCGGTGATATTTCCCGACACTTTTTGCATAGTATAGTGTGAAAAGTGTATTTATAATTATTTTGGTAGTTGATAATTTTTGTTTATTTTTTCTTTTATTGGAGAATTTGGTTGTTATATTTCGGATGTTGCGTAATGGGAATTAAAATATTTTAAGTTTACGACGTATAAAAGACGCTGGCAGTTTTGGAGAATGCACGTGCCTCTGCGTTATACTGTTTTTTTTTTGTTTGCGTATTTATTTACATTAATTAAATTCATAAATTAGAATCTCAGCGTGTTCGCGATTTAATTTAATGTTGAATACTAAAAAACTGCTACCGCTGCGAGTCAAAATTTTCGGAATTACATATATATATAGAATCTAAAATTTTAGATCAGTCGCGATAAAATTATACCCCTTTTTTAAAATGCATATTTTAAGTATATTACGATATATAGAATAAATTATTCAAAATTGTACGTATATACTAATAAATTATATCTCCGAATAAAACTGTTTCTATATACATATATAACCTCTACCGCATTGTTTTTCTGTTGTATAAAAAGCATACACACAGCGTTTCATTTTTCCCATCGCATAAAAACTATACACAGACACACACACGCAGTGAAAGACAGACGCATGCGCGCGCTTTATTTCAAACAACAAAAATTTACAGCTGCGCCGGCGGCGCACAGATTTATCACTTCCATCCATCATAAAATTCGAACGGCAATAAAATAAATTAAGCGGCGACAACGTTACACATGCACGCGAGTATTATTTTATGAGTATAAAATAGTGCGTACCAGCGCATGTATATACAGATAGACAGACGAATGGACAGACGTAGACGCGCGCGAGCGTATCTTTATTCTATCTAGGGTGGTCCTATACGAAAAAGTCACTGTTATAAGTATAGGGAGAACTATATAGGCAAAGGTGGTTGGTAGCGTTTTATGAGAAGATTTTTTTAATTTTAACTATCCATAAGGGTATAGATATCGTCTCTATCCGATCTTTCCTTACCTATATAGCGCTTATATCTGTTTTATTGTTTTTCATGGACTTTTGTGCGTAATGTTTGAAGAAAAAAAAATCTTTCGTAGTGTGGTGAGATCCCTTTCTCGGTTTCTGAGGGAATCTCTTTCGTTTCTCTTCGAGTAATATACACGTGTGTCTGTGTATATATATATATATATATATACACAGACGCATCGTCGATGCGCTCTCGCGCACGCGCAATAATTTATGCAGCTCATGAATTTTATGATGATGCCCCGCTTAAGAAGCTCGTTAATGAATAAAGTGGGCATAAAATAAAAACGAGAGATAGCGCGCGACGTGCGTGTGCGTTTTCATTCCCCTTTTTTCCCTCTCTTTCTCCCCCTTCCCTCTCACTCACTCTCTCTCTCTCTCTTCAAAGAAAAAGAAAAATATTTTTTTCCATTTTGTATAAATTTAACGAACGATCCGAATGTGAAGCATGTATACGTATGAATATGTGCGTGTGTATATATATACGTGTGTGCGAAGTATATATGTGTGTGCGTACTAGTGTGGTATATAACTGCATGAGCGGAGGAATATAACGCGCGCTCCGTGGCCAATAAAAATTTTTATTGCACCGATATTTCTTGTAATAGCATTTACTGGTATCGGCATGATGGCAGTCATAAACGAACATTTATATTAAATAAACGTTAAAAGCACGTGTACAATAACTTTATCGATGCGTTTTTAACATGAATTTACGGGGCATATAGTACCAATCGAAAGTTCGGTACGTGCGTATATATTGGTAAAAAAAAAATGAGAAATGGAAAATAAATCTGATAAGGCGTATCACGTTTAAGTTGAATTAGTTTTAAGAGCCGTATAGAATTTGAATAAAAATTCGTATATAATTATAATAGCGATACTGCGCGCGTTGGAATGTTAAGTTATTGTTCGAGAATGGTCAATTAAGAGTTTTGAAAAGTCAATTTTACATAAAACCTGCGCATTATTGAATAATATTTACGTACTTTCGAATAATTAGCATTTTTAACTGTTTGTGTATTATCACTCATGAATAAACATACTAATACGATACATATATATAGTTAAATTGGAAAACTATGCCTTATACCGTCCATTATACCATTATACTTTCGTTATTAAAAAACAATATTCCAAATTCCTCGGCAAGAATTTCCGACCAAACATCCCAAAATTCAAAGTAAAAGATAACGTTTCCCTAATTCCGTCCGTCGCTGATCGCAACAACCATCCATCGCCGCACCTGAATCTCGCGCTCGCGCCTAATTCCTTTTATTTATTTTTTTTTTCTTTTTTCAATCGCGCGTCGCCTGACAACCGCACGTAATAAATAAACCCTCGCGCGCGTATATAAAATTCACGAAAAACCTTCGTTAAAGGAATCCCCGAAAAATGCCACCCTCTTGTATTTTTAATAGAATCATTTTTTTGTTTAATTGGATCCCATCCTCTCCTCTCCTTCTTCCTTCCAGACGCACACGCATACACAGCTGATCTGCAGCCACCGCAGTGAGAGCGAAAGCGAGAAGCGCGGAACACAAGGAGAGAAAGAGAGAAAAAAAAAACATGGTGTCCAGTCGTCGGCCACCCGATGCACACGAGAAGACGCAAAGAGAAGAAGAGACGACGACGACGACGACGAAGTCGCCTTTATAGATTCGTAGAAAGTTGTAAATCAAACGTTAATGGGGCCCCGTGTCGGGCATAAAGAGCTCGAGAAACAACGCGAGTGCAAGCGTGTGTGTGTGTGTGTGTGTGTTACAACGATAAAGATAGAGGTTTGGTTTTAAAGGATGTCATCCGGGAGAGTCTCGAGACTCAACGAGAGACAGTCGGTATGGGGAAAAGGTCATAGCGTCAGCAGCAGAGCGCACTACTATATATACAACTATACTATACTACTACCTGCCGCACTTGGTCAACCGTGAAGCTTTTTTTTTACGACCTACTCGCGACACATTCTTGCGCACGGTTTTCGTCCTCACTGCATACAAGTATCATATATAGAGAGAGAGGGAGGGGAAAAAATTGGAAACGTCTGGCGCTCTATACTTTTTTCCTGGCGCCTACAGCCTGCCACGTTTGTATATATATATATATCATGGAAAAGCGAAAAATGCCTCTGTGTATATATACGTTAGTGTGTGTATATTATACAGCAGTAAAAATGCCTACGCGACACTGGCGACGGTTGGTTGATTGCGGTCTCCGGCGTTGTTGTCTCCCTCGTTTTATTTGTCTAGCTTCCGCTTTATCGCCGCTCATCTGAATATGATTAGGTTCGTGCTGTCGCCGGACAGTTGTCGTATACGCGTATATATAATACGTATATTATACGTGCGCGGGTTCCCTTTTCACATATATATATAGAGCCTCGTAAATCTTCGAATATTAGTCATAGCTCTACGCTGACCTTATATATATATTATATAGACCGACAGTATATATATACTTCTGCATTTTTCTTTTTGTATAATACGCGTATACGTATATAGCTCGTAAACTTTACTCGTAACACGGTTGCGGTGAGTGTATTAATGCGAGAAACTATATAATACCGCGCTAATTAGGATCTCGATGCTCGATCTGGCTTCATGCACAGAGAGAAGGGAGATATTATATTAGGGTAATAAGGTGAAACAATGCGAGAGCTGCGTTATACTTGGAGTTTTTTTTTTAGATATTAATGGAGATTCGTGCGTAGTCGGTGTGTGTTATGGGCTAATTCATAAAGTAGAAAGGGGAGGGGAAATGTGATGAAGAAAGTTGGTTGGAATTTTTATATGTATCACGTGTGTGTTGAAAAGCTGAAAATTAAGTGCGCGGAAAACGCATTATTGGGAAGATGAAAAGCGTTATTATATTTTTTAGTAGATTTTCTTTTTTATATATATTGATGCGCGATAAGCGTGTTGCGCTCTGCTTGCGACGTAAACACGGACGCTTAAATTCGAAGCTATTTTTGAAATTTCTTCGTATTTGATTAGAATGGAACACATTACGTTTTATATATATGTATAACCGTGAGCAATTTTTCTAAGCTAAATTTAGACACATTATTTTATACGATATGAAATTTAAATAGCTCGTTACATTTTGAAGTAGCATTATATATTATATATAAATATATGTATATAACGGTTAGATTCTAAAAGCATTTCTCCTCGCACGATATTCTCTACTGGCACAATGTTTTGACTGTAGTACGTCTGGAACATTTGCATATCCGTCTTATTTTCGTACATATAACACGCAATTATAATTATTATATATTTTTTATGCTAATCTTCGATATGGAAATGTATATATATATAAGAGTCGGACGAACCACGCATTTAGAATTTGTTGCGTGCGCGCCGCGTGCTAATTGAAGATTTCGTAGAGATTGTATCGAGTGTCGAGTGTGTATATAAGCATTACACGATTTCGCACTGACCAATTATTTGCCTTGCTAAAACTAAAGCAAACGCCGTCTCTACTCTGCCCTATATGAATCACTACTTGTTGTGTACAAAATGACTCAACAACACATATAGTTTCCATAATTATAACCGCGCAGCAACATTAACAGTTATAAATACAAAAATCAAACCCACATTACAATAAATCCGTATACTGACTACACCTCGCACACGCTATTTTCGTGTATTATAACGATCGAAATATCGTGCGTGTGCGTATTAACCGCAGTTTTGTACCATCACGCATTTGTTTTTCTCTTGTTCTTCGCCCACCGCACAGTTTATTATCCCTCATGGCGCATGATCGACTCTCCGGCAAACTTCCACGCGGAGATAATGTACGGAAATAATCCGCGAGCGAGCGAGCGAGCGGGAAGGAAGATTGATCGACGGCCGGTTGTTTAAATAGACAGCGAGTAGCTTGCTATGCGCGCCCGCTGTATTAACCGCGCGCACGACCGGAAGATGCCAGAGGCGCAGTTTACACCAAGCGCGTATATAATCTACAATGACGCGCTGGAACTTATGGACTATCGGAAATACACACGTATATATGTATACGTATATACGTGCATGTATGTGTTATATAGCGACGTTTATCGTATAAATGCCGACACGCGGTTTTCGCGCGCTTTCCAGAGTCTTTTATATAGCATCATCCAGCGTGCTGCATACGCGCGTTCCTTTAGGAAATCGTTAAGTAGCGAAGGTGTGCATGTATAAGTATACATGTATGTGTATGTATATATATACTTATAAGAGTGGAAATTTTTTCCTGGTGAGTCATTCGGGTTTCCTCGGTCATGAAAATTTTTGTAATTCTGGGAAGATTTTCAATTGCTTGGGCGCTTGGATTATCTAATCGTTAGGAGGTGTTTGAATTATTGCAGGAAGTCGTACTGTATATGATGGTGGTTCGGTTATTTCGTAATTGTTATAATGAGCTGGTCATAGGTGCATAAAAAATGATGATTATAATTATTAAATATTTATAGTCTATAAAGTTAAATTACAGATTTCTTTAACTTGCTTAAAGTGATTGTTAATAAAAACATAATTATACTACAAAGATAGATTAACCTCCAATTACATTAACACGCCGCATTTTAAAATCACGTTGTTCGTAAACATTTACACACAACGACCCGAATGAAATCACGAAGAATTTCCGGAAAATATTTTAAAACGCCATTTAATTCTATTTTAATTCCGCTAAATAAACCATTACAGACGTATGCGCGTGTACGTGCGCGTATACATACGCGCGCGCTATAGTGGGAGCATTGAAATTCTCGAAATTTTTGAAGGAGATAAATTGGCATGTTTGCGCGTGACGCACAGTACAGCGTCTGTGAAATTTTTCCCCTGCGTATATATATGCGTGCACACGCGGCTTGGCCGAAATTTCCCCTCTAATTCAAAACTCGCGCTCATCATAATATTTGGAATCTCTGGTCTATACAGCGCGCGCGCGTTCGTTATAAGCTTGCGGTACGTTGATTATTGTTTCTCTCCGTCTCGTCTCTCTTTCTCTCTCGCTCTTCGCAGTTTCGCAAGTTATCGTCTCACCATTATGCGTCGTCTCTCGATTTTTATGACGACTGCTGGTTAGATTTGTTATAGTTGCTATTTTTCGTTTATGTTTTTATGATTATATTAATAGAAGTTAGAAATACGTTTAGAATGCTTTAAAATTTGGTAAAATTGACGTTTAAAGTGCGTAGAAACAAAAAATTATTATCATAATAATTATTAAATTTAATAGTTATTCTATATTTTACAAATTTTTCGAAAATAGAATTTTGCAATGAATTCATCTTCAATTGAAAAAAAATAATTCACTTTAATCGTTTTATCTATAAAGAAAAACTACAAAAATTGTAGAACCTCGAAAAAAAAAACATTTAACATTACTATACTTGGTTCCCTTAATCGCTCCGCGAAGCTTTTATTACCAAAACAAGATTCTAATAGACCTGTATCTCCTCTCTTCACCCCGTGCGCACGCACCTCATCTGAATGCCACGCCACAACCTCTCTCTCTTTCTCTCTCTCTCCTTCCTCCCATCATCATCCTCTCATCGCACAAAACCAGCCATAAAATCCGCGTTTTTCCCAACTCTCGTCTCGTTAATAGCCCCTCTATACCTCTCTCTCTCTCTCTCTCTCTCTCTCTCTTGTCTCATCTGCTGCTTGTAAATCGAGCGCGACAAATAAATTAATGCAGATCGATCTTGCGCGGTCTTAATACGAAATCAGTCCTTCCCCCTTCTCTCTCTCTTTCTCTCTCTCTACATAAAGAGGGAGAACATTAGTCAAGCCACGCGCACATGTATAGCCTCTGTCTCTCTTCTCTCTACAAGGCATAAAAATCCTAACGCCGAGAATAAGGCTTGGCTTTACGAGTTCGCGGCCGGCAGGATGGACGAGGTGGAGGCCTACTCGTGCAAAAAAGTACGCCAGGCATCATAAGCGAGTCGCGCTCCGCTCCATAATAACGCGACACGCGCACGCGCGCGTGCACCGCTGATTTTTTGCCGGTATATATGTATATATATATATGTTTGTGTATGTGTGCGTGATGGCCGTTTAGGGAATCTTGACGGGAGCGCGCGACGGATGCGAGATGTCGTAGAGAGGAGAGAGAGGATGTAGAGTAAGTATGGAGAGAAGGTAGGTTTTGCAGGGAAAGAGAGAGAGAGAGAGAGGAGAGTCTGCCATTAACGGTTCGTTGTCACCTGGGGGTCGACACTGGCTTTGATGGATCGGCCTTGGAAGGTTTATGAAGATGGGTCGACCTGTTATGATAAGTGGGAGAGGCAAAAAGGTCACAGTGAATGAGAAATTAGTACTTTGTTAAAAGCATTTGTGCGGGCATTTAAAAGAATTGGGGATATAAATAGATTTTTAGTAGAGACAAATTCTCGAGATAAATTGGTATAAATTAACACTGTGTACTAACATTTGATGTTGTTGTTTTTTAATTAGGTATTTACTAGTGAAAAATAATTTGTAGTAGGAACTTTTGTTTTTGACAACAAATGTGAGATAGTATTATTAAATGATTGCAATTTTTACGATAAATTGTAACCATTTTCATGAAAATTTTAGTCTATTCCACGGTTACGCATAGAGGAAATTCTTGTAATTATTTTTATATAAAAGTACCAAACTGTATGGTGCATAAAGAAAATATAGCAACTATAACCTGACTACGAAAAAATAGCAAATGATTACATATTTTTATTAAAAAACTCCATAAATATTTTGTAAAAAAACTACTGAAAAAACTCATTGTTTTAAGAATTAGAGACTTATCATAACAAAGTCTATTTACGGATAAACCACCAGAACATTAATTGATCTCATTTTTTATTTTGAAACTTGAGTTTGTGACAACTACTACAAAAGACCCTTTGCTCGTTAAAATGTTACAACTCCTTCTCAAAGCTAGATAAATACTTTGACAATAATAAAATACAAGTTTTGACATAAAAAATTACAAAATTCTAAAAAGCCGAACCAATACATTATCTTACCGTTTCTCCGACATTATACATTCTCCATAACACCAAATCCAACCTTCCCATACACTCCTATACACGTAACTCATCAATTCCCAATACCGAGCGCTACCATACATACACCATAACACTAAACCCTAACGAACTCTCGATCGACCCCAACAACACCACCACCTCTCCATCCTCTCCGTCACCCCGCGTGCAAGAAAATCCTCTCGCGATTCCGCATGCCTATCACTCCCACCATCCGCGCGTCTCGTTAAAAACGTGAGTGCGCGCCGCGCTTATACTCCTTCTCTCCTCCACCTCCTCCTTCTTTACACTTTTTACCTCGTCCCGGGAATCTTCTCTTAGCGCACGTGGCCATACCGTATAGTACCACCTCACCTCTCTCTCTCTCTCTCTCTCTCTCTCTCCTATACCTTAGCCTAAACGGGAAAGGCGCATGCCTCAGCAGCACCTGGGCTGCTTACTGTGGCGGCAGCGGCGGCGGCGGCGGCACGCGAACCATTACACGTGCGCGCGAGAGCGATCGGCATGGAACATTCCGCGCGTTAATGAATTTAATGACGCGCGCGTACTCGCGGGAGTAGTACTAGTATACTATAGTAGTAGTAGTAGTAGGAGGGTTTTAAAAGAAAAAAAAACGCACCCAAGCAGCGGCGTGTCTTTAACCGCGCGCGCGCGCCGGCAATTAGCCCATTTTTCACCTCGCGTCTACCGACTTATATACATCCCGGCCATCGTACCGCTCGCTTGTTTTTTTTTTGTTGTTATATCCTTCGCGCGCAACTTCGTTATGAGCTGTCCGCGGTGTGTGTCTTTTTGTCGTTATATGACGGTGTCGAGAAAGACCGAAGCGGATAGATTTGACCGTGTAGGGGAATTTAACGGGTATAGAGAGATGCGGGGAAAAGCGATGATGATGATGATGATTTTCCGCGTGAAGTGAGGTGCGCCTTGATGTTACTGCGCTGCAGGCGATGTGTATATATATATAAGTATACGCGCGTGTATGTGTGTCCCCCTTTCGCACGAGACGTGTAGGCTTACCCGGAAAGAATGGCAGTTTATTAAAGAAGCGCGCATTAATTACGCGCTCGATAAAGCGTGCCGCCACTGCTACTACTGCTGCCGCTGCAGCCGTGAACTTAGTTGTATGGCTATATAGTGTGGCAAGAAAATTAGCCGCTAATTAATGGTACACAACGCGGGGAATAAATTTTTATTATGATGCACGCGCACGCCTGCACAGTGCGAAGGTGCGGGGTAAAAAATTGTTGACGGATTTTTATATACCGTATAGATGTGTACTGCGGTTATTATGTGTGTTACGATGAAAGGTCTATTACGTGGTTATTACCCTTGTTACATGGCGTGTACGGTATACTTGTTTACCTACGATTTAACGCGTTACCGATGATTCGTATAGTTACAAGGTATATACTGACAAATAATGTTGTTCGGATTTATTGCAATATTTTAATTCGCTATAAAAATGATTAAAGAGTCATTTATTGATGTAAATAGGTGTAGATTTTCTCATTTATAGGGGTCGATGATAACAATTTAATTATTTTTAGTATAATTTTATATATTTGATCTACAATGCGTATTATTACATTTATACATATGTTACAAATCATAAGGGTGCTTCAATATTGAAAGAAAATCCATTTCAACCTTTAAAATCGCCAACTATTATACCGACCATTATTCAATTTCAATAGCCCTAACAACACGACATATTTCCCATTCACTTTCAAATATGAAAATTAATGCACCAAGGTACACGAATAACCTTGCAGCTGTCCGAAGAATCAAGTGAAAAGTATATATATAGATCCTAGTGTGCCAACGACCATATACATATATATATCCTCCAAAAATTCTATAACCTTACTCCAATAAAAGAAAATCCTTGGCCCTTAAGACTCGAACGTTCATTAGCGCACACCACCGACGGCGACAGATCCTCGCATAATAACTCAAAGACTCCGAAAACTCTCGTACCGGCACGCGCTCCTGCCGTTCACACTTACTATACACATATTACGCATACATATATATACGTCGTCGCGCGCGTGAATATAATATGTCGGAATGAGCCCATGGGACATATTGAAAATGGAAAAATATGTCGTACTGTTCACTCGTATTTTCACGCTAATTATACGACTATATATATATATATATATATATATTCTCCCTCTCGATGGGAAGAACGAACCACTTCGCACGTTACAATAGAAACCATGAGAGGAGAGGAGATCAGAACAGCAAGAGAACTTTTACCCGCGCAGACTATACGCGGGGACATCTTTCCCTCACTCTTAGTTGCGCGCGAACGAGCGACGAAAATATTTTGAGAAATCCGTCGGGGCGTGAGTAAACGGTTTAAAAGGCCCCCGCGCGACACAATGAGCAACAGCAGCACTCTCTCTATATACATACCTATATATCCGTGCAACTTGTTGCGCGGAAAAATTCATGCGGATGATCCATGCTACGCACAGCTGTATATACGTGCGTGTGTGTGTGTGTGTATTAGTATATCTTTGTCGGCTTGATATTCCTTATGGTTCATCGATATACGTGTGTGTTGTAGACTAGCTCGCGGCACTTGCGTAAAAATAATCCACGTAAACCGGCTTGGCGGATGACAGAGGTTGAGAACGAGAGAGAGAGAACGCGTTATGCGACATGTGCATTGAAGCGTATTGCCGCTGTAGGTATATATAAGGAAGGTATATATACAGCACACGCGACTGACGGTTTTATCACGCTTTATTTGGCGCATTCGCGCAACACCGGAGCTATGGGAATATTAGTCCGTTGTATTGGTGTATATACCGTTATGCTTTTTTGCTAATGGGGGAAGAGCCGACGGGGTTTGTGGGACAATTTTTGAGAATATTAGGACGGGTATTATATGTGTTTGTGCGGGGACGAAATTTTGAAAGTAGATATATAGGTATATAGGTTAGCTTTGAAATGTGTTTTTTTAACCGGAAATGAGATTTTTTTTCTCATTTTTAGAATATCATATTTTATAGTGTTCGAACCAAATAATATAGCTCATAAGTTACTATATAAATCAGTTTCTTAACCTATGAATTATGGACTATAATCTAATTATGTAAAATAATGTGAGGTCATTAAAAAACCTACTTTTAGACCAATAGTTTATAAATTTTAGCATGTAAATTTATATATGTTTTTTTTCTTTCTTTTTTTTTGTATCTCCAGCTCTGCGCACAGGTAATTGCATTTACCTCTGCAGAATTACTAATTCGTAATAATATCTGGAACAAATAAATAAATAAATACTTACCTCTGTCTTCTCCAATCGCTTATTATTCGCAAACACATCGATAAGCGTTTCTCTCCTCTCCACACTATCGAAAAACAAAGAGCACACTTACTCAAACAACACACGTTAATTGGTCAATCCGCGATTGTCTTTTCTCTCTCGCTTCTCGCGTATGTTAATTCTCTCACAGATTTTTCCGTCGCCCGGTCTTACTCGCAAATTACAAGCGCGCCACTACTACTACTGTACACATATACACTCTGTATATATACTCGCGACGAAATTCCCCGAACTAAAAAAGTCCTTGAAGCCCTCTCCTGTATCCCTTATCTCGACAAATTTTTTTCCGACAGCCCCTCCCGAGGCTAATGTAGGCACTTGCCGGCGAGTTAATCAAGTTTTCACGGTCTCCCCGTCGCGTAGTATATATATAGTGTACGTGTATATAACTATATACATACGTACGCGCGCGGGTGTACAACGCGCGCGTGAACGCTCCGCGCTTCTTTATATTCATCGGGATCTCGCGCTTGCGAGTCCTTTGCGCGAACTCCTTAATTATCGAGGAGGAGGCGGAATTTTGTTAAGCCATACGTATACGACTCGTTCGTTGCAAAGAAGAAAGAAGAGAGAGAGAACGACGAGAGAGTCTGTGCGCGCACACGCGCGAATGAATAAACATTCTAAACTTCGTGCATGCGCGTGCGCGCGAGCAAACGCGAGATCGCGTACACACGACGCAGGAATGCAAATCCTTTCTGCACATATATACATATAGCCCTTCTATGTGTATATATATATATCTACGCGCACGAGTCACGCTCTTGGTCATTTTTACGGACTCTTTTTTTTTGTCGCGTAGTAAGTAGCAGTCGTCGTTGTCGACGTTGGCGAGCGAACAATAATTATTGTCGAGAAGAGAGAGAGAGAAAGAGAGGACACACACACACGCACTGTATAAGAGTAGCTCGCAGGGGACGCGCACGTACGCGCGCTCCCGCGATTGAGGCGACACGCCGCGTCATTACGATCCGCTAATTAATTGTGATTTATCGGCAGCGAAAAAACAGCGCTACCGCGGAGGTATAACAGAGAGATAGAAGGAGAGAAAAGAGAGAGAGGGGGGGGGGGAGAAGATAACGAGTTTTGATACGGGGGAGTTTCGGGGGGGTATAACTCGTTAACCTTCGTGGAGTGTGTCGTCGTCGTTGTTGTATGTACGTGTGCGCGCGAGAGCGTGGAAAAAAGTCGTTCATATAGGTAATCTGCGGGTGTATGCGTTGTATAGTCTGGTGTATACGCCAGGCAATGAAAGAGAGCGAGAGAAAAGCTATACATGTATATAGGAGAGTACAAACGTTCGAGATTGAACCGTCGATTGTTGCAATGACTTTCCGGGAAATGAAGATTTGCTTTTTTTCGCGTGTTTCGAGTGAGGTCGATTATTGTGAAGTTTTTTAGTGGTAGGTGGGTAAAAAAAAAATTTTACTAGTTTTTTTTCGATGGAATATAGAGTCACAGTTGTTGGATTGTGCAAACAATGCTTTGGAAAAATACGGATGGACTTTTTTTTTATTTTAACGAACTATTGTTTTGGTCGTTTGGAAAAATACTTTTGATGTATAAAGCTAGAACAATAACAAAAATACGGTTCGCATGATTTTTGGTAAAATAGATTATAGTCTTTACAATTATTTATGTGAGTTTTCTACTCATTTAACAAAAATAAACATGATCTTTTAAAGCCTATATGTACAACAAGTATATAAATTATTTATGTATTGTGACTAAATTCGATAATATACTAAGGTTTTCTTAGAAACCTTTATCTCTTCACTGTTTGGAGACCAGAAATTTATATAATCTACGTCACTTAATGAGTACACGTTAGTTCTCTACATACAATCAGAAGCAACAACGAATCATCAAGCGAGTGTAAATAAACATATCCCAACAATTTTCCTGTAACAAAAGGAAATCCTCACGTCACGTTATACGATACAACTAATACCAGCCAGTCGATGCATATTGCAACGCGTCTATTTGCACGTACTTCGCACAATATTGAGCGGCTGTATAGTATAACATCGCACACGCGCACAAATAAGCCTATATACACGCTTGCGCATCGAGCATTATTTGTCCACTCTCGCACATCGCCGCTCCTATATTTACCATGCGCACGCGCGCCTCGCTGTCTCGCTCGCAAATATTATATACGCAAATCGCTATACGCGGCAGAGCAGCCATCGTGATCGAAACGCAGGATAAATTGTATCGAGCGCGTTCTCATTCAAAAATGCCGGTAGTAGCCCAATAAATAACAGCCGGCGAAAGAAGAAAGCGAAAAGGTGCGAGCTGCAGATGCTCGTATTTCTCTCTCCCTCGCGGCTGTTTATTAATTATTAATGCGCTCGCTATACGACGCTGCCGCCTCCACCGTCTTTGCGGACGACGACGACTGCGCTCTTTGCATAAATCACTCGCGCGAGAAGAGAGGAGAGAGAGGAGAGAGCTTTTGTTTGAGAGCGAGAGAAGGAGTCGAAGGGATATATACTTTGCGTAAAAGAGGAGAAAGAGAGAGGGGAAGGACGCGACGACGATGCGTGAGTGCGATAATGCGAGACAAATCGAATGACGATTTAATACTCGGCATTATTCCGCACGGAAAGAGTAGAGAGAAAGAGAAAGAGAGAAGAGGGATGGAGGCTTTTTTGGATTGGAAGTATTTTTGAGAATTGTATACGGTATATAATAAGCGGAAGATGGATTCATTGTCGTGGGTGTTTAATTAAATTGAAAAATTATTCTATATTTATAGAGCTGCATGATTATAAAATTCAATTTTATTTATATAATTCAAACACGTATCTCTAAAACGTTATTAGAAATGTAAATGAGAACAGCTTGTCGATAACTCATTCGTATAACAGAAATCATAAAACTACATCCACGCCGACGACGAACACGTCTATACCACAAACGACGACACAGCAGCGGAAACAGAACAACGAACGCGGCGTAACAGAAAGAGAGAGAGAGAGAGAGAGAGAGAGAAAAAGCAGTGAAACGCGCGCGCGCGGTGAGAAAAGCCGTTAGTGCTCGCGCGCGCGCGCGATGTTCATTAAGAATCGGCGGAAAAACGATCTTGTCGCGCTAAAAAAGAGCAAATCGCTCGTGTGCCAGCCGCTGCCGCCCGGGTGTCGTTTAGTTAGTAAGTGCCCGGAGGGCAGTATCAGATGAGCGAGCGAGCGAGCGAGCTATACGGCCGTTGCAAAAGAGAGGCGGAGGTGTTAATACAGAGGTCGAGCCGGCAAGCGGCAACGTATATATATATATATACGCGCGGCTACCAGTTTCATGCAATATGCGCATGTTTAACTGACCGGTGTGCTCAGACCTGGCTACTTTCTCCGTCTTTCTCTCTCTCTCGTTCGGTCGGATGGTCGACGAGAGGGAGTGAGAGAGAGATCGGGAGCGTACATCGAGTGAACTACACTATATACCGAGATGTGTGGAATAGGTATGTGTGAGAGAGAAAAGAGAGAAGAGTGTACGTGCGTGCCGAGGCTTTGGAAGGGCAATGGACTTTTTTTTTGCTGGTGTAGGGAATTTTGAGCGATTTGAGTTTTTGTGGATTCGTTGTGGAATACAAAGGGATTATCGGTCGGAAGTTTTTTTTTTCGAGGTACCGGTGAATGAAAATATGGCGGTTGGTCGATCTGAATTTATTATTGATTGGTCTTGTTAATCTTTTCTTTTGAAAATAGATTAATAGTTGAGATGTTGACAATGTAAAAACAGAAAATTCTTTAAATTACAAACGTTTATTAGAATTCGTATAGAAATTTATGATATTGTATTCAATGACTTGTAAAAGTAATATGCTAAATCAATATCTGTTGTGTAAAATTAATCGGAGAAAAATTACATAAATCGATATTGTATACATAATATTTTATCGTCAACTGCAGATATATATTTAAAAAATGTATTAAAACTTTCCTCTGTTATAAGGTTGGAAGTTACGCAAGAATTTAATATTCTTATAATGATCAAAACGCAATAACAACTACATTTCAAATACGTATTATCATAAAATTTTACTCGCCAAATGCAAAATATCTCTACTTCATCTTTTCAGTCGCGTGTACATGTTGACTATTTTGTTATTGGCAAACTGCAGAGTTAGCACACGCTGTCGAACTTGGTAATGCAAGCGAACGAACTTATCGAACTGTCTCCCTCCCTCGCATCTTCCATCTCCCTCTCTCTCTCTCCCTCTCTAGCTCCCAGAGGCAGAAGCCCGTGTCGGTTTGCACACTGCGGCGGCGGCGGCGGCGGCAGCGAACTTCCCTATTCAACGTGCAAATAGAGAATATATACCGTCGACGGTAGGATGCATATTTAGATGCACTTTACATTCGAGCGTTTCGTTTTGCTGTTGCTGCTATACTGCTGCTGCTGCTGTAGCGTTGCGCGCGCGCGAGCGAGGCATTTCAGAAGAATATATCGGACGTTTTCATTCGCGATGCACGACGGAATATTTATTTCGCCAACTTTCAGCGGGCGCTTTCTTCTCTTATACCTATATACCTCCAGACTGAGTTCGAGATTGCAATTGGTATTTTGTTTTTTTTTCTCTTTCTCTTTGGAAAATGTCGATTGCCAGTGAGTTTCTTTGTCACAGGCTTGGAAAGACAATAGGCGCGTTATTGTTCCAATGTTATTTGAGGCAATAACAGAGTACGCCGATATGGATGTTCGATAAATTCTTTTTATTTATCACGAGTCATTATCAGAGTGTAATCTGTAATTGTGCTCAAGTGGAAATACTGTACGCATAACTTTAGTATTAAAGACTGATAACAAAATTGACATACCAAATACAGCGACAGTTTACTTTTGTTACCAAATCTTTGCAGACGTTTTGTGGTACCTTTATACTTTTAAATGATTTTTCTGAACGTCTTTCTTAATAAGTTCTTCGTAGAATACTGTGAATTTATCAAAATGGATAGTTAAATTTGTTTTTCACACAATTGTTGTTCAGTCACGAATAATAAACGTGATTTATATATGTGACGTATAAATGCTCGAAAGTAATTATGCTTTTATGGCATTTGTTTAAGCATTCTTATCTATTTACTAACGATTACGGTATGATAATATTACATGGTGAAGCAATGTGTTCTGGAAGAATAGTTAGATAGTTCTTGTCATCGTACATTGGTCATGCAGAGTATCAAGATGTTCTACTTAATTTTTTATTTAGCTTTAACTAATTTAAATATCAATATTGTGTAAGTAAATTAAATAAACAAACATTTAATGACAAAGAATAATATTTTATGATGCTTAAAATATAGAGTGTCCAAGCCATTGGAAGATAGTAAAATATTAAAAGACTCTACTTTGAATATACCTGATGATTTTTTGTTCGGTGCGGGCACATCTGCCTTCCAATCAGAAGGTGCTTGGAATACAAGTGGTAAGTATAAGTGTCATTAAAACCAGTGGTATACAAAATTTATTTTAAAAAGTATGAATTTCTTGATGTAGGTAAAACTGAAAGCTTTATGGAATTTGTTATGCATAAACTGAATCTAGGTAACCCTTCCGATTTCTATGTCTCCAGTGATTCATACCATCAATATAAACAGGATGTAAAAGTGTTGAAAGATGCCGGGGTAAATTGAAAAAGACACTAATTAAGTATGCAACAATCTTGTTTAAAAAATCAGTAAAAAACGATATTTTTCAGTTAAACTTTTATAGATTTTCTCTGAGTTGGCCAAGATTACTGCCAACTGGGTATACTGATAATATAAACAAAGACGGTGTTCATTTTTATCACTCTCTTTTAGACGAGCTAAATAAAAATGGAATTGAACCTTATGTGCTACTTAATCATTTCGATCATCCTGTATCTCTGGAAAAAGAATTTGGAGGCTGGAATGATGAAGCAATGATAGAAGCTTTCGTGGAATATGCTACATTTGTGTTTGAAGAATTTGGAAGTAAAATAAAAATGTTTGCTACTTTTAATGAACCTAATATGTTGTGTTTCAGAATGGTTGCGCGTGATTGGTTAAATTCTAATGATCCACAAGGTAAGTAATACAATATAGAATAAAATGTTGTCGAAGGAATAGAACAAAGTGAAATGCCTAAAGTTATTATTTCCCGTAGGTCAGGCCAATCTTAATATGACTTATAAATGTGGACATAATATTTTAAAAGCCCATTCCATAGTTTATCATCTTTACCATGACAATTTTAATCCTACACAAGATGGTATGCTGGGAATCAACCTAAACTGTGAAAATTACTTTTCAAAGCACAAAGATGATCATCTATCGGCTGAAATAGCTTTTCAATTCGCTTGTGGTTGGTTTGCCCATCCAATTTTTTCCAAATCAGGAGATTATCCGAAACTCATGAGAGAATTGATTGACCAAAAAAGTAAAGAAGAAGGTTTAGCAGAATCGAGACTACCCACATTTTCTGAAGAATGGATCGATTACATCAAGTAATTCTAGTTCATATATTTTTCATTTTAATCTACATTAAAAAAATATTTAAGAGTAATGAATGATAGGAAAACTTTATTATAGAGGTGCTGCTGACTTTTTTGCGTTTACGCATTATGAATCTCATTTAGTCGAGCCTGTACCAAAAGATAATTCGAGTTGGACGAATATACTTTTACCAAATGATACTGGTCTTGCTACAAGCGAAGATCCAAATTGGCCTACAGCTCCTAATGGTTATTATGTAAGTAAAATTCTTCACTTACTAAAAAAAATCTTCATTCTCTACATAGTATGTTTATTATTTCTTTAGATGGTCCCACGCGGCCTTAGATATTTATTAAGAAAAATTAAAGAAGAATACGATAATCCACCAATATATTTAACTGAGAACGGATACGCTAATGATGGTAGCCTCAACGATATCGGTAGAATAAAATTTATGTACGCATATATACGAGAGATATTAAATGCAAGGAAATACGATAAATGCGATGTCAAAGCGTACTTTTATTGGAGTTTGATTGATAGTTACGAATTTTTTATGGGATACGAGTATGTTGATATAATTTATATAAAAATCAACATAACGTTGCAAAGTATTTCGAGTAATATTAATAGTATTAATATATTAAATTTCAGTGCTCATTTTGGATTAGCCCACGTCGATTTCAACAGTCCCAATCGAACAAGAACTCTCAGAAGATCAGCAACCTGGCTTCGAAGCATAATAGAATCAAGAAAACTCAACATCGATGATATATTTATTAATCAAGTATGAAGAAAAATAACAATACAACTGTGACGAATCGTTATCAGTATATATACGCGCAAATATACGATCATGACAAAGACAAAAATGAAGCGACTATACAGTTCAAATAATGTAATCCTATAACGCATTTGTAAATAAATGTGTCGAACTCGACCTAATCAATCATTCAAGCCATTCGCATCAGCATCGGTAACAGCAGCAGCAGCAACACACGCGAGAGAGCTCAAACTCCACTGACCTATCCGACCATATCACAAAGTGACGATTCAAAAATCAGCCTGAATTAATCATCATTGCCCGGGGACGCAATGCCTGACGGGGCGCTTGCCACTCGATGGTTAATTCGCAAAATCTACACGCGATTCCTGCAGAATTCCATTACGCAACTGCGCAAACCACCTCTGTTCTCTCTCTCTCTCTCTCTCCACCCTCGCGTGGGTGCGCGCGCAATTCGTCAGCCTGGCGAATGCGAAACGTAGCCACCGCACACATATGTGACTGCGCGCACGCCCGCGTGTCTGCTGCGCTATAGAACCGTACAAATAGGCTCTCGCGCATATGTATACGAGAGAACGAGAGAGAGAGAGAGAGAGAGAGAACGCGGTACGTCAGAGATCGGGATTTGTATACTTTACTCGGTACGCGTGTGTACGTATACAGTCGAGGGAAGGGTATAGTGCAGTAGTGCAGTACTACGAGAGAGGGACGAATGTATTCCTTCTCGCGCGCGAGCGCGAAAGAGCGAGTGAGGTAGCGTGCACACGCAAGAGAGTGAGAGAGAGAGAGGACAAAGATAGAGTCCTCCAGCTCTAGCTAGCTAGCTAGCTAGCATACGTACGTACGTACGTACATACACGCGAAACCGTTTGGGTCAACTTTGTTTGCCATGCGAGCGCGCGCGGGTAGTGCGAGAGAACGCTCGTCGCGTGTCGTCCTCTCTCTTCCTCTCTCTCTCTCTCTCTCTCTCTCTCTCTCTTCGGTACGAGATGGAGCGAGATAGAACGAGACTAGCTCTCTCTCTCTCTCGCTCGCTCGCGGCTCGCTTCTTGATGCAAACTGCCCATTTGCAACTACAATCATCTAGATGTAGGGGGATCCTACACCACCACCACTGGCCGCAGCTCTCGTTCGCACGCGAAGCGTATAGCACAACCCGCGCGTACTACGGCCTATATCTACTACTATCCACGCCGGTCTAGCTGTGTATAAACTCTAGCGGACAACGCGATGCAGAGGGAGTGAGTGAGAGAGAGAGAGGGGGTGGAAACACGAAGAGAGGACCTACGCGAGCAAAGGTTGCAAGAGGGAGAGAGAGTGCGATTGTCGATTCGTTTGTGTGTGTGTGCGTGTGCGCGCGCTCTCGCGCCAAAGAGGCCGTGTGCCGCGATAATGCGCTCGGAAAATACGGCCGCGGCGGCGGTTGTTGGCGGCGGCAGCAGCAGCAGCAGCGTGACGCACGTAGAGGTACAGTGTAGGTATATAGGTGCGTATGTAGATGGGAGAGTAGGTGGGTATATACGTGGTGAAGAGAGATGCGTTGGAGAGGGAGAGAGAGGAAGGGTGCAGGATGATTTTCGCTACGAGGTTTGGTAATGACGGGGGAGAGCTACTGCGAGGATAATGAGGTTCGATTGATGTCCAGGTACGTTGACGGAGGTGAATTTTGATGAAATTTCGGAGGGAAATGAAGGTAGGGGGTTGGATTAGATAGTTGTGAAAACAATAGGGTTGACGAGGTTTGTCAATGGTTCGTGTATTAGGTAAGATTGCTGGGTATGTAATAATAAGTAAATTTATCATCAGAGGATTGGCAGAGATTAAATATATTGGTAAAATTTGAAATTTTAGCTCTGGTTCAGCTTTTTCTCAACAGTACAGTATCTCCTGCTAGTTTATTTAATGATTCAAAAAATAATACTAATAAAAGTTGAAGGATATATAAATACATGAAATAAATAACATATTTATTCAGTAATCGCCATTACATTGAATTCGCTGAAAGCTTCATTGTCCTTCGGTACAAATATATCTGCAAAGAAATTTATTAAAATATTTACCTGTTTTACGTAAAATATGGCAGTATACGCTATTGAATTGATACTGCATTTCCTGAACAGTATTATAGCCAAGATCAAGATTACATTTCATTTTTGAATATAGCGGAAAACGCCTTCGAAACTCCCGAACAATGATAGAAGCAGACCGGAACCATCCTCGCACCTTATCTCATATATATACCCCGCCACATATATACACCTCCCTATCTTATTCTTCTTCTGATTTTCATACAGAGCAAACTCGAATTCGCCTATTTATCTTTCGCATTCTCAAGATTCCATTCTTCAATGCAGCGATCCCTTAGCAAAATCCATATAATACAATAGCTAAACGGAAAGGAAGAATAAGAAGAAGCAAAAAAAAAAGAAGACAGTACGAGGTGGCACGCAGACACCTATACGCGAGCAAGCGCGAAAGGAGTGACTCGTTTCTCTAAAATGCGAGAGAAAAAAAAAGGAGACGAAGAAGAAGAAGAAGAAGAAACAAACAGAAGCGGCAGAGATGTATCGTAGCTTCACGCGCAAATGACTCTAGAAAAAATACAATATCTCTTCTCGTGTGTGCTCTCTCTCTCTGGTGCGATCGATAAAATCGCGATATACCATTCGGACTCTCGCGCGGAATAAGAAGAATAAGGAAGAATACGAAAGCGAGCGAGAGAATTTCGATCTCTCTCTGCGAATGAACCATAAGTAGGTACCGCCGACTCTATATATACATATATATATATACATATACACAGTGGTGGCGGCGGCGGCGGCAGCCTTTCTTTTTCTCTTACGGGAGAGGCGGTGGCTACAGTGCACAGCAGCCACAGCAGCGGCGGCGGCATAATGATATATATCTCGGGTGCTAAACGGCCCATTGTTCGCGGCAGCCTCTGACGAATTTGTATATGTTTATAATGGCGTCGGTGCCGCCGCTGCCGCTGCCGCCGCCGCCACCGCTCTCGCTTGTGCTCCGTAGCGCGTAAAGCGAAAATAACGAATCCAATCGGAGATATACGAATTGGTGCAATATATACGCGAGCGCGGGAGAGGGAAAGAGTGGAACAATTTACACAGGAAGGAGGCGCGGAGGCAACGATTATACTCTGATAAGAGAGGGCGGCGAACGCACTGCCAAAGCGTCTCTATCTCTCTCTCGCTCGCTCTCTCGATGTGGAGTTTCGAGGCTCTTTCTTTCTTTCTTTCTTTCTCACGCGGATGTGGCAAGTGAGGAAGAGACGGTGGACTGTGTCTCGACGAACGGTTTGTATTTTTTTTACGGTTGGTAATTTATTTATGGCTGTATATAGTACTGTAGGAGAGTATGCTGTGGTTTGGTTAATGGGACTGTTAAACGGATGGTAATTCTTTTGATGAAGATTTCTTTTTACGTAAATTCTATAGTAATAGTTGCGTGCATATGTTGCCTGTTGGGTTATATACTTGCAATAAATTAATATATCGGATCTTATATAAACCATAATTTTTATATAATTAATTTAAATTGGAGAATTCCGTATACAATTTATAAACCAAGTGCATTATAAACATGTTTATACCGACAATCGGAAACGTGATATTTGAAGAGCCTCAAATCTTCATCGGCTTCTGCCTAATCTTTCCGATCTTTGAAGAAATGATATTTCGAACCCGAGGTAATATCCAAGGCCCGCTCGCGATCGAAACAAATTAACTGCAGTCTCCGACCTGAAATATGAAATTTCAGACATTTTCAAAACGAGCAACCGAAAAATCACTAATATACCAAAAACTTCAGTGACCTCCGAAAAATTATAATTAAATTAACTCGCCTCATCAAACATACCGAAGCTGCATCATCGTTTGGGCTTCTGTTCACTCTTTCTCTCACGATACCTTAAACTGTAATATTTATATTCCTCCGGTATACTCCTCACTCCCCTCAAAAAAGAAAACCACCTCTACTAACTCTTCCCTCATTCTCACATCTCTCAGCTCTTCTGGCCATACCAAATCAATTAAACAATTATACACTCTGCTCGCAAACACACACGCGCATATATACTGTCCTGCACTCTCCGAAAAACGTTCCTCTCCTCCCCTATATAAATCCTCTCTTTCTCTCCCTCTCCTTCTTCTTCTCCTGTCTCCACTCGCCGAATTGAATATCTCACGTCAGACCTTGCGCCTTGCTCTCTCTCTCTCTCTCTCTCTCTCGCACTTGCGCTCTCTTCGCGGGTAGTAATTGACGTGAGCGACGATCGAATATCTCGCTGCTCGCGCGGAATCCGGGGGCCGCCGTGCCGAATACGCGCGCGCGAGCGCCTATTATTTTTAATCCCCCGGCGCGCATTTCGCGCGTGTATCGTAGAGACATCGGTGAGAATAAAGAGGGAGAGAGAGAGAGAGAGAGAAGCCGAAAGAAGGAAAGAGAGGGTATATGTCGGGTGTCGAACCCACAACGGATTTACGGGACGCTTTGTATAAGGCCGCCTTCCTCAATTCAGAAATATATAGATATATATGTATGTATATACAGGGAGGGGGTATAGCGTTCCAATGTGCGGGCTTCGTATATATGCGCGCTTTCGGCGAGTATTATACGGTTTAAAGGTATATCTCTTTGGGAGGACAGAGAGTGAGAGAGATACGCTGCACATGCTCTTCTTCGCATACGTGCGTATATACGTGGCAGTAACCTTGATGTTCATTAACCTGGTGATCTTTCTTGATTTCCATGTGCACTTGTATGGAGTGTGTATATAAGGTTTTAGGTCAGACATGCGTTGAATGCGTAAAATGTATAGAGGAAAATGATGGAAGGTTATATCATTCGAGTTTATGATTTAATAAATTAGGTCAATGAGTGCATAGGAGATAAGGTATCTAACGTATACATCGTTGCTATATGGAATTCCACCTCTTTTTTTTTCGTTGGTTAGCTAATTCATAACTTGTATCTTCATTTTAATATTTTAATAATGGATTTTCGCAAAAACTTGTAGTTCAGCGGGGAGTCCGCGACAGTTATATAAGTATGTCGGTAAACCTATAATTATAAGCGTTACCAAGGATGGCTTAAATTTTTACAGACGCGCGCGTATGAAATAAATCTCGAGTCGAACGATTTCTTTCGTACATTATAATTACCGCGTATATCGTATAATAATAATAATTTTATCCTCGTTCGCTCCGATTGCATTTATGAATCCACATCTGTACGTATATCGGGCAATTTCATACGAATTCCCAATTAATTAAGTCTTAAAAACCACACCGCTTAAATAATTGTCGGTACTAAAAATTACGCTTAACAAGGGTTTAAAACTCGCAAACATATATATAAGCGTTTCCAAAAATTTCGATTTCTCTCGCAAAGCCGCAAGAAAAATCGTCATTCCAAGTCAATCGAAATTTATTAATTTCGCTGCTTCTTATAATTCTCTCACTACGACGGGCCTGCACCAATTAACCAAGAACCATGGCCCGCAATAAGATTGGCATTTTACATTGGAGCCTATATCAAGATCGACTTTCCATACCGTTCGCTTACTCGCGTGAGCGCGTGCGTGCATCGATCGCCGAAAAATGAATTTATATATATGAAGGACTGTATCACACATCTTGGTTCTCTTCTCTCGGGTATATAAGTATAAGAAAGCGCGCTAAAAAGGTTCTTCGCGTCGGCGGCGGGGGAATACAAATGGGCAAAACAGAGCAAGAATCTTCGCTCGCTCTCTTCTGTGCGCGAATGCCGCGCTTGCGGCTGCAGGTGGCGCGGTCGCCGATAAATATGTCAGCGGCCCAACACCAGCTCTCGCCTTCTTCTTCTTCTTCTTTCTTTCTTCTTCTTCTGCTTCTTCGGCCGTATATGTGCTCACTCTCGTTTTCTTGGGTTTATCTCTCTTTCGTATATATATATATATATATATATATATGTGTGTGTATGTGAGAAGGGGATATCTATACAAGAAGGAGAGCAAGAGAGAGAGAGAATATTATGGTAATGCGAGTTGCTGCTGGCGATGGATATATACGCGCGTGAACACACGGGTTATGGAATTATTGCGGTAGCAATTTTTTCCTTATATGCGGTAGTGGATTTTTAATTAATTTTAAGATATAATTGTGCACGCACTGCGGGGAGATCAGTGAATGTTACGCGAGCGTATATGCAAATTATACATATATCGAAAAGGGGAGAATTTTGTGAGCTTTCGAATGATCGGCGTGTATTGGTATGTGTGTACATATGCGTGCGTGATATATAAGTTATGGCTCGAGATTGCGATCGGTGGGTAATTTTTCGGAAGGGTATTATATTAAATTTTATTGATTAATAAAATAACCTAAGGGTTATAAGTTTGTAAATTTATGTAATATGTTGTAGTATTTTCAGAAAGCAAAGCGAAGTGTACATATAAGTATTGACGAAAGGTAAGTTACTCGAGTGTGATTTCAAAATTAAATAATACTTTGATTTTTAATCATAATTAAAGGCCTGAACCTTTATATACGTATAACTCGAAAAGAAAGTTTCTCGAAGAATATTTTGCAACCTTCCATTCTGAAACATATAATATAAAAACTAACAACTCTCCATTTAAAACGCATAACTCATCTAAAACGACCGTTTTCCACTAATATTATAGCATATATCCTTATAATCTTCCCAAATCCAGGTATATTCTTCTAAATCAAAAAAAAAAATCCACTCACACACCAACAACATACATCTTATAGCAACAAGTCTCTATATCTACGGACATATCTGTCATATCCCTAATGAGGAGGCGGTCAGAACCACAACGCGCGCGTTATTATACGCGCGTCTCTTTTTCGGCCCTCCGGCAGCTACCGTATAGGCTGCGCGAGCACGCCGCAGAAGAACGGCATATATAGCCGGCGCACAGTAAAAGAAGAGAAGTGAGAAAGAGCCATGCGGACGATTGAGGGCCGCCGATTTAAAAGGAGCTGCGCGCGCGCTCGAGGTGCCGAAAGATATATCGACTTTTTCGGTAGAGAGCTGCTTCTTATATACTTTTTTTTTATTTTTGTCTTCGGGGGTATTTCTTTGTGCACGAGAGGAGAAGAGAATGAGGAAAGAAAGAAAGAAAGAAGGTGTGTTCGCACGCGCGCGCCGATATAATTTATGAAATTTATACGAGGGAGGCGGGCTAGAAGGTATATAATATACATAGAGGTATATAGATATGCGTGTGTGTATGTATATCTATACACTGGAAGCGTGGAATTATGAGATTATAAATGGACGATTAACGTCGTCCTTGTTTATAAAGCATAAATTTCTCGGTCGGACGGTACACGTGTGTGTATATATGTGAGTCGTATATATGATGCTATATAGCATTTGTGTGTTTGTTTAGCTCAATAGCGGCGGTAGCCAGGGCTTCTGTATAATATTTCCTTCCGTAATTAAGTTACGCGCTGCTGGCGCGCGCGCGCGCGCACGCGGTGAGCGGTCGGAGTTATTATTGGCGGATGTTTTTCGGTTGCAGATTGGTTGGTTGTATGTGATATAGCCACAGCGAAATACGTTAATATTTTTATGGCGGACCGGTGAGCTTCTTTTAATTATATGAGACGTTTATGGGATTTGAGGAGGAGATTTTTGATGCGGTATTTTGGATAAATATTAATAGGCTCTTCAAAAGAAGAAATATATATTTTATATTTTATAGAATGTCTCAACGTATGGTACTCCGTATTATCATTCCAATATGAGATTTGTATCTCTAACTTTTTGCTTCGAGCAGATGTCAATTATTATATTATATATGTATACGTTTTGTTTTATACAAAAATATTATGGATGAATGGTTTAAAATTATTAAAATCTGATTCGAATCTTTTTATTAATTAACGTACAAGTTATCATCCCACTGACGAAACATCTCGATCTTCATTAGCATAAAGTCTTCACTCAACGAAAGTGATGTTCCTATACTGATCAATCATAAATCATACGTTTTTTCTGAATTATGATACCCGCGCACTTTTTTTCGCACAGACGTGCACGCAGGTATATACTACTGAATTATCGCGATTGAGAACTTTCATAGGATTAATTACCAAGATAAACTTTTTAGCCTCACAGACACACATTGCAAAACGCTCCTCTCAGGTATACGTACATATACATACGCGGAATAAAGCCGTGCACGCGTAGATAGGCATGAGCATTTTCTCGGAATAGCGATAATTTATTATTGGGAAAAATAATACAAGCATAAGGCACGCGCATGCTGCTAGTCTTAATTGTGAGCGCGCGCTCGCGCGAATTATGCAACTACTGTTTATACATTTTTCAATCTGATACATCGACGATTCCGTTCGGATAAAAACACACACACACACACGAGACTAGAGTAGGTGTATATACTATATACACACGCATAACGCGCGGCACTGTAACGTTTGAGAAAAAAAAAACAAATAAAAAAAAAAATGTATACGTATGTATATGCAGATATATACAATAATCGTTATGGTTTATTTCCCCCCGTGTATGCATGTTTCCCAGAAATCGTCGAGGCACCATTTAAATAAACTTGGCGACGACGTTGTACACCTGTTCGCGCGTACTAATCCGCAGCCTCGAGCAAGATTCCATTTCCATGCGTGCGCGCGAAATAACTCGCCATTCGTAGACGACAAAAAAACTCTCGCAGACAAATAAGAGAAAAATGATGCTGCTGATGATGATGAAGAAACTCATCTTGTTATACGCTTTTCATCAGAAAAATCCAATCGTCAACCCAAATAATTCTCGCACATCCTCTGCGCGTGCCTACTTTTCTTTTTATGTATACCCTATACTGCATTCGTATATATATATAATACGTCCGTCTATCTGCGAGCAACCGCACGGGTTGTTCCGATCTTCTCGCGAATTGTAAAAACAGCTGGAGACGACGCATGGCAAGGGCGCGTGCTCTCTCTCTCTCTCTCTCGTGGATAGTTTTTACCGTAAATGGAACTGGAGCAGCACGCGTCGAGCACGCGACGAGTTCAGTATACACGCGTGCGGGCACGCGTTGCTAAATCGTGCGAGGAAAAGAGGAGGGGGTGATGTGGCTATATTTGTACGACTACGACGACGACGACAGACGGACGGGACCTGTGTCGTCTACATAATTGCGAGAGTTTTTTTTTCGTATACTGGAGCGAGAAAAGTTCGAACGATGCATTATGCGAACGCGCGGGGCTGCAGTAGAGAGAGAGAGGTAATTGCAAGCGATATATATAGTGGTTGTGTGGCGAGGTCGAGGTGGTTGTGAAGAGGATGATGATGATGATGAGTGGAGCTGAATTTGGTCTGGTTTGTAATTTATAGATGCGTGGTGACTATGGTGAGGTTGACTGGTGGTTTTAGGTCTTGGGAAGGTTTGTTGAAGATTGGTTTGGAGAATGTTGAAATATTATTTCGAATATGATTCTTTTACTGATATTATATATTTTATTTATTTCAGTTATCTTAGTGTAAATTTCTGTATCATAAAACTGTGGGGAATCAATAAATGGGTATTAACGAAACGATTTTTCTTGTCTAATTAATTATCTTTGTTATTTAATCATGCGCTTAAAAAGAAATATTAAAAAAGATATCTAGCCAAAATGTAAATCCAAATTATTGGCGCAACTTGTTAACTTAAAAAATGACTAACTTTGATAACTTTCAGATATTCACAAATATAAGATAATGTAAATTTATGAAAATACTTATTCAATTATTGTGCCCACAAAATGGTGAATATGAAAAGCGTTTCATCGATGGATAAAAATGGCTAAAAAAATTTACTTTTTATCTACTGTTGGTCAAACTATGTCTTTATTCGATAAATAATGCAATTATTTATTTACCTAAATATTTTATATTAGTTCTGCATTTGCGACAATCTATCAAAATAAAGTATTTTTTTGTTGTTAAGAACACATTAATTTTAAATACTTTCTACTGAGAAAACAAACTAAAGAATACAATTTTGAAAATATTTTAAAATTGCTGTACATTAACCTACATCGAAATGGTTATTACTAACAAAAATCTTGTACTAATAAAATTAAGGCCGCTCGAATGGTAAAAAAAAAACCTTACGCTCCATACTGACTGTTCTTATAAGCACATGACAAAGACCGCTTCTTGCTGTAACCGCGCGCGCGTACGTCGTCGTCGTTAATCTAAAAATTTCATGAATTTAAGTAATCGGCGCACCCGCGATGCTTTTACAAAATATGTAATTCCCCCATTGGAATGTGTGTGCTCCGATTTCTTCTGCGTGAGCGAGCTCACGCGCGAACACGTGCATTTCTCAACTAGTATATAGTGCGCGCCTCGCGGCTTTGCGCCAAATGAAATTATGGCGCGCGCCGCTGAGAAATGAGAGTAAAAACCAAAACAATGTAGGCTCCGCGCGCGCGTGCGTATATATGTTTTCTTGTTCGGTGACTTTTTCATTATATGACGCGAGAGTTTTTCACATACACACGTACGTACGTACGTTCGGTCTTTTATTTATTACAAAATTAAAACAATCGTACATGGCTTGTGTACACGTATAGTTTTTTTTTCCTGGGATTCCGTATATAAGGTTAGCTGCTCGTTCGACGAATTGTCGCGTGAACATCGGCAAACGTCCGTATGTACGATATTCTCCGAGCAACCTTTCTATTTTTTCTCGCGTAATTTTAGTTTTCAGCAAAAAGTCCAATCTACTATAAGCTTTTTTGTTGAGATCAATCGTCGTATAGGTTTCATAAACTTTCTGAGAACCATCGCTTATGAGATACAAAGTTCAATATAAAAGAAGAGCGCTAAACGTAACGAGATTTTCGCGCAGTTTCATTACGCGAGAGAGAGAGAGAGACGAGCGTTCGCGATAAGCTCGACTGATAATCAACAGCGCATAAATCCTCGTATATCTACGTAGCGCATCATCGAGCGCGAAAATGAATTTCGCTAATGTCGATTGAAGGAGTGTCCCTCGTCTTGATTTATGCGGGCCGGCGCCGCCGCCGCGCGCACGCCTTCGTTCATAATTCAGCGTTGAGAGCATAATTAATGCGTCATTTCGAGTTTCATGCCCGTTGTGACAGGTGGAAATTGATGTTGCGCGGGCAATGATTTATATATGCATATATAGCGCGCGAGCCTCGGAAGATGAATTTTTAATTGAGGATAAATATCTCTTAATAATCGTGCGAATGAGATCTCGAGGGTAGATTGTATATATATACGCGGCCGCATTATAACGCTTTCCGAGAATGCGCAGGAAATTTTATTAAATTATCGAATGTGTATATGTATATTTATATATATAGATAAAAGCGGTTGTATGGGTATAAAACGCCAATTTAAGGATCGATCGCGATATATTTGCATGAAAAAGTAGCGAGCGGTATACGTTTCGTAATATCTTCAGTGCGCACGGCGCACTGTACGTTTAAATTTTATCGCCGCAAGCGCGCGACAGCCATTCAACTTTCGATTTTGCAATATTTCAGAAGTATACGCGCGTGTTACCTCAAAATAATTGAATATGCAGTGTGTGTGTGTGTATGCCTGATCTTTTGCGCGCTTGAGTGTTTATATTTATTTACATTGAAGTAGTTTTCGTAGCGGAAAAACCGCTAGTGAGGAATTCTCTGGAATGAAAATATATACGATAATTCAGTAGTAAATATATATATATATATATAAGTTACTTTATACGGCGAATACTCTCTCACAGTAGTGGTATACGCCGTAAATGGCATAATCGCCGTTTCAATGCTTCAATTAAACAATTCGACTGATTGTGTTTGAGATAGTTGAGAAAAACGTTACATAGTATTCCATTTATATATTTTAATCTGAATGTGGATATAACACATCCATAGGTATAAGCTTTGCGTTTACTTTTTAATGATCAATTCTTTTTAATGAATAGATGATCTAATGAGGTTAACAATTCGTTCCACGTTTAATTAGTTGCGAAGTTCAGAACGCACAAATATAGGTATACATATTTAAGTATATTTGTATTACTTACACTATTATTGCAATCTTTTTAGCTACAAATCAGTATAGTCTATTTGAAATCCAATCAAAGTTAGTTTTATTTATTTTCATTGCGTTTGTTGTAAATATCAAATTCTTCAACCTATTTCTTAACAATATTCATTTATAATCTCAACTAATTATTCACCAACAACAAAAGATATATATTTTTTTCACTCCCACAACCAATCCACAGCTCAATGTTCCCAGCCTCATTACAACCTCGCCACTTCGAAATCAGAACAGTATAGCATGAATTTATCAAGCGCCACGAGTACACTCCTCGAAACAGGACCAGCAGCAGCAGTAGCAGCATCGTCCCAAACTCCCAGACCGCATAGCCTCAGACAGTATAGCTCTCGAGCCTCGTCGTTGAATCCATCCCGCAGCGTCGAGTAGTGAATTTTCTAAAGTCAAGAACGAGAGCGTATGTGTATATAGTGCATATACATATATATACTATACTGCACACAATACACGCTGATATACGCGACGACGAGTCTGCGCTATACTATATATACTGCTATACTGATGTCGTCGTCGCGCGACGTGGCGTAGGGCGATCCCAGGCCAGTTGCCGTCAATTAAAGTCGCGGCAAATAAATAAATGATTCCGTCTCTCGAGCATCCATCCGCACGCGAGCGGGTGCCCACCGCTATCTCTGGTTCTGGCTGACTGGCTCATCCCTGTATATACATATACATATATAGTATATACTCCTGTCTCAAGAGGTCTCATTAACCGTCTCCTGTCCGTCAATTATATAATAATAAGCCGATAATAATTGCATTCGCTGGTGCATCACTGGGTCCATCTCTCTCTTTCTCTCTCTCTCTCTCGCCGAATGGGAATAAATTAAGGAGTGACTTCCCTCTTACGCGCGTCTCTCTCTCTGCACTGCTACTGCTTCTGCTGCGGGCCATTCACTCGATGCATTTTTTCTCTTTCTCTCTGCGAGTTGCGCGCACAATGACACTGACACTGAAAGAGCCGTTCCAACACACGCGGCCAATAACTCGGTCGATGACTGCCTACATTGCCCATGTGCGTGTATATATGCGTGCACGTGTACCGGTGGATATATATATATTTTTCACGATGGATCTATGCGCGGTATACGTTCTGATAGAGCCGCGTCTATATATATATATGTGTACGCAGAGACTCGTGCGTTTCTTATAGGATGGCGTTCTTGCGCCTCCGGGAAAGAAAGATACCGCTGCTTTATGTGATTATGCTTTTTCGTGCGGCTATACGTGCGGTTGTTCTTTTTTTTTTTCTTTACGTTGACGGGTACGCGAGAGATGGAATTCCCACGTATATGGGAATCGATCGTAGTTATGCAGGTAATATACGAGGCTTGCGACGAGTCGTGTATATTGGCCGTATATGGGCTTTTTTCCAAGGAGAATTGTTCAGCGCGTGACAGTTTTGCGATGATGATGATTTTTTTTTTCGTATGGTGAAGTGTTTTTTTTTTATTTGAAGGGATAAAGAAGTTTTCTGAGAAGAATATAACTGCAATGTTGAGAGAAGGTATATTATATATATATATATATATATATATATATATATATATAAATTGTTGATTAATTTAACGTGCATTTTCTTGGGATAATTATTATGCAAGCGTAAAGTATGGCGTATATTATAGATACAAGTTGTAACGTTAGTACATTAAATCCATCGATCGCGAATCGATAATATTAAATTATTATTGCCATATAAAAGTCATAAAAGTGATAAATTTATTAATAAATGTCTGCATATTAAGCCAATTTGTAATATTACTTACTAATATCACCTTTTTACGACCGTCTGCGGTTGTAGCTGCATAACGTGTCTGAAAAGTAAAAAAATTAATACTAATTTAAATAACAGGCATACTTGTGCTTATGACTTTAATTTATTCTAATTAGAACCAATTCACAAAGTTTAATATCGCTCTAAAATTTTTTATAACATATATGGTACGTGTTTTTAAATCAGATAAAGGTTAGAAATAACGCAGATACATCATTTTTCATCACTATATAATATTTTTAAAACACCGTTAGAAAGATTCATCCTGTTCTTAAAAAGCGTATAATAAATCTCATATAAATCAACTCTCTTCATCTAAAATCAGCTTAATATAAAATGACGAGAGATCAAGTCTAAACAGATTTTCAACATTGTACTAAACGATTTCACGCATATAATTATATACCCTTTATCGCAGCTAAATTCTAATTAACAAAGATAACGCCAGGCAAAAAAACCATTTACTCGCGCACATGTCAATGAAAAATGATATATTGACCGCCTCGCACCGTGTGTACACTATCGTATTTTTATTGTCGTTTCAATTAGACCAAGGCAAAGCTTGTACCCTCGTCGTATATACATTTTCCACTCCAATCCACGCACCTATATATATAAACACACACCTTCAATATGATTTACCGCTTTTCCTCTATATGAATTTCAAATTTCCTCAATTAAAATAAATAATCAAAGTGTCGAGGCATCCGCAATTATGAGGGAAGGTCGTCCGGGAAATCCTCTGCGCTTGCAATTCCGCAAACATACATACACACATGCCTCGCGCATAATTATAATAATTAAGCTTATACGCTCGCGCCTACGAAACATGGAAAATAAAAGCGCGATAGTCTAATGAGGCAAAAAGATAACGGGTATAGCGCGCTCGTATTTCATACAAGCGCGAGTACTACTATATACTCGCACGCGCGAGAGAGTAAGAGAACACGACGATCGCCGGGAATTTATGGCTCCGCGTTATGTACGTGAGCTCGCGCTTCTGTCGGACATGAGTGCGTATGTCTATATATCTATATATGTATATACATATAATATGCGTTTTTGCAATTTCGCGCGAGTGCGCGTTGGATTCTCTCAAGCGCGGCCGCTAATAGCTTTGACAGGCCGCTGATTTATTCGTTTATTATTGTCTGAATATTGATGAGCGATTAATAACGACGGCGTTTCTTTTTTTTATATCCTCCGCCGCGTGTATTACGTATAGAGTGGAATTAACAAAAGAGGTTGAGTTGCGGCTACTTGAGTTTTGCGCTAAGCGACGATTGGAGATATGTATATATATATACGTAGAGATTGGCATTAATTCAATATTTCTTTATTATGCGAGTCCATTAGATTGCAGTTACAAGCAATCGTTCGTGTTGATTTTCTAATTGATTATTGGCGCTCGCACATGCTCGCGTATATATTTCTTTTTACCTTTTTATAAGATTATTTTAAATTTAAAGTGATCGTTATTGAGATAAAAATTATCCGCTTGTGATTTGATATAAACGAGCGTGGTACGATGAAATGGTCGTTTCAACATTCCATTCCGAAATGAAATTGATAATTATTTTTACTTTTATAAGAGTATACGTATATATACATGCAAATATATATATATAAACTTTCTTGCATGTTCGCGATTTATACTTATATAATATACGTGTATTCTGCGAATTCGAATAAATTCACTTTAATATGCTTTATTTTTGGTATCATTAGTACATATATATATATATATATGTGGCTGAATTTTGTATTGAGATGTACGGCGATGTAATACCACGATAATATAATATATAGAAAGGTTAATTTAATTGGCAATCAATAACGCGCCTTTAAAAATACCGCGTGTGTTCTCCCTCCAGTCGACGGGCACCAGCAACGGCGCAAATTCCTCCGGTAAATAATCGAATAAACAGAGTCAATAACGAGCGCTATATGATCCTTCTTACGTGTAAATTATCGATTTACGTTTAATTTATTGCCATTGTGCAAATTGATAAATCAATTAAACTACACGATCGGGGAATCGTATGTATATATACGTATATATATACACGCGAGTACCGCCTGTACAATAACATTATTATGTAACGCGCTTTTTTAATGCAATAAAAGGCATATATATGTATATACATACATATATATATATGTATATACATACATATATATATAAGCAGAGGGCGATATCTGCATCACCGATGCCGCGGCGAAATAATCGAATAAATAGTAATTACCCCGAGCGCGCTAAGTCGAGTAAAATTTGATTAGTCCAATTAAAGCGCGCCTAAATAACCTGCATTCCCATTAATACGATTGGAATTAATTATAAAATTTCCGAGCATTCTTCCTGCGCGCGCGCTTGCGCGGTCGTTTGAAATTGAAATAGCGCGAGCGCTTGATTTCGCAAAAATCCCCTATGCGCGTATAAAAGAGAGAGAGAGTAAAAGACCATAGAAATATAAATAAATACAGCGGACGTGTGTACAAGACAATGTTGCATTCATAAATCACGTCTAATAACCAATAAAAAGCGAGCGCTCGGCGCAAATAAGCGCTAATGGAATTCATATACACGTATCTATATACCATACATATATATATACGTATACATATATATTTTCCTTGGCGATTGGCTCTTATTAAACGAGAAAAAGGTCTGCGCGTGCGCGCGGAAATATTGGGATTTAAACTTTCATGAAGCCGTTTGCACTCGCTTGCCAGATAAATATCGATGTACCGCTCGCGCACTCTTGGTAATTTCTAGATCACGCGAAAACGAGTGAGACGAGCACACACACACACCGCTGTGGAATGAGTGGCGAATTATATTATACGCGTCGCGATGTGCACGCGAGTGAGGGGAATTTCACGTCAAGTATGTACACCAATGGTATATACATACATTCTCCCTCTGTGTGTGTATATGTATCCCATCGAATATTTTAGCCAGCGATCAGCCTTTTCGGAATATCGTACAATTATTTCGAGTGTTGAGGGGGGCACATATATGTATATGTATACATATACGTTAAAGTGAAATATTTGTTTTGAAATTCTGACCATGAGAGGTGTACATATGTATATTTATATAAATGGATTCGCCAAGTTCGTCTTTTTTAATAAACGCAGCTGCGAGTCTATAGCTGCCGTATAAGAGGTGAGCTTTGCGCGGTGTACAAGAGTTCCTTTTTTTATTTTTTATTTTCATGCGGGTATATATTCCATTTAAATTGGCAACACGAGACCCCCGAGTTTCTCGTTACAAAAACCCATATTCGATAAATCGCTGCGCGACTTGCGAGTTTTGCAATTAACGGAAAATTTTAATTTTAATTTAAAGTTTAACGTTACGCATACACGACGCACGCGTGCCCCGTGCGATACTCTTCTTACTTATATATGTATATACGCATGCATATTCGCCAATACAAAAAGTCTATATATGATAATTTCAAAATTTCACTATTTACGATATTTACATAACTCGTGAAGGGTGTATATTTCCATAAGAGCTCAATTTATTGCATTTCAAATGTTCCGTGTGTGTCTCTATATACGCGCGCGTATATGAAAATTTTGTACATACAAAAAACTTTGTATATGCGTACAAAAATCTTATGCGATATACTCAAAGTCCAATGCCCCATATCCACACGTGTATATAAATATATATATACATAATACAAACTGCAAGCGATCGCGACAGACCACGCGAGCACTCACGCTTGTGCGCGCTTTTAGCGCGCAGAGAGGTGAAAGTATCGCGAGCGTAAGTCATACGCTCGCCGATCATAAATATGTGATATTAATGTCGATAGGCGCTTGCTCGTTCGTTCGCTCTCGGGAATTAGCATAAAACGACTGCTCATATATACGGGACTGCGCACGAGTGCGGCTACTGGAGACGGAGAAACACACACAGAGTCCGCGCATGAGAGATAGATAGTTTATATCAATTTCTCGGATCTCTCAGAGTTGGCACGTATATATATACATATATACGCATGTGACTTCACGACTTCATAGCGCGGCTTCGCAAATCAATCGATTATTTATCGGACCATGCCAATCGTAACGGCTACTACTATTACTAAGGAAAAATCGATGATTTTCCATTATGAAATCTCGAATCGTCTCTCTTTATAACCACGCGACTGTGTCTCACACTGCCATGGTATAATTCACCGCGGTAACGAGCAAAAAGCTCAACACACACATATACACAAGTCTGTATGTATGTGTATACCTCTAAGCGACTTTAAATGAAGCAATGCGTTGCAGTTACCGCAGCGTTTGTTTATGAATAAATTAGCATTTCAAATCGCCGTGAGCTGCGGCGGCGGCGGCGGCGACGCGCGATTTCTTATATATACGTGTATGTATGTATGCGTGTGTATGTATAAAGTGTGCGGCGTGCGAGGTGTAAATTGAAATTAATGCGTTATTAACCGGCGTTTATGAACGTCTTAACGATCTACGATACTGCGCAAACTTGTGTAGCGTATCGTCATGCATGTGTGTGTATGTATGTGCATGCTTACAAGCGGAAGTGATTTTTGTAAGTAGAGGTCGCGAGTGCGCGGGATAGAATTTTCTCATGGAATATCGCGCGCCCGCGCGCACCGATATATTAATTGTAGGATATTATGGTCGTTATATGGTTGTGTATATATATAATATATATACGCGCGCACCCTCGTATATACATGATAAAGAGTGTTTTATACAGAAAGGTGCAAGGATAAGATGGTCGTCGTGAACTTTGATGTATGGTTTTCGGGGACCGTAAGGGTTATGATCGCGAAACATGGCGCAATAAATAATAATCGTAACATGTTGTAATTTTCGCACAATACTGTTTTATTTTTCGCTAGAATTATTATTGCTATCGAATGATTTATGATCGGTGATAAGGTGAAAAATATTACGATGTGGTGTATATTATTATTTTTGCATTTGTGAAGCGTATATACATATGAGGCTAAACTCTTTGTTGGTTATTCATTAGGAAAATGTTATTACAATATAGTGACGGTAATATACCTTTTAATGAATGTTTCCATTATATAATGTATATATAATGTATACGGTAGCAAGCCACTACTATTTCCTAAGAACAATGCACATAAATCTAACGTTGGTGAAAAAAAATTCCATTAACGATGGAAAAAATATTTACTCAAAGGAAAAGTTTCTATCTCTAATGTGACTGCATACACATTGTTTTTTATCGAATATATAATCATGTGGTGTATAATAGAGTCAATATTTTAAGATAAAAATTATCGGCAATATTCCTCAATGTTTTGTTTCATTTTAAATCGAGAAAATCACGATTACATATATAATATGTATGAGATATGATATTTTTTGTCCCCATTATCTTAAAACAATATTTTCAAGTTTCCGGAACGACAATTCAAAAACTAATATCACTAATCAACTGCCCTACTTAATTTCTTCCTGGTCCCAAAGATATACTTAGCTCAAACTTTCTAAAATTTCGTACAAATCCACGCCGAATCCTCCGATAATCAATTCCACCTAAAATAATCCCAAAATCTCTGTTGAAATTCTCATCATCACCATTCTTCCGAACGCCTCTCACCCTCTCCACTCACTCGAAGCGTGTGTAAGAGAGGAATCTCAGTTCTGCGCACACACCCCGCACTCGCGCGCGTAATAATTTCCTCCGAACGCCTATATACATATATACACTCTTTCCCTCTCTCTCTCTCTCACCCGCAGCTCTCACCACCCGCGAATGCAATATAAGTGTGAAAGTCAGGAGCTCGCGCGGGAAGTTTAAATTAGAAAAGTTTCGGGGGTGCGTTCGCGTATATACGCTAGAGTAAGCGAGCGAAAGAGAGAGAGAGACACCCTTTCTACGTTAACGGCTCTCCGGCACGGAATGTTAAAAATAACGGGGGCGACTCCTATGTACGCGCGCACGCGCGAATTTTTCTGTATATAAACAAGCGCGAGAGTGAAGTAATTGACACGTGTATGTGAGGAGGAAGCCGCGGGGTACGAGGGGGTAAGGTTTAATTTTGAGCTTAGTTCGGTGGTGGTTCGGTTAGAGTTTGCTTTTTGAGAGTTGTCGGAGAGGATTTTGGGTCTTCGCTCGGTGCGGAGTATATATAAAAGTACGGATTTGGGATGTGAAAGAGACGACGACGACGACGACGACGGAGAAAGTTGAAAATTTTGAACGGTATAATTTCGATTGGAAAAGTTTAATTATTTTGTTCACGAGATGTTCTTTTTTCACACTTTTAAAAGGATCTTGCTCTTTTTTTTATAGAGGAAACGCGCAAATATAAACGTGTCCGTGGAAATTGATTTCTGGAATAAATTCAAATTGATTTCTTATCTGACTTTGGCACCAGGCAAATTATACAAATATACGAATACTTATTATATTACACTTATTAAAACTTCAAGAATTAACATTCAATTTTACCTTTTACGTGCTACCACTCTACACACACGCACGTATACATACACAGCAACCACACGGGCAATTCGCTCGTTAAACCGTTAGAGGTCAGGTTATAACCCCGTACTACTATTACTACTACTACTACAACTACGAGTCGTGGCCCGGGCGAGTTAGCGGATTAATAACGCGTGGCGCGCGTGCGCACACGCACGCACAGGGCTAATCAGCCGGTGTAGTGTTCGCGCGTACTCGCACGCTTACCGGAGACAATATCATATTCGCGCGTATAGGGTGAACTCTCTCTCTTGCATATATATATACATACGCATGCATACATGTACGCATGTCTTCCCTTGGTCACCCTCGAGTTATTAACCTCTAAGGTTACCGCAGGGCCTAAAAGCCTACGCGACGCGGTGTGCGCTTAATTACCGGAAAACTGTCTCGCGCGCGTATATACGCGTGTCCGAGTAGTATAGTAGTAGTAGTAGTGGTGGTGGTAGTTGTAGTAGTAGTAGCACAGTACGCGCAGTGCACGGTCACGAGGCAAATTAACCAATTACTCGCGGTGGCGATAACGATCGACGAGCGGGATGAGCGTTTGCGAGAAAGTAAGTTGGAGCCTGCTGCTGCTGTTGCTACTGCTGCTGTTGCTGGGTAATGGTACGAGGTATACATATATATGTTTAAAGTTTTGCAAGGAAGTGGTTTTTGAAATTTGAATATGGATATTTTCGAAAGAGGAGTTTTAATTTTTCAGCTATATAGGATAAAGCACCGTTGCCAGGATGGTAATTTTCGCGAAAATTATGTATATATATATATTTTGTAAATGAAAATTCTTCAATTATAGTATCATGTGGAACTACCAGATGAGAGATGAGAAATTTAACATGATAGATAATATATATATTTATATATATCTTTGTTTTCATGATTATCGAGTGTTAATATCGCTCGCCGCGCCGTTCATGTTACATATATATATAGTAGCTTCGCTTAATGAGCATGATACACTGACTTACAATCTCTCGGTCGGACTAATCAGGAAGTCTAGCCACGAACGAAACAAACATTTTCGTGGATGTACAACTAATAGCGCGATTAGATTAAACTGCGCGTTCTCCCTTATCCACCTTGTCAGATAAGAATTTCAATTTAAAATTCAATTCTCCTCTCCTTCTCTTCTGAAATAAAGTTGTTCGCTGTATATATACACACATGCGTCGCTGATTTTCCGCAATCCTCATATAATTAATGAAACATTTTATGCATCCTTTTATACCGCGACAAACCGCGCAATTACCCTTGAACCTCATGCCAGTATAGTACAACCCATTCTACAACCCGATAGAAAAAAAAGAAAGTGTGACCAAAGAAAATTCGACAACGTCGAAAATCAAAGAACGCACGCGCTTTCGAAACGCTACACCTCTCGGCACGAGGCCAAAAGATCCGGCAATTTCAGGACACGTTCAGATAGAGAGAGAAAGAGCTAGACAGAGAGAGAGAACAGCTGCAGCGAGTAAACCGGCAATCTACGATATTGATCCCCCGCGCTATACTATAACGGCAGCTGACCAATACCTACGCGCCAGCAGCAATAGACCTGCGCTCTCGCTCACTTGCTCGTTTCACGTTTATACGCAATATTTCGCGCGGTAGTGCAGCGCTGCCGGTGGTAACCCTATATATCTATATATATGCACATATATATACATACAACGTGCTTAAGGTATGGATCGATTTATGCGGGAGGATGAATCGATGACACGTTGTATTAAAATACTTCTTGCGCGATGCCCGCGCGCACGTATTATGAAATAGAAATCTATGACGAATGGTAGCTGGTTCTTTCGCAGGCAACGACGTGTTTATGAATGTAATAAACATTGGTTGCATCGTCGTTGCTGCTATATAGCCGCGACAACGACGACGTATGAATTGCAGATTGATCTTCGCCGGCGAGCTGCTGCTGCTGCGCGTCCTCCTTCTCTTCCTTTGAGAGAGAGAGAGAGAGGCGATTGTCTATTTGCCTCTGTCTGTGTATGTATATGTATACATATACTCGCACTGTTCCGTCTCCTTCTTCTCCTTCGTATACATAAGTATATATCCATGCTACTGCGCGCGTGCGCGTACGATGCTACTACTGTGTGCTTTTTGTGTCTCGAGGACGAAGGAAGTTTTATCATTGAAAAATAACGTCAGAGTTACGAGGCCTGTGCAGTGTTTCTGAAATCGAAGGGGGGAGAGAGAGAGAAGGAGTTTCAACGGAGTTTAGAGAGACAGGTTTATGGGGGACTGCGGATTAAAAAGTGACGGGAGTCGCGAGAGATGTTATGATTGGAAAGGATGAACGCGGCCATGGCACGTAAATCAGTGGGTATTATGACTTATTTATTGGAAAGCGATTGGGTCTTGCGCGCGTGTGCACGCGCGGCTATTCGAGCTGGATTGGTTGAAGCCGAGTATGCAGCTTTTTATTCTGATGGTTTATGATTTTTATGGTTGTTTATAAGCGTTGAATTATTGTTTGCGTGCGTATGTATAAGAAATGGCAGGTGAAGTAATGAATTTCGATAATAATTCTTATATGCAATTATTATATTTGGTATACAAGTTTTTCAAATGCGTATAAGTATAGTTGAAGGATCTGGAATTTATCAAGTTAACAAACTTTTTTCATAGTCGCCTGTTTCCTAATTATAATATTATCCTCAATGAAAGAAAAAAACTTAAATCAGTTTTCTATAGAGATATATTGCATGCATATATTATACCATCCACCACAACATCTATTCTCATACCAACAAATTACCATCATAAATATACACTTTTATACAATCAAATCTACATTTCAGCAGCGTTATTTTCCCTCCCGATATAAATAAACAACGAGAAAAACTTAATCTTTCAGCCCATTCACGCTACAAACAATAAATTCATCTCCCCACCTTCATAAACACAGTATAGCTATATCTCTCTTTCTCTCTTACTCGCACTCAATCTACACATCCATACCATAACATCGGTAGCGTATATATCCGAACCCAATAGCCATAATACTATATACAACTATGAAGCTGACGACCCTCCCTCGCGTATATACCGACGAAATCTCGACGGAAACATGGAAATTTCCAAGCTTTTCCTCGAAAAACTCGCGCGTCCAGTCGGCTTTATGGGGTGTGTAATGACGCCGTATGGAGCTGGCGCAGGCCCCGAAGGAGACGTAAAAACGTGCACTATATACGCGCGGGTTAGCGGGAGGGGGGAGAAGGCAACGTACATATATATATATACATATATGCCAGACGGACAAGTTATTGGAAGTGCGAGTAATCACGGAATTTCAGGGGAGAACGTAGCAGCAGCAGTGTGGCATCAAAATCGACTGCGGAAGGAATGGTTTATATCGTGGCGCGAGGGAGGATGTATAGAAGAAGATGCTCTCGATTTTATGTAAATTACGCGGCAGCCGCGTTATATACATGAGGGAGGTTTTCTCGGTTTCAGTGATTTTCTTGCCTTTAGTGGGAGCCGAGGGAATCACAGGGATATGTGTATGCGTATATATTGGAATCGAAAGGTATAACTATATAGGAATGGCTTGTGTATATGTGTGTGGAAAGCTATTATACGGTTTCTTTCAGGGAGATTTGTATATATATATATATATATATATATATATATATATGTATGTATGTATGTATAAAAGACGCTCGTGTTTCAGATAAAAATAAATAAAATAATAATTAGGTATAAGAAACTGGTATACGCATGTATATGGAAAATTATTTAATTTCAAGAGTATATATGGTAAATTTAGCTCTGTAAAGTGTGATGTAAAATGCCGTATACACACGCGTTCGCATACAGATTTAATTTAATTTAATCTCGCGTGTGCGACTCGCAAATCTTTTCCCTTATAAAGTTACAACGAGGCACGCGGCGCTTTAGCTCGCGCTCGATCTTGGAAGCTGGAAAATGAAAGTACCAAATTATCGACTAAAATATTAGCCGATACGAAGGAAAAAAAGTCGTCAGCCACCGCGAAGTGTGCTGCTATAATCTGCTACTTCAATCTCGGCGACTTTCCATTTATATACGATGATAAATTTCATACTCTTAATTTACCTTATTATATAAAAAAAATATATATATACGTGTGCGCGAAAGGGAATAACTGTAAATATATATATATGCGTATATCAATAAACTGCAAATATATACAAATAAATTAATCTCTCACCTCACTTATATTTTCCCCCCATTTCCACGTTACAATATATATACATATATCCCACGAATTTTCGCCGTAAACCACCGACACACGTATATATACATATTAATTTCTCAAGCATCAGGGCAAATAAACTTCGCACGATGTACATATTAATTTAAAATCTTTCTAACGCACGACAGACACACACACACATACATACGAGCGGCAAACGTTAAAGCACACAGTATGATCGCTTCGAGCATATAAGCTTATAACTTGCGGGCGCGTGTGTATGCTAAATCTAAATTATGAAAATATCGCGAGTGCGAGCGCACAAGACACGAGTTACACGAGGCAGTGAACATGTATGTATACATGTATACGATAAGCCACATTGCATGACCGTCGCGCCGCCGAGCATATATAATATACTTTGCAATAATTAACTCTCGCGGTCGCACGAAGTTTTTAAACATCCAGCTGTATATATAGCGAGATGAACGCGAGCGATCGACAAATTCCGTTGGTATACAGTATTGCAAGCTGTGTGTGAAAAAGAGAGTGTATATATATGTGTGTATACGATCAGTGCACTCGGGAGGCTACTTTCTCCAAGTGCTGTGCGAGCATTTGTCGAGAGTTGTGATGAGTCTCTTAGGTATCTATATACGTGTGGTGTGTGTATGTGAGAGAGAGCATACATCGAAGATAATACGCAGACGGTTTAATAAAGAGTGAGAGGAGAGGCTCGGTAGTCGTTTATCGGTTAATTAATTGCGCGTAGGCGCGCGCACGCAGTGATAACGTGGCCGAGAGGTAACGAGTCTTTTTACCGCGTGAGACTATATGGTTCTATATGTGTGTATAAGGATATTAGAAATGCTACGATCGATTGACTTATTTTACGATGCAAACAAGAGGCAAGTACGTCTTGGTTTATTACGTAATAGAGACACATTCACACACACACACACACACGCGCGTCTATATGCGCGATCGGGTTAATTGTGCCGTTAGCTTTACGCTTAACAATATCATTGTGCGATGTTTGCTTCGACGGTTATAAGAATTTATTTGGCAATCAGCCGTGCTGTATATATATCGCTGCGAGCTCGTACGTTCAACGAAGCTATATAGACTTCAAACATATATATTATGCAATAAAGGTAAGTAATATATATAAATGTGAATGGAAGTTCTCTCGTGTAATGTTAACGGAAGCTTTGTAATGTATTGTAAAGGTTTCAACGTCATTGTTGAAATTATGACATACGATCGTATAGCTATAGTCGAGAAAAGCGTCGAAGAATGGAAACAATAGTGATATTAATTTTAAAAATCTCTTATGAATGGTTATCCTCGATCGATCCGATTGAATATACGCGACGATATTTCGCTAAATATTCCAGGTATATACACTTATCGCATGCATTTTTTTTTTTGCTGCGCGACAACGTCACGCGGTCTCTTTTACAAATGACATTAGCGCGAAAAAATGACTGCGTTGTACGAGCAGCACTTTGCCGATAATTTAATAATTCATAAGTTGGCCGTGCAAAGACGACATATATATACATGTATATATGTATATATACACAAGTCGGTGAAATATCGTTGTCGTGCACGTTTCTCTCTCTCTCTTTCTCTTCGTCGCGAATGTGCGCGCGACTTCCGCGACGCGGAGATTCGCGTATCTGATCGTTCGGCTTCGGTATATACGTTATTGCCACTGTTTCGCGTACATTATTTTCAAATTACGCAGAAATAGCTGTTTTATTGCTTGTCCGGTCATTATTTATCGTGTCGTCTGACAGTGAGTATATTGCCAAGAGATATGATGCGTCGTCGCTTGCATAACGTTATATTGTACATGTATGCGCGTTTCTATATGTATTTTAAGGAAAATTGATAAATCTAATATCTTTATTGAATTACAGTTTGATTCATGATTTCATTTACGCTATTATATACGCTTTTAGTATACGCGTTGCGAGATGATGATTATTATGCTTATGAAATATGGAAAGAAACCTGTTATCTTAAGTGACTTTTAATAATACAACATGCTTCATAATTTGTAAACTTAATCATCCACTTACATTTTTTTCCTTTTTTTTTGTTTGAATTCTTAACGTCATAAGAACTAACGTTTTTCAATTAACATTGAATTAAATGATACAACTTGACGTTCAGAATTGTCATTTTAAACTAGCAAATGGTATTTTTATTCATTTATCAGAATATTTCCAATGTCTTTATGTTTTCATTTAACATGTTTCCAATTAAGATATTATAAAATAAATGTCAACGTACAGTGGCAAGAGAATCAACTATAACTGACAAACCCATTATATTTCGTAACAAGAAAATGTACCATTATGTCGTTAAACGCTTTATGAATATGCAACCAAACCTCTTCAAAGTATTATTTGCTATCTTCGTCGTCAGCGAACAGTGCAAAACGTATACGTATACATCTTCTACAACTATATACACTCTCACAGAGAGTATCCAGAAGAGAGAGAGAGAGCGAGAGAGTGAGAGAGCAAGAGATTCGATGAGATCGTAAAGGCCCCTGAGTATCTACTCGACCGTTATCCGCCGCAAGTGAGAGAAACTTCCGCTCGGACGAGAACTTCGATACTTTGTCCATAAATTCACGATGCATCTAACGTTCTCTCTCTCTCTCTCTCACTCTCTGTGCTTTGCCCTGCGCAACGGACGTTACCGAAGTTTCGCGAGTGGAAGGTAGAGTGAGTGAGAGAGAGAGAGAGAATGCGAGGGGGTTTCTGCGAAGGGTGAAAAACTAATTCGAAGAAAGAAGTAGTACGAGCGGATCGGATTTTTATGTACTACATACGCGCGAGTGCGTCGCGGCATGTTGTATAGGTATATATATGCGTATGTGTGTAGGTGGACGGGTGGTATAGGTAGATAGAGAGAAATTCTATCGGATTAGTAGTTTTTGTTTGCCTTGGTGGACGAAGGCTGCTGATGTTACAGCTGGCAGGGTTGTAGGCTATTTTTTTCGTAGGCTAAATTTCTCTCGATTTCCTTGAAACTTATTTAATAGGAAATAGGTTATACGCATGTAGAAGCTAGTTAGTAAGAAAAAAAATTAAAATATATTGTTTTCGTAAAAAGTGAATGAAACGTAAAATGCAATAATTTTACTGAAGAATACACTAACTGTAAATGTGCGTATTTATAAATTATTCTTAAAAACTTATTATTTTATATTTAATTCAATGTTTTAAAAAATAAACCAAAAATAAAGGATTTATATATTGCCGTATATATTTATGATAAAATATTAATCATGAAATACTTTACTATATATGACGTTCGAGATTTGAAGGGACGTTTGGGGAGAACAATAGATCGCACAATAGGATTTCTCCCCATAACATTGAAACGCTCTTATGAGACCTGTCACTATAATTCCACTTGGAAACGTAAGGATTGACATCTATTATTTCCAAACCCGAAAAGTATTCGCCCTGCTATTTCATATTGCAAATATCCTACACAAAATCCCAACATAAAAGTGTACATTTTTAATTTCCCATATGCTTCAACGCCGATACAAAGAAAATAAAAATCCCTTAACAACAACAATAACAATTGCGATCATATTTACCACATAATGTAGCCAAAATAATTACCTTTAATCCCTCATACGCGCCTAACGAGCGTCCAGCAATAACGGACTGGTCATTTTTCCCGTGTGGGTAACGCGAAACCGCACGCACGCGCTCCAATTTCCCGCGGGCGATAATGATCGAGAAATCGCTCGCACCAGACATCGGGGGTGGCAAAAGGTGCAATTGCCCCACACGTGGAGGGTCAAACCGACAACGTGGAATACGACAATGGACTCATGCGATGCTCATATAATGCGCCTTTCCTTTTCTCTCTCTCTCTCTCTCTTTCAGCTCGCCCAATTTCACTCAAACAGAAGCCGATTAATTCGCCTTCGTCGGGGGCCGCGCGATTTAATCCGCATTGACGTACACACATATATATGTATGAATGTATGTATATATATACGTGCGTCCTAATGGAAACTTGCCTCCCGCACGTCTACACATATATACGCACGCGTATACGCGTTCATCTCCATTATACATATTTTAAACTGTCAATCTCTCCGGAAGGGGTCAGGCAAGCGCGGATTACTCCTTCTTCCTCGCGTCTCTTTTTTCCATCCACCCAGTGTACTACAGCCTGTACAAAAGACACGGGATAGAGAGAGAGAGAGAGAGAAAGAGAGAGCGAGAGAAACATTGCCTTTGTCTCTCTCTGTCTCTCTCCCGGGCTTTTTATCTCGACCCGTCTTTCTCCGATTGCCTCTCATATATGCAGCGCGCGCGCTCGGCCGATTACGCCCCGGACAGGACGAGAGAGAGAGAGAGCGAGAGAGATCGATCGCAATAATTGGTGGAGCCTATTCACTCGTGATATACTGAGTAAGATTGCTCGGAGATAGGAGCTGCTGCTGTGCTGCTAGTACGAGAAAGAGAGAGAGAGAGCGTATCGATGAAATTGACGTTGAATATCGTAGATGCGATTGCGCACGACCTGCTGCTGTTGCTGCTGCTACTGGCAGTTTTCTGGCGCTCCTTTTTTTCTCTGGGTTTTTAACCTTTTCTACAGGAGAGAGAGAGAGAGAGAGAGAGAGAGAGAGAGAGAGAGAGAGAGAGAGAGAGAGACAGATAGGAACAGAGAGAGGGACGGGGGGAGTGAGATTTTTCGACGCTTTATTGGAAATTTATATTTCGCGTGGTTTCTCTGAGTTGTTGGGTAAATTTATTGGTATGAGTGCGTTGAAATTTCAATGCTTGATTCAGGGATTTCGAATTGTGGGTTGGTGTGAAGTGTATACGACTTATAGTGATACCCTATTTGCATTGATTAGGATTTATTGATACGAAATATCATTAAGTTCAGTGTTGTAATAAATACTTTTAGAGTATAGACTGATGAAACGTTATTCTTCATGAATACTTGAAATCAGTCGATGTAAGGTATATTTTTTTCGAGATTTCCATCAGCTTCGTGATGCAATAACGTTATTTTTTTTCGATAAGATGAAGAAGCGAATACGAGAATATTGATAGATTACGTTCTAAAAATAGATTTCTTTGTATATACAATAGTTGTAATCGTTATATTGTCATTCTAAATTTGATATTTTATCTATTCTAACTTATCAATATATAATGTTTGCTATTCATTTGTAAAATTGATATGTTTACCATCACACTGTCTATAATCTACTGATTATAGTATACTTACAGTTTAGTCATCAATATCATCGACATAAGTAAATATTATTAATTTCCCTATGATATTTAGTAACTAACAATATAATCTCATTATATCCTTAACAACATTAACTTCTGAAACTACAATACTCATAAAATTCCACCTCCCAACATTAACTAATGCAAGCGACACCCTACCAACCATCAATTTCAACCCAAGAAATGCATGTTAACAAGCTTACACCATTAGATTTACCAGAATCAATCTCAAGTCACTCAATTACAATCACGTCAGTTCGGACGACGTTCAAACACTTCCATTCTCTCTAACCAACCAACCACTCGCACGTCCGCTCTAGCTTTGATCTCTACCGATCTACATTCGCCGCCTACCTCTCACACATATAATTTTTCTCTGAATTCCGCGGACAAAAAAGAAGAAACACATCGCGACTACCCTCACTAACTAACTAACAAACAAACCGATCGACACGCGTGAATATCAATGCTATAGACGCCGCCAAGTGTTACTATATAGTCTCTCTCTCTCTCGTTTAATTTCGTATTCTCCAGCGTGTCATCCAGTCGCACGAGGCAGCTCTTTACGCAGTTTTCCAACGGACCAAGTGTGTTTACAAGAGTGACAGGCTGTAGCAGACGTCGCGCATCCCGGATCCCTTATACCCTGAAGACGTAACACACATGTATATATATATGTGCTTACTCTCTGGGTGTACACACCCAAGAGTGTTTTTTACTCTACGGTCAATTGGCGCGTCGACGCGTACTTATGATGCAAAGGACACGCGTCCCTAATCGTGGATTCTTTTGCGCGTTTCACATCACTATAGTATACGCGTAGCTATACTAACGCCTTGTGGAAAATCGATTGCCGGTACTTAAGGATCTCTTGTTGTATGTGTGTGTATGTTTATTTTTTTTTATTTTTAAATCGTCTCTTTGTTTCTTTAGAGCGCGCCGTCGCGCCGCGCCACTGTCTCGGACGACGACGACGACGACGGGCTGTTTGCGTATGCCGAGAAGGCCAAGATTGTTAGCGTCGTTTGGCGCGTCTTCAATCATCGAAATCGCTCAATTGTGCCTGATGCGGGGTGCTGTGGTTTGCATGATAATTGATACTATTGTATCTGGTTCTAATTCTTATAGCTAGACAGATAAATATTTTATGACAAATCAAAATTCATATATATAAGTCAATGATGTGGCTTATGTTAATGTATGAGATAATCTTATCTATATATCCGCGTGCTCTACTTATCATCCGGTATTTCGGTTTTGTTAACAGGAAATACATATCGCATGCTATTCATTTACTATAGATAAAACCGAATCTCTCATCATTTGTCATTCTGATTTCTTAAAATATTATGACAACTATACGTAATCTCGTCCTAAACGTCTAACACAAGACGAAAAATTCCTCAAATCCGTCATCATCTCCGATATCTTATACACACTAAACTCTATATACTCTTACCACTCTCACTTTGGACATCGGTCATCCTCTAAAAAAATGACTTCCTCTTCATATCCAATGGCGATCGGTACCACCCGTTCCCTGTTCCCCATTCGTCACATGCTCATTCTCTCGCCTATATAACCGCATATCCCCATCCACGGTCCACATATACACCCTCATAACGTTACCGAATTCCCCGCGGCCGATTATTCGGGAAGGCTATTTTTTCCTCATCGACACGTCGTCGAATAAATCACGCGTGTGCGTACATATATATATGTATATACGCGTGTATAGGAAAAAAACGAGCGAGAAAGCGAGACGGGAAGCATAGATCAGGGTATACGAAGGAATAGGGAGAAAAAAGACAGTGGCAGAGTCAGTCTCGCGCGCACAAATCAGTCAAACAAAGCAGAAGGAGGAGGAGAAGAAGAGAGAAAGAGAGAGAGAAAGAGAAAGAGACGACGATGATAGACAGCTAGTATAGTAGGTAGTTGTAGTGGACGTTGCTGCTGCTGCTGCTACTGTTGCTGTTGCTATCCTTCCCCGCACATGATATTAGTCTAGCACCGAGAGCGAAGACACACGTCGCTCGTCCGTCATTGATAGATCCCTTCCAGGCCAAGCCCATTAATAATTCATACGCGCGCGTGTGTCATCTCTCTCTCTCTCTCTCTCTCTTTCTAGCAGTGGCTATACTACCATCCGCGGACAGCATCTCGTCGACCGCGCGCGACCATCTACAGGCAGCAAAACGACAACGGTATTCATATCTCGGGAGGATCGATTCTCCTTCTCTTCTCTTCTCTCTCTCTCTCTCTCTCTCGCTCGCTATTATACGCATACGCGTCCTTCTCTCTCCTCTCTATATATCTATACGCGTAATATACATATATGTATATGGAATAAATGTTTGTTTATGTGTGTTTACTCTCCCTCTCTCTCTCTCACTCACTCGCTCTCATTGCTACCCTCGACACACACGCGCACGCTTCGGCGCATTTGCATATAAAGGCATTCCTGCGCACAAGCAGCAGCAGCAGCGCAGCACAGCAGCCAACTCGTCGCGCGGCCGCATAACTGTAAGTCCCGCAGCGCGTTGACAGGATCTGCCAACAATCTGCGTACACGTGCATGATTTGCTATACGTCGGGTTACCCCTCTCTTTCTTTCTTTCTACGTATATACCGAAGTATGCATATACAACGTGGCTAATGCTCGCGTATATATATATATATATATACATATAGCGCAAATTTATGCATACGGCTACCGATGCTTTCTCGCGTGGTTCGAGTATTATATATACAAGAGAAGCGCGCGCTCTCTCGTCGAGAAGCTTATATTTTTACGAAGTCGCGCTAACGCGTCCGCGCGCGGGCTTGGAGAGAAATTATGCATGCTATTATACGCGATTAACGCGCTACATGAGGGATACCGACAAGCAGCGAGAAGAGAGAGAGAGAGAGAAAGAGGTAATAGTGGGGTGAGATGAATGTTATTGGGCTATCGCATGTTGCGGTGAATTATTTCGGTTTCGTAATTAACCGTGCGCCTATATATATATATACGTGTGCGGGTATGTTGCTGCTGCGGTAGCGCGCGATAGTACAGAGAGAGAGAGAGTATGGTAAATGGATAGCGGGGCTTAGAATCGTGAAGTTCACGTGGTATAGAAGGATAATAAGTTTGGTGGTGGTATAGAGGAGGAGGGGATTATATTTGAAAAAAATCAAACGGAGAATGCGCGTGATTTGATGTTGTGGGAATGGTGTGTGAGGTGTTGGTGAATATATAGTACGGAATGCGCGAAGTATATTATAAGCGAGTTTGAGTTACGTAAAATTCGTATATACGAGGAGAGGAGCTTCGGTATAGTGAATGGTGGATTTATGAAGTGAGATTTCGATGCTAAGTGCTGTGGGCTGTTTCAACGGGTTGAAGGACGATTTAAGGCTTGGATGGAAATGTATATATAGTGGATTCGGTTCAAGGCTGTTATATAGTATTGAAGAGATACAGTATTGAATAAAATTGTAACGTTGCGAAGGATTATTGTAATTTTTTGAGACTAAAATATTTTAAATAAAATGTTCTTAATTATTATACGTATATTTACCATTTTAATATATTACTCGATAAACAAAAAAATAATTAGTATCTCTAATGGAATCACGTACCGATCAAAATTACTTCATCATTCCGCATTATAACGCCGTAACAAAGCAAAAATCATCGTCTCAGCTCTTTCGTCATATTAATTCCTCATTACGTTATAATATACAACCGCGAGTATACTAAACCTCAAGGATGAACGATCTGAACCCAGCACGATGACAGAGACTCGTAAACCTCCGACTACGACCATCGCTGCGAAAAACCTTTGTACACATATATATACATACATCGATCGACATCACGCACACTCTCATATATGTACGAAAGCGAACACGAATCACAGCCGATAGGCCGCGCCAGCTGAATGCAAAGGACGCGCGCAGCGCGGAGAGTAAAAGCGTTTAGTATGTTTTGCGGACGGCCGATAAGGGCGCGAGGCGAGCAGATATCTCGTCGGGACGCCTAACTCACTCCTCTCTCTTTCTCTCCTTCTTTGAGGTTCGTCTCTTTTTCAAGAGAGAGAGAGAGAGAGAGAGAGAGGGAGGGAGGGAGAGAAAGTCGCTTTGCATGCAGACGCGCACGCGCACGCCGCCGAATATATATAGGCTTCGTTAAAGGGTTTCGGGGGAGGAGGAGGAGGAGGGCCGGATTGATAAAAATAATTAGAAGAGCGGAGATAAGGGCAAATAATTTAGCGATCGTCGGAGGTTGATGAAGGACCGTGTGGATTGAAGGTTCCTGCGCAAGGGGTTTAAAAGGAAAAAGATGTGAGTTTTGGGGGGGGGGGGGGGCATTATAGGAAAGTTATTCGTCGTACAACCAAGGGATACGTGTTGAATTGCGATATATGTATAAAATATGATTTTTATTTTAGATTTAATTGTCAGTTTTAATCTTTTTTTCTTTTATTATTTTATAATAAATGCTATGGTATATATATTTATCAATGCTACAACCGTATATAATACGTTTTTTTTACATTTCATTTAAAGTCGTCACACGGCATCCAATTACCGTCACTTACACACAGCACGACCTCTCATAATCCTGACGTTAAATCGACTGAATTACGCGCAGCGGCACCTTACTTTACAATGACTATGTGTGTGTGTGTGTACACTATATATACAGAGACACGCGGCACGGCAGCTCTCATACGATAAATAAAAGATTTACAGCTCCGCAGTGGCGTTTAAAAGGTGAAAAACAAAAATATCACGTCCTTTGAGAAAATAAGTTTTGAATTCTCACGGGCGGTTGTATATATATATATAGCCACCTCCACCTCTTCGTCGCGTCGTCGTCGTCGTCGCTCTTGCACATATACGCCGACGCAGAGAGAGAGAGAGCGAGAGCGAGTGCATTGAGTCGAGAGGGAAAAAAGGGGCATCGCGATAAGTTTCGGCCTTACTCATACACACGTATACATACACACACACACATATATATATATATACGAGTACAGCGACAAACATATATATATAGAGAGAGAGTCTGCGCGTGCACACGACGAGAGAGAGAGAGCGAGCGCGAGAGATTCCCAGCCTCCGGGCAGAGAAGCCGCCCATGAATTTCGGCTAATGAGAACATTTGGAGATACGTCAGTTCCAGTATGCTAATGGCCATACAGATGCCGATACAATTTCAAGATGAATCTCTCTCCTCCCTCTCTCCCTCTCTCTCTTGTTCCTCTTCCTTCCACCCGCGTTCTTATATTACGGCGTATATACAGCGGCTATACTCTTCTCTCTCTCTCTCTCTCTCCTCGCTGCCATATATCAGCGTTAACTATCCTCTCTCGCAGTTGAGATCGCACACATACACACACATGGACGGCCGGTCGGCTCGCTTTCGCGGAATTATTCGCGTAATAAACGAACGAGCGCCGGCACTTGGCCTAATAGTCATTGTTTCCGTGGGAGCTTGTCTTCTGTGCCGCTGCTTGGCTGGCTGGCTGGCTGCTACTGCTATACTGACTGAGAGATGCGCCCCTTCAATCTCTACCAATAATTGGGTTAGAGGAGAAGGAGAAGGAGAGAGCCTTCGAGCTATTATAATGCCGAGAGAGAAAGAAGAGAAGAGAAGGCTTTCTGCGCTACCGGTTATTAAGTGGCATTTGCATCCGCTCGAGGGATGGAACGAGGAAAAGAGGAGAGGGCTAATTAACCGATCGTCCTTGGCCGAAATTTATTGGCTCGAAATATAGTCTTTTCGCGGCATGAGAGTCTCTGCGTCTGTGTATGTGTATATGTATATATGCTGGCCTGCGGTTTTTCATTTTTTTCCTGCTCTTTTGTGCTGTCGCACGGCAGCCCATCGATAAATTTTCATAGATTCATATCTGCGGGAGTGGAGCTGGGTCGACGAGGTACGTGGATTTGGCGCTCGCCTTGGGAGTGAAATTTCGTGTGAATTTTTTGCCCTAGTATTTTTTTTATTTATCTAATAATATAATATTAGCATAGGTTGTATAACATTTATTTAATATTAAACATATATTTGAGATGATCGCATATTTTTTTATAAAAAATTTCCATATACAGAAAATTTTTTCACCAAAAATACAAATATTTAAATAAAAATTAAGCATCCCTAAAAAAAAACTAAACATGCTTAAAATACGATTGACATTCTTATTTATAAAAAGTATCATAGAAATTAAATCCACCTTACGTGTATCTCTTACGATATAAATTTGTCGAACTACGCACGCGGCTATATAATGTTTATACAAACCCCTATGCGCTCGCACTAAACCACATCCACCTCAATCCCTCCTCATCCCTATACACATCGACGTATACCTCGACACCTAAAAATCCTCGCACGAGTACGCGTCTCCGCTATCACAGCCACCCTGATGCTTTAATTACTCCCCGAGCAGTAATCGATCGCCTCGCGTAGGCACGCAGCCTTGGATTTGTGCTCGCAACTCTGTGTCTCTCACTCTCTCTCTCTCTTCGTTCACCCTCGCCTTAAACTTCCCTTTACAGCCAGTTCGGCTTTGCCCTTCTCTCTCTCTCTCTCTTTCACTATATTGGCCTTAGCGACTCACCTGCGCGCGCGCGCGCGTTCCTCATAACACTTAAATTTACGCCTCGCGATAAAGGCGCACCACGCTTGGACGTTATGCCATTCGATGCCTTCCCTTCAATCACCAGCGGCTAGCTTGGGTTATACGAGGAGATCCGTAGCCAGCCAGCCAGGCAGCCGGTCGGCTTTACGACTTCTCTGGCGTAATGGAAAAACTAATGAAAAATGAAAAAAAGAAGCCGTGCGAGGGATGAGAGCGAAGGGATTGGGGATATATAGAGGTCTCTTTTCTCGTCTCTTCTTTTTTTTTGTCTTCGCGAGCAGCTGTGAGTGAGTTTTAGAAGCGCGATCGCAAGGAAAATGAAGAGATACCCGGTGATTTTTTTAGTGGTTCTGCGTCGTAAAATAGCAAAAGCGACGCGCGATCGAACGTTTTTTCATCCTTCCTTCCTTTTTTTTATTATTATTTCGAACCTTATGCACGTGAGGCTTGGATTGACTTTTGACCGACGTTGTTGCATAATACGCTTGGAAATATAGGATCGATTTATGACGCAGGTATACATACATATATATGCTGGACCGTGTAATAGCACGTTGGTATAGGTACGCTGGTCAATTTCCTGGTGGTTACATCTCCCGTGGCGCATGGCTTCTCTCCTTCTCTTCTTTCTTTTTTTTACAAACGGACTTTTCGGAAAAACCGTAGAGACGCAGGCCTCCATAATATTTACCCACTGTGGCGACGTCACACCTGCGATGGGAGGTCCACTCTCGTATTATATCTGTCAGATTCTTTCCGAGTCTCTCGTTTGATTTTTTTGCGCAATACCAGAGCTATACGATCCGATGATTCGTAACGCACCCAAGGTGTCTTAATGTTTTTGCATGCGGAGAAGCGTTGGATATTCTCTTTCTATTTTATTTTTTTTTGTCACCGGAAAAGTTTTCGGAGGACAATAGATGTTTGGAGGAGATAAGCAGCAGAGACGGTGAAAGTCACCTGCGCGCGGGTGTTCTATACAGTCCGAGAGGTATTTTTCTTCGACGTTTGTTTTCGGTGTTTTTTATGGGGCTCGCCGCCGCGCGTTGCTTTTTGACTTGGACCGGAAGGGAAATGGAAAATATGTTTTTCGGGAAATAAGAGAAATCGCTCGGAGACGCGCGCTGATGCGGTATTGGTTTGGATGTAGAGAGGAGAGAAGATTTACGAGGACGCGGAGGAGAAACTTTGCATTCTTGTGGGTAATGGATTCTCGGTTCGGTGTTTTGGTGCGGAATATCTGGAGCATGTACAGTTAAAAATGTGAATAATAGAAGCAATCTAATTCTGTGTCTTAGATGATAAAATTTTCTAATTACTTGCATGTATAATTACAGAACGGTTCGAGTTTAATTTAATCATATTATTGTTTGATTAAATATTTTAAACATTAAAAATAATTCTAAATAAATTTTACATTTATCTAATTCATTTATAAACCTCTATTTCATCTATAAAAATTTATAATATACAATACAACGACTGTTTACAATTAGTTTCAATAAAAATTGCATTAGCTATATTAAATAAACATCATTCATTATATACCATATACACATTTCAATTCACAATTCCAAACCACTCAGCACCGTCGGATGACAAATCATCATGCAGAACATCTCAATCGGTCGCACGCAGCGTAGATCGCAAGCCGGGCATCACATATCAAACTGACATGCCGACATAATCCGCGTCCGCTAATAAACGTAATAACCCGTCTTCCCTCTGCAGCTCCCCATTAAAAATCATAATCCCAGAGGCCGCATCGTACGAAATTGAGACGAGGCGAGCGACTTAACTCGAAAATGATCCTCCACTCTAGTATGCCTCTTATCTATGTATATACTACTACACGTATACATATATACATACATACCAACCTACGCGTACGCGTGTGTGATGGATGCGCGCCGGAAATAAACGATGATCCCGCGCGCGCGCGGCTCGTGTATATATACGTGTTATATCACAAGCCAGCCATCGGAAGGGTTATGCACGATGGCAAAGGGTTAGCCGACGTTTACACGCTGTATTAAATGCCATGTCGGCATATATAAGCGTAAAAGCTAATTGATTATTGTGACAGTCGGAGACTTAGTTAAGTGGGGAACGAGCGAGCGCGCGTGTGAGTTGTCTCATCGATCATATCGCGCGAGCGAGCGCCTTGAGCTGCGGTATGCGTTGAGTGCGTGTATATAGATATAGTGGAGGAGTTGGTGTTTCTTTTTTGGCGGGGTAATGGATCGGAAAGCGGCTACCTGTCCGACGCTTGTTATGAGTGTCAGTTTGAGTTTGGGCGAATGGAGTGACGGCATAATTTAAGAAAAAAAAAGGGGGAAGCATCAAGATGTGTTATATGGCTTTGTATATCGTTAATTTGATTGAATAAGATTTTGTTATCTGTTTAAAATTAGGTTAAAAATAGGTATTTGAATACACTAATATATAAAACATATTAATGTCAGTACACCTTATAAAGAGTATTAATAGTTTAGCAATTTTTATTTTTTGTAATCACTACCTATATAATAATTTTTATATAACCGTTTAAATAATAAAAATAAGTTCTTAGATCCTTATTTCTAAATATAATAAAGAAAATTCCTATAATAACTCTCTATCAATATAATGAACAAACCCATAAATTCACAGGCACCCACATTACCCACTATACACTTCGATATCGCACAATGCCACAAAAATACATTTCTCACCAAGAAAAACTTTCATCTCCCAAGCGATATATATATATATATATAAGACACCGCAACTACAGCAAGATTTCCTCGTTACCCTCATACACGCAAAAACTCCCTCCCTCCGTCCGTAAAGGTCATCAGCGGACCGTAAGACGAAAGCATTAATGACTAAGTACCAGAGGGAATATAACGGTGTGGCCGTACCAGTGCGAGGGTAGGAAATAAAGCGCGGGGTGAGCGTAATTGCTGACTTAGAACCCGTCGCGCCTCTTTCCCTACCCGCGTGCGAATATATATATATATATATGTATACACATATATATATCGACGTGTACAGACGCGGCGCGCGAAACCCCCGGTGGGGCCACAAATTTATTTATGTCGATAGTTTCTTGATTTGTCGACTCCTGCCGCTCATTTATATCCGACGTTGCCCCCGAGAGCGCGAGTGGATATTTCGAGGAAAGTATATATATATATGTATGTAGGTATACGTACACTGAGAGAACATCGGGGCATATGCTGTAAAGTCTGAATGCAGCGGCTGTACCGTCTGCTTGGAGCGACAGCTC
>JAWWEQ010000010.1:814875-923487 GCA_035583055.1 Torymus tubicola
GGCGCAAATCATTGGGTGCGTTTGGGAACTCGGTTACATTAGTAAATAGAGTAGATGCCCCGATGTTCTCTCAGTGTACGTGATATGTGCTGGCGGTTTATATTGCGGATGCACTTGCAGAGGTGGAGCGTGTATGAATTTTCTGGAGAAGTTGAGATGTCGATATGTTGGTGTGGTATAAAGTTTAGGAGTGGAGTTTTGCGAGAGTGAGTATAAGGGAGATGAATTTGGGAAAGTGTAGCGATTGGTGCGGTAAAAGAATGATAAAATATGATAATTCTTGAGGTTATAAAAATGTAGGTGTAATTTGGGTTGGAAGGTTATAAATAGTTATTAATGGAGTGCTGTATATTTCTTACTATAAGGAAATAGCCATATAGGCGGGAGAAATAATAATTAATGACGTGATGGAAAAACTAATGGAAGTCCATTAAGTTTTCATTACAAGCATTCATTACTTCTTATTCTAACGTCCTGCGGGTTTCTTATATCTTATTTTTCTGTAATACAAGTATCTTGTAATTTTTAAAAGATGAATTATTCACACCACGAAATGTAATTATATAACTACGTTTATTTTTACTTCGAATCTCAATAACCCCTGACTTTACATACATTTCTTAAATTCGCGTATCTTAAAAAAATCTATAAATTCCTTTTCATCCATATAATTCACAAAACTTAATCCGAACTAGTATATCGGAATCCCTTATATATCGAACACTACTCCGCCATGCCAAACCACCACTATATACCGCACATATAAAGACAAAAGGAAGCAACTTCCCCTCCGTCGCACTCATACGTCGTCTCATCCACTCCCTCTCTCTCTTCCACTCCACCCACAGTGATTTCCCGAGCGTTCACATACATTCGCTAATTCGCCGTGGCATTTAAATATTAACGAAGCGCGGCGAAACAACGAGCATTCGCTTCTCTGCCTCCGCCGTGGCACAAGCGTATACATATATATACGAAGAGAGCGAGAGAGAGAGAGAGACAGTAGCAGCTCGCACGTAGCAGCAGCTGCGACACTTGACCGTGATTCGATCTAAATCTCAATTTTAGCGCTCGGTCGACTGCGAGCTGCGCTCTGTGTGTGTGTGTGCTAGCCGCCGTTGCGCGCTATACAGTGAAAGCCCAAGAGGAGAGGGACGCGTCTGTGCTATACATAGTATGGGGCGCCGGGTAAGCGCCACCTCCTACACACATACATATACGTATATATCTACACATATACAGTGTAAGAGAGAGAGAGAGAGAGAGACCAGCAACAGCAGCAGCATCAGCTCTATATCTCTATCTATCTCTCTCTCTCTCTGTCTCTATCTCTCTCCGCGCGTTCATCCAGTGAATTACTTCGTTAGTGGCTACCTTCAGAGGGCTGTTAATTCCTGCAGGGCAGATTATACAGATAGGTTTATTGCGCCCGTGTCCCAATCTAATGTCCGTAATGCCTCGCCGTTGCGCTCCCCCCCCCCCCCCCCCCCCTCCTCCCACTCTAACCACCCTCTATCCCTCGCCTTTCTCCCGATATATAGCTGCAGAGTGAGAGAGAGAGGAACCTATATAATGCACATAAGCGGCTTTACGTGCTCCTCTCTCTCTCTCTCTCTCGCTTGCTCTCTTCGTGTGTATACGTGTACACTATATACACACATACATACATATATATATACAGCTTTCGTTTCGCGCGTACAGAATGTGCTCGCGTGGTGTGGGCTCGCCACCGCCTTGGCCAAGCCAGAACCTCTATACGCGAGAAGTTGGATACCTCGGGAAATGGGGAATTTGTAGATGTGTATATATACCTATATGTATGTGTACGTAGGTAAGTATAGGTCTTGTGAAGCAGTCGGGCTATGCGTGGGTGTTAGCTGCCGCAGCGGCTTGAGAAATGCGAGCTGACCGGCTGAAATTTGTCAAGTTTTATCAGTTTCCTTTATGCCACCGCGAGCTTGGCAAGTGAGAGAGAGAGAGAGAGAGAGAAGAACAGAGACGCGCGAGTGCGAGCAATTTTCCGAGTAATAAAATGCCCCCAGGAATGGACAGCTCTAGGAGGGTCGTGAAGGTTCTCGGGAGAGAGAGAGAGAGAGAGAGAGTGAGGTGTGATGGTTTGTAGTACACGGAGTTGGAAGGTGGATTGATGCGTTTGGGGTTGTCCGAAAATGCACTTGCCTATATAAGGATGATCGAAATTGAAATTGCTGAGTAACGAAATTGGGATGAGATGATTTCGTTGTCTTTTGAGAAAACTAACAAAAAATCTTTTAATGTGGTTGTTTTCACAAAAACTATTAAGAATGGTTATCGCAATTATAATTATATTACATTATAACTTTTAATTTGTTATATTTTGAAGTTAATAAAGTAATTTTTAAATAATAATTACTGTCTGTTCTCAAAGTTAACCAATAAAATTAACTGAATCATCTGGACAGCTTATAAAAATTGTAAAACCCCCTTCATCCACACACGACTAAATAGTAATTCAACGCCAACGCCAACGACTCATCGTTAACTCGAAATTCCTTTCATTTGATTAATCACAAATAGAACTTTCTCACTCACGAAGAAAAATAGCCAATTCTGCCTATAACACACACGTCTATACCAAATACACGCATATATTCTCCCCTCGTGTACTGACCACTTGAGCGTCATCACAGCCGACCGAACGTCCGAAAATTTCAGCAACGAGCTCACATATAGGGGAGGGGAATTACAGAAATAGAGAAAAATACGCACCGAAGAAGTGTCCGATTTTAATGACGACGCGCGAGTAACCCAGCAGCTGACTCACATTCGGAATAATGGCTATAAACCAAAGGGGGGGTGGAGGCATCAATTTAAACCGTATAATACGCACATGTGTGTACGTATCTGTGTATGTTTAGAACAGCACCGATCCGTCATTTACGCGTAAGTTGCGATCTTCTCTCATATATACAACACTCTTGGATAATACATACGCGAGTGCACAGAGAGAATCGAGCCATTAGCCAAAATTGGAAATTGACCGGCCTCGAATCTGCTAATGAGGTTGTTTACCCGAATGTTTCCTCGTCGCCACGCGCGCGCGCATGTGCGATCCCCTCTCTGCGCGTGTTTGTATACGCCGCGAGTATATTTATGTAAGCGTTCGCTCGTGCATCGATCCAAACGCGTAATTTGTTTAATTTTTTCGATAATAAAGCATCGGCGCACAGCCATCGAATGTGATTGGAAAATTTATACGGCGCGGTGAAGTCATATAGAGGTGAGAATTTTTTTTTTCTTTTGTTTTTTAATTGGGCTGATCAAATTTTGGTAACGAGGTAAATTATTTGCCTTCGAAATGAGAGCAGCCGTTTTTTAATCGGATTGACTTGATTGCTATTCTGGAAATATTTTCGGGTGCAAGGCGCGCATTATATATATCGTGTAATGAGCTTAATCGTAATATTGCATGAGATCGTTAGACGTAATTATTGAGTGGCAGGTTGTTGATGATATAAAAAAATTGGAAGAATAAAATGTTGTACAGGAAGAAAATAAATTTTATTTATAAATGACTGTATATTTGATTGTGAATACGAAATAAACATAATAAAGAAAATAATAGAGATTAGATTGTAGTAATTTTCATATAAAAATATGAGTTTGTCTTTCCTTTGTAATTAAGTACAAGAACTTTTACTATTATTTTTCGGGTAAATTTATATAAGTTTATAAGCTTTTCATCACGTCTAAATAAACTTTTTTAAAAAGCAAGAATTTCGTACTACACACTAACGAAACTTTTCGCAGCCGCTCAAAAAACTTTGCCGCGTTCGGTATTTTTTTCACCCGCATTCGCATTACAGCCCAGCGCGGATTAAGCTTAATTTTCGCGTATATAAAGCAGCCTCTGCATTTGCGAGATGGTTGAATATTTAAATGTGGAAAAGAGGGGGATCATGGGTAGGGGGATGAAATCTTTTTTTACCAACCGCCGCTGGAAAATTCATTTCGAAGAGAGAGAGAGAGAGAGTCACGTTCAAAAGTCGAATTAGCATGTTAATGAAATGTTCGATAAATCAGGCCGTGCGGAGGGCGAGCGCTTATATTGCTCTCTTCTTGTCCATGGCGCGTGAGCGCGCGCGCAGGGGGTGCGCGCACAGCGCGAAAATGAACTTATCTGCATCAAACGGTGATTATACCTTAATGAAGGAAAAGTTATACGGCCGCGTTCCCAAAGTTTTACGGAAGCCTTAATCTCTGGCCGATTGAAGAAACGGAACCTACTGCCGGCGCAGCGTCGGTATATATAGCGGCGTAGTCGTAATACCTCGTTAAGAATTCATTTCAAACGGCTGAGGAAGATGTTGATATCGCGCGGGAAAAGGAACTCGCGAGATGCGGAAAAGGTGCATTCTTTTACTTCTTTGGGAGAACTGAGAATGAGAGTGAAAGAGAAAGAGATGTAAGTTCGAGGGAACTTGGTTTTCGCCAAGTTTTCGTTAGTTATGCGAAGACGACTGTTATTGCGTGTTATAGTATATAGTTATTTGAATGGAAAAGAGATTTAAAATCTTTGTGTATTGAATCGACGTTTTTTAAATTAATGTCTGAATAAAGTGTTGAATAACAGACTTTTTCATCATATACAGTAAAAACATAAAAGAATCCAAGGTAGAAAATGATACACCTACGATCTTATTAAATTCCAACAAAAACTTCTATACTTAAAAAAGAAGAATTATTGTATACGTCGTCTGTATATAAAAAAGGAAATTACGCAAGTTTATATAAATATTGAAGCAGAAAATGTCTCAATAGTGCGCAATAGATGATTCATCGTCATCATATTTTCAATTCAGCGAATCGTTCATTTATATACAATTCTAATGTCTAAATATTTAAATAACAAGCGTTTAAACTGACACACAATATCGTGATTAATATATACTTGAAAAATTCATAAATATGTATATTCATATAAATAATAATCGTTGCCGTTACGGATAAACGAATCGCAAATTAAAATATATGAATCTTCGGCCGTTATAAATCTTAAGAGCGCGCGAGCATGACTAGTCGCAAACACAGCTATTAATTCTCGCGTTTGTAAAAATAATCTAGTGCCATACAAAATCCTACCTGTTAAATTACGACCCGTCTGCTGTCTCGCCATATTTGCACGTACGGCCTAAAAGTTATAAAAAAGAAAAAAAGTTTATATATGTACGTGAAAATTTGACATTCTGTGAGCATAATCGTCATATTTATTACAGAAATAAAAAATATAATGATTTCATCAGCCATAGGAGAACTTTTGTTATTCCCGTCATAGTCTAAAAATCAACGACGCTTTGTAGAAAATGACACACACACACAAAGCATGACTATACTTCATTAAATCAGTTTTTACGCCACTATAACGCTACCGCACAAAGTTAATTTCAATTCGGCTGCTCTACTTATAATTAATACAGTATAGACTCTTGCGCATAATATTCCGGACGGACGGTCACGGGATCGCCTCTCTTTCATCGCGTTATATATACATAAAAATCGATCGCGCTCGCTATATTGCCACGCAGCTCTTCGCGCCTGTAAATTGCCTTTCACCGGATATACACTGCGGCATAATTCATTATACGTTATGCTTCAACGCATGTCTGGGAGAGCCGAAAGAGACTCACCGCCACTATGTATATATATATAGGTTTGCACTTGCCTATACACAAGAATTAAATATCTACACTATACCTTGCGCAGGCTTGGGAACTACCGTGAAATCACGATTCGGTCTTTTTCAGGATCGCGGTTCTTTCTGGGGGCCGCCTTGCGCGCGAGCGAACGCGCAAAGCCGTGAAGAATATTTCATGGAACATCGATTATGATTCGGCAGGTCGAAAATCCTGAGTGTATATATATATATTTTTACAGTTTTTTTTTTGTTTCTTTTTGGGTGTTTCGAGTGAGCTGCCGCACGATCGCGTTTTGTTTTCGTTTATTGTATAGGGCAGAGAGAGGCGCGATGAGAACTATTTATTTTTTGTTTTTTTATCGACTAAAAGTGCCGCGTAATCATTGGGAACATTATATTTTCGACGCGGCGATGATGCTCGTGTCGGCTACTGGCTATATATATACCTTTTTTTTTACTATATTGTTTCCGCCGAATTCGAAACAGACGAGTGGTGAAGTCATTTTTCATATATATTATGTATATATGTGTGTGTGTGTATGCGAGCGAAATAAATTGGCAATTTAGAGACGAATGAATAACGAGAATACAAGCGCGATGTGATTAATTTTTTTTTCTGACGGATCGCACGGTGTCTACAAAACAACGCAACGTGTTGCTATATGTCGGCTGTGGCTATTGGAATCTGGAATAATCTTTCGCGATTTTTTGAAACTCATGGTTATGATTGAATTTTTGAAAAAGAAAAAAAAATTATTAAGATTTATATTGTGCGCTGAAATTGGGTCGATGACGGTACACTATTCCTAACGTCTAAATATGAATCTTAATGTGAAATTAATAGCCTAGGTTAGAAATAAAAAAAAAACTATTTGATTTATTTTAATACCGTGAGAATATTAAACAATGAAGCTTTCAACAAAAAAAATGCTAAAATGCAAGCATGAATATGTAGTTTCCTGCAATTAACGTAAACTGAAACATTATCTCATTAGACACACCCACGCGCATTTATAATTTCATAAACCAGCTCAGATCTTATATATACCTTCGGTACAAAAAGAGAAAAAAAAATACCTGACCGTCAACAACGATACTTATCTCCACAAGCAAGCGTTAAATTGAGTCGCCTGGCAGGCACACTCCTACCTCTATATACACACATACATAAACCTCTTCTCTCATCTACACAACGCATACATACATACATACACTCCCCCACGTCTGAATTATTTATGAGAAATATCATTTCAGCAGGACGGCTGGGTGATAAATTAATAACAAAGTAACTCGCTCGCGATTTATCAGCTTATAACTCTCCGCCTCGCCATTAACCCGTGAGCTCGAGGAGCACGCGTGCGACCTTGAAAAAAGGCGAGCGCGAGCGAGCGAGCGCATGAGAGCGAGAGAAAGGAGTTGCCGCTGCTGCTGCTGCTGTTACTGCGGCGCGCGAGTATAAGCAAGCGGCTGCCGGGGGCATTATGAATATAAACCCGGCTCCTAATTGCTTTTGCCCGGCAATTTAGCCGGCAATAACGCCCGCCGAGGCGGTCCATAATTATGCAGTTAACGTCAACATTATTATCCGGAGGGAGGCGCGAGGAGAAAAGGAGGAGGAGGAGGAGGAGGACACTGTGCGCGTGTATATATGTATGTATATATATAGGTGGTGGGAGGAGGTGAAGGAGAGAGCGAGAGGAGGAACAGGCGTGGAATTTCTTCGAGTGCTCGCGCGCGTAGAGATCATATTTATGAGAGGTACAGGGATGAAGACTCGCGTGTATTGTAGACTCTGCCTTGTTAGAATATTCTGCAAACAAGTATTTTTACGTGAGTGTGCGGGTGAGGTGATAAGTTGTATAATTATGCGTTGTTGTTTCTTAATTTTCTAATTTATACGTAGTTGGAGTGTGCAGTTTCGTGTTTCTATGTTTCAAAATATCATGCATATGTGTGGCATGGAAAAGGCTATTAATTTTACTCAAAGAAATTTCTTAATGTTGAATTTATCTTTATTTCAGGCACGCTTGATTTGAATAATAGCGTGGAAACTAATAAAGTTTAGGTCGGACATTGGTGTACAATCCTACAATTCTATAGCTGCGAAGAACAAGTCTTTTCATATATAATGCGTGTACGTATATAGAGAAAACCAATAAAGATTTTCACTTTGAAAGGATATATCATGTTTCATATTATCGACACACAACTATTTTAAAATTCATAAATGCATAGTTTTTTCTCGTGTAAATTAAGGCTATAAATTATCTTTACATTGACATTTTGTATTTTCAATTTCAAAGAGGATACCGTGGAGAAATTGTAAATAACGCAATAAATAAAATCATGTAAACATAAATTACCGTGACTTTTATGTTTAGATGTGTATGGGTGTACGTGTTATTTTTGTAAAGTTAGACAAAGTTAATCCTTTCTTAACTCTTCACCGACTTCAAAAGTTACGATGATTTGAGAATCACTTTAAATTACACGCTGTTCGGGTATTAGGGCGGTATACGTTGCACCAAAATAAACATGAAATAATGTTCTAATTTGAAACGTGTTACAAGAGTCTTATAGAAATTATATTGTTGTATAATTCTTAAGAAATTTTATAAATATGGTTTCTTCTAAAATAGCTCACTTATAGTTTCCCCATCAGCGCGCATCAAAACGTAAACATCGTTATATTTCAAAAAATTAAGATAAAACATCGACCTTTATTAATAGCAGAACCATAAAAATCATAATTTGTAGCTGTACAAAACATACCACGATGAGGAATCACGCACACCTCTCGCAGTCGACGACAGATTATTTATCACTTATTTTCCAAAAAAAAAAAAAAAAATAATTCGTTATTCCAATCAAAAATAGCCTATCTCGAAAATAAACACCACGCAGCAGTTATATACAAACGCAACATCGTGTTCGCGTCCCCTTCCCCTATATCTAAAAAAACAATAAATCGCCGGTATCCATAAATTATACACACATATAAAATACAATTTTCTTATATATATAAAACATCTATTTTTACAAAAAAAAGCCCCGTAAAACTTTCCTCCGCACCGGAACTCGCTGCATAAATTATTATACCCTATGACGAAAATCTCAAGAAAGCATAATATAGACGAGGTGAGAAAGAAGCTCTCTAATCGGACCCCATATAAGTTTTCAAGGGCCTATCTTGTCAATTTTCGAAGCACTCGTTCACGCGGGGACAATATCCATGTGACACGTGTATATAGGCCGATAATGCTTGCGTCTGGTAATGGACGACGGGTTAAAAATATACCGGGGCGAGCGTGCGCAAGGCGTCGAGCCGTCATAAATCTAAGAGAAAATGCACCCGCGCTGCAGTGCGCACTGTTCGTTCGATTTTTGAGAAAAAAAGCGATTATTCTATATATATTCTCGAAATAGCGGTTCCCCGAAAAATTGTGTAGCTCTTTCGGAAGACTCGGTTATTGTGGTATAATGGTTGGAACATCGGCAGGCGAGATATTATACGGTTGCGAGTATATAGTCCTTTATTTCCTGTATATATAACCTCTGCAACTTGGATTGCTTCGTTGGGCTTTTATGTTCATTGTCGAATTTTACGTTCATTGTCGAATTTTACGCTCCAGAATGCTGGTTTTATATTTTTTACGGTCGATTCCAGGCCACGGGAACATCTTTGTACACATCGGTGTCATAATTTTTTATTCGTTTATTGGGGTGGTGGTGATAAATTTGACTTTGGATTACTTTTTCGGTTATTATAAAAAAACAACTGCTCGTGTAATTTTAAATATTAAAAAAGCGAATAATTTACTGTTATTATATTACATTAAAGTTTGGTTTTCGGTAATTTTTATTTTAATATATTGAAATCGAAGTTATCGAAGGATTACATTAAATTTATTAACAATTATTAATAAACTACAGTTAAAATCACATCCATACATCGCATACAATAAATTATTCAAAGAATTTCACGTCAAGATCAAAGATAGAAAAGCCACTTCGACATCATATAAGCTTTTACCCTAAAAACGTATCTTTATTGCCCCTCTAACTACCTGATCGTATTCCCGCAGCCCCAAAAAGAAAACTAACCTCTTCCCTCCCAAAAAAAGAGAACAAGAATGAAAAAAAAAGAATTCCTTCATTCCAAAACAATTTCAGTAACCCGAAACGTCATCTCGGTCAATTTTCATAAATAAAATAGCAGCAGCCTCGCTATATATATATATATATACGCTCGCTCAGTATCTCATCCTCTTCCTCACCGCGCCATAACCGGCCATTCTCGAATCTCTTTAATGGGACCAGCAGACTCGCGGCTCGTTTCATTCATAAACGCGTCCGTTCATTCAGAAATACCACCACCACCATCGTCGTCGTCGTCGTCGTTGCTGCCGCACTCGAGAAGACGGGATTTCCGACGACAAGTCCAAATCAACGCGTTCTTTCGCGCCAGATAGAGATCTTCCTAGCGAGCCCGTGTACCTGCGTCGGGCATTTAACGCGTGATGAAGCACTTTATGCTCGCGCGGACTCGAGGAGGAGTAGTAGAGAAGAAGAGAGAGAGAGAGAGATAATCTTCTCTCTCTCACTCTTTCGTGTGCGCGCGCGCGCGTCTTTCCTCATCCGTATAGCTCGTGCATTACGTCGCTCGCGCGCACGCTGTATATTTCACTTTCGACTAAATTTTCTTCGCGCGCGCGCACGCGCTTGACTGTGTGTGTGTGTGTGTGCGAGCGTCTCTTATTCTCCCATTATACGCTTTTATCTTTATTTGTGTAATGCTCATATTTCTGGCGGGAATTTATCGGTATTGTTGGAGGCGAGTGAGAGAGAGAGAGAGAGAGGTGCTCGTTAATACGGTATAATATCTCGGCCCATGACACGTTCAGCCCGTTGCGATGAATTTTTATAGGGTATATTTTATTATATTGATAAAAATGTAAATTTTTTTTCTCGGTCTCTCGGTTTATATGGGCGCAGGATTTAAATATCCGTACACCTAATAAATAAGGATGTTTTAGTTTGTGGTAAAAGCCATTAGCTGTAGAATTTTAGTTAACATCGGTTTTTATAAAAAATATCATATTTTATAGAGTGAGAAATAAATATAGAATTGATGAAATCAATCGACTAAATGTAGGATTTGCTTCCTGAATAAAGCTATATAGAGATTAATTAAAATGTTTCTTGGTTTTTATTTTTATAATATTACTGTACTAGCATTTTATTGTATTTCTTTTGCTATAATCATTTTAACAATGTTTGTTAAAAAACCAAAATGTTTTTTTTCGTTTCACAATTATTTCAAATGATTCTTTTCTTTATTGGTTTTTCTTTATGCTACTTTCCAAAGTTGAATTAGTGAAAAATCCACTAAAGATTAGTTAAAATTGCTCCACCGACACATTAGCGAATACTTACTAATGACATAGTAAATATATCTATTTCATTAGTGAATATATTCACTGGAGCAATTTTAACTAATCTTTAGTGAATTTTTCACAAATTCAACTTGAGAAATTAATGCTTCAGAAAGGCATGCACAAAATAGAAAATCGCATAACTCAACCAGATTAAGTATATTCACGCTTGCACTCATCCATTCTTACTGTCAATACAGCTCAACACCCCACATCTCACCCTTTTATCATATATTTATTCCCTCTCCCTTGCATCACCACCGCATCCATATACATATATATGTATACCGACTCCACCTCACTCTCACATATACCTTCACACTCTCTTACACGCCCCTCTCCGCGTTCGCGAAATCTAGTCTTTTTGAAATCCTTATTTACACACTCGCGGACACAGCTGCGGAAGGGATAAGACGACGCGCGCGCGCGATGTTATTTATCCCGCGAGCTCTTGTGCATTTCTTCAAAGCCTCCCCCAGCGCACACACGCGCGTGAAAATGATACCTCGCCGCGGGATGAATGTAAAACGCGCGCGCGCCCACGCGTCGGCGACATCTTTCTACTAACACCTCGCTGTATATGTATGTATATGCGTGTGTAAACGAGTGTATATTTATGCGGGGTGTATGGGTAAAAAGGGAGAATTAAATCGAACGCGCGCGAAGAGCTGAGCGACGAGTTATGAGGCGCGCGAGCGAGCGAGGTGACGATTTTTGGATGTCGAGTGCTATGTGGAGTTCTTTTTTTGTTGTTTCGTTGGATGGTTTCGCTAGGTGACGGGATTTATGGAGGAGTTTTTTGTGAATTATCGTTGCAGTTTGAACGCCGCGCGCGTGTGTAAGAGCGAAATTTCTAATTAGTCGGAGTTTTTAGATGTGTGGTTTCGGTGTGGCGATTCGTTTCGATGTGTTGGCTCTGTGCGTAGGTTGACGAGGGTAATTTATTCATAATTAAATAGCGTTTTTATTATAGCTATAAACAATTTTAGACGCGTTTATCTATATTATTATTACGTTTCGATGTTACTAAAAAACATGTTCCGCGTGTTTGTTTTTTCAATGTATAGCTCGACATTTCATATCCCGCATTTTATTTATTTTTTCAGAGGCCATAAACTTGACGAAAGTTACGGTAGCCTGACACATCACGCAGCCACTCATTGACGTCAAGCTGTTACACATTGACTCACAAATTCAGATTTCACATATATATATATTCTTTCAACATACACCGGATTTATTGCGTATGAAAAAATATATATCCAATCAACCCGAATCATGCGTACGCGTGTACACACACATACATACAGACACACACACTCAAAAATCGCTTCCAGCGTTCAACTTTAAATTGAAAATAAAATTTTTGCTCTCAGCAAGGTTCGATTATAATTCGCCGAGAAACGTGGAAAAAACTCCACCGTATAAGGCTTCTATCGTCCGTTTCTTTTTTTCTAGAACTTACATACCGCTAGATTATTCTATCCACATGAGTCACACAGCATACACCGGATTCCGCGATGTACCGTGTGCCGCGTGATTATTATAAATCCATCGTGCTGCGAAAACTTATCAAAATTTATTCGATACCGAGCGACGAATTACGTTCTCGGCGAATCCGTAAACTTGGATTTTTAAATATATACATACACACGATCGTGTCACGCATTAAATAAATATCCCGCGTCAATCCGTTATTGAATCTCTCGATCGTGCGCGGCTAATATATTTCAATTTACCCCAGAGATTCACTGCGTCAAGTATGTATATATATATAACGTCATTATACATATATCGGATATATCAGCGGTATAATAATGCATTCTTCAAAGCGATTCATCGATCTCTATCTACTTGCGCTTATACGTACGCGCGCGTCCTTAAACGTGTTTATCTCTCATAAATTTATAAGCATATCGCTTCCAGCATCGCATACTCATACACATATACTCTCGTATATACACACACATATATATATACAGTCCCCTAATTTCACATATGAATTACGCAACGGCCACGCGGTAATAAAGCATTTCGCCTATTGGTTTTTGCAGACAATTGCATTTAAGGTGTCCCGCTGCATGATATCCATCTCGAACGCTGCCGTTTAAAAGCGGTTCTTATATATATATCTCGCGATACATCTAACTTCCTGCGTCCCCTTCTCTTCGCGCATTTCTGCGCGATGTTATTATTATTATACGGGTTGCCGAATTTCACCGGTGTGCACGAGTCGAGCCCGAAAATTGTTGCTGCATGTTATTGGTATAATTTATGCAACGTACGAGAAAGAGAGAAAGAGAAAAAGAGATGGCTATCGTTTGTATGGGAGTAGGTCTGATAACGACTGTAATTTATGCATATTCGGAGTGCGGGGAAAATGGAGCGATCGAGAAGTTATAAGAGATTGGAAAATGCGGGAGTGCGCTGATAATATTAGATTTCGATCTAAGCTTATTAGTGTAGTTTAGTTTCTCAGGAATGATATATGTATATACCGTATGTACATTCCGTGTACATGATATTATTTGAAGAAAAATTTTTTACTGAATTATACCGCTTATTATTACATCAAGTTCTCTTCCACCATTAATTTCTATCGCACACGAATATTATGAAATAAAAAAATTTTCATATGCACAATAATTAATATATATATACGACAATGGCCGCGCGGTTGAAAATCACGCATTTTTTCCTTAACTCCCGTAGCAGAATCATAAACCTCGGCGGTGCGCGCGCGCGCGCGAGCAACAGAAAAAAGCCATTAGCCGTATATTTCCGCGCATAATGCGTGATATTTTATCGTTCATTTAATACTGCAGCAGCGCGAGCGAACGCGCGCGGCACAGCACACAACGAAAAATTCCCGTTGAATGCCAGGCAATAAATCGGCTCGATCGGTCGCTCCGATAAGCCGTTCTCTCTCTCTCTCTCTCTCTCCTCTTTTCCCCCTGCGCGTTCTCTCTGATCCTCACTCGAATAAATAGAATTTTCATTAATTGTCGCGGATCATAACAAGATTTACACGCGAGGCATCGAATGTTTCGCGTAATTTGCTCGCTTAACGAAGCGATTCGACGCGACCGAATTAAAACGCGATTTAATATGGAGCGTTTATATACACGTGGAGTGTGTGTAAGGTATATATATGTATATGTATAATGCGTGTGTATTCGATGCGGGAATGTGGAAAAAAGGAAAGAGGGGGAGTGCGGCGGCGGCGGCGGCGAGGAGATAAAAAATTAAAGTCACGGAGGGACAAGCAGTTACTCGTGTCGCCGAATAACAGCGCACCGCTATAAAATGCATATAATTGCCGCGAGCGAGGCGAAATCGTACATACCGAGAGCGCGGCGATATCGGAGAAGACGGCCGATCGCGGACGAATAACGTATGTCCGACAACGCGAATCGCTCGTCTCCTTCTCTCTCTCTCTCTCTTTTCTCTTCGTGTTCGCGTTAACGTCCACGCACTTATATTCCCCCGATTCGCATCTTTCCTCTCCTTTTTACCTTTTCCCTCGCCGGTTTCTTCGCTCCTTCGTCGCGGCTCGCGGCTGTTTCTTATTCTTCAGCTTATTTCGCTTGTCGTGCGTCGCGCTCGCGTCGTCCATCGCGGTTTGCGAAATTTTATTTCGAAAAAAAGCCATATAGCAGTAGTAACGTTTTAATAGTCGCTATTTTATAACAAACAGTATATGTAATTTTAAATTTTCGCAGCGTAATATAATAGTTTTATTCTGCGGTGTATTCTACGTTAACGCGTGATAATTTTATCACTACGCGTATAAAGCGCAAGTTGATTTAGTTGTTTAGAGGTTAGATCGTGCACGTGTATATATACAGAGTGAAGTATATAAAGCGATGGCGGCCGTAAACGCGCTCGCGCGTCCTCGATAAATTGATTTAGATTAATCGATTGACTTTAACGACGCGAGCTTTTTGCCCGCCCTGAACGCGCAAAAAGCATTATTTATCGTTATCGATTACAGCACATTTTAATTGATCATGGTTTTTGTGTATGTAAGGAAAGAATAAATTTAATTGCCCCATGAATATATACGTATGTGTCTGTGTGCTTTATAGACAAAATTTCTTTCGTCGCTTGATTGAGCGAATAGTGTCGTTCGTCGTTGTTAATTTAAAATGTAATTGTACCAGGAAACTAAAATGGCATATAACCATGTGCTTTTAAGTTTTTATAATATTACAAACTTTTATTGCGATCCTGATTAATTTTGTTTTTTTTGTATTTTTTTAATTGGCCCAATGGATCGTAATAAAAAAATACAATAATTAATAAAGATAAGGATTTTTTTTACGTTTACGATGAAATTATTCCGGTAACCTTATTAAAAAAGACTTTCTACTGCATTTATTCATCGATCAAAGAAGGTCAGCATTATCTCATAATAAAAAAGTTATGGTTTAAAATTTTAGCGTCGCGCATATACATATATATATACACGTTAAAATTTATTACTTTTCCTGCGCTTTCTAAAAGTAATAAAGAAGTATAACTTCGAAAAAAGATCGCATAAATATTATAATCGTCGCGCGTGGCATAGTTTTATACCCGTACATTTTTATACATTAATTATACACCATTTCCACTTATTAACAAATCATAAAACCTCATTTCCTCTCTAACAACATAATACTTCCAACTCTATACATTCTCACATACCACTTACCATCAAAGCTCACATTATTATCCAATCACAAAAAAAACTCCTCACGGTAATCGCACGTTGACGGCGTCTCTATTTTCCCACTTCTCGTGCGTGTGCAATTGACATTCACGAGGCTATTTTCCCAAGACAATAGCCCTTCTCGCATCGCGCATCCCCCTCTCCTTTAAAAAAAAGAAAAAGAAAACAACCGAACGAAACAAATATCACACTGCGCATTATATTACCTTTCAGCGTTTGCTCGCTCGGTTCACTCGCCGGCATATTTTCCCGCAGGAAAATTGTTATTCCTCGCGTTTGCCTCGTCGCGCGCGTTCTCTCTCCTCTCTCTCTCTCCCTCCCTTCTTCTCTAGCTTTATTACCTACTTTAGTGCCTTCGCGGCGAGTTATCTGTTATACGGGCGCGGGCCGCCGACCACCGAGCCGTGGGACATACGTTACAGTGCGCGCGCTAACTTACGCCGCCTACATACGTTATTAGCGAGCGCCGCCGCCGACGCCGTTGCCGCCAAGCGCGTGTGTATATTTAACCGCCCGCGCTGTTTCCCTAATTCACGGAGAGAGAGAGAGAGAGAGAGTGGAGGAGGTGGAGGGCTCCGTTCGTTTCTTCGTTCCGGCTTCCGGGTCCTGCTTCGTTCGTTCGTTCTTACCTTCCGTATTTCGGAGACGACGAGCTAACTTTGCGCCGCGCGGCTGCGCTGATGAAGGGCGTAGCCGCGAGACTTAGTTTGCTGCTTCGTTGGGATTCTTATAGGTATGGTGGTGTGGCTGTGGCTGTGAGGAGAAAGAGAGAGAGAGAGAAAGTAGCAGTATATAGTTGGGTGTACGTGGTTGGTCTGTTAATATGGAGTTCGTTAGGGTATAAACTGAGCTGTATGTATATATAACGGCTATTTTATAAGTATTTTCGGTTCATGTGAATGGTATACGTTGGATTAGGTTCATTTGGTAGATATATTTGTAAATATCAACATTTTGATAAAGATATTAGTAGAGAATTTTAATCTGTAAAAGTAATTTTGTACAAATGAAATATTATTGAACATATTTCTTGAAGAAAAAATTCAAAGTAAGTTACTAATTATCACTCCACTATATTTTTACAATTATAGTGGCTGAATTATGAATTTAAATAAAATATATCACCTTTCAAAATCACAAAATTTCTTACCATTACATATCACCATACCAAATCAATCTCCATCACGTACATCATTTTGATGAACAACCATATCCAACCCACCTTAACATCTTTTTCACCCGCACCTCATTATTTCCATAAAATACGGAAATGCGCGAACCCTAATACAGCCACCTTCATTGCTGTTATACCACCGCAGCAGCAACTATATACACACATGCACACATACACACTGCAGCAGCACCGCGCACGCGGTATTACAAAGCAATTCAGCAGCAAGCCGCGCGCGCCAATGCGTCTCTGTCCCAACCGCACGCGCGCAGCTATACGGCACAAAGTGCGCGCACACCTTCCACCCACGCTATATACACATATATATAAAGACGCCGAATCCCTCTCTCGCACCTTGCGTATTCGCTACTGTATGGAAATGCACACATACATACACGCGTGCAGTGCTCGCGCGATTCGAACAGCTGAATTCACGGAGACAAAGAGAAGAGAGTAGGGTTCGCCCACGCGATGGAGACGTAAGGGCGAATTAGGGACGCGCGTGCATCGCGTGTGTAGTATAACGGAGGGAGATAGAGATAGAGTGGGTGGGAGAGTAATAACGCTGGAGTGGATCGTATATATATATATATAGGAGCGTATACGCGCGCGCTATGAGAGCGTATATGTGTGTGTATATACTTGCGCGTGGCTGAGTATCCGATTTCAATTATGGGAGGAGTGGGAGAGGGGATATTCGAATTAATTAGGGACTGCTGCCGGGAAGGGTTGCTGCTGAGTTTTGCCAAGGTGTAGAGTCAAGTTTGTGAGTCGTGATGATAGGCTGCGGTGGTGTGGTGAAGGTGGTTTCGGTTTTCACATATAAGTCATAATTGAACGGCTTGAATAAGTCTTATTATTGCTTGGATCTTTTTATTTAAGTGATATTAACAGGTTAAAATTATTGTAGAAAAAATTTATCAAAATATTGGGCAGTTTTTTTAATGATTAGAATTGTAGATGTTGTATAATAAAATGAATGAAACGACGTAACTTTGTTACCCGAATGAATATATACTAAATGTATTGTGCAATTGTGCGATACAAATCGTAATTTGCATTCTTATTCATCCACCCCTGTAGAATAACGATAACAAACTTTTAGATCATCGCTTTTTGAGTATACACTATACAGTGATTCATCAATCCAGTGTCAGCGTAAGACGCAACAGGGGCACGAACACCATCTCTGCGCGTCGTCGCCCTCGCTTGCAAATATAAATGAGTTCGCTTTCTCTCTCTCTCTCTCTCATTCTCTCGCATCCTCTACCAGCTTATATCTCAGCGCGCACATACCTCTACGAACCTATACACCGCGTCCTCGCCTCCTCTCACTCTCTTTCGAAACACACACCCCGAACACACAGGGGGTTTTCCTCCGCCCCGTATATATATATATATATATGTATGCGTTATACGAGAGAGAGAGAGCGCCGAACTGCTCGCCAAAGTTAAATGAATTCGAAATGATCGATAAACTTTATCATTGATCAATTAAACTTTGGAACGTGTGAGTGACGCGGCTGCCGCTACTGCTGCTGCTGCTGCTACTGCTTCTGCTTCTGCTCTCGTATATACGCGCGCGCGCGCGCAAGCGAGAAAGACGTTTATTTAATGAACGCTAAATGCCGCGAGCGCGAGCGAGCGAGAGAGAGAGAGAGAAAGGCATTGCCCCCCTCGTATCTAAGATGGCGTAGGAGAGAGAGAGAGAGAGAGAGAGGGGCGCGCAGAAGCGACGGATCCTTGTCATGTTTTGCAGTAAAGTTTAAATTGCCGCGAAATGGAGGCACACGCGCGCGCGCGGGCGGGCGCGTAGCTGCTCCAATGGTCCAATGCATCACGAGCGTAGTCGTCGGCTTAATTTAGCGCCGGGATTATTATGCAATTATCTCAAAAGGGAAGGAGAAAAGAGGGGGAGGGGAGGTATATAGTGGCGTAATGCTGCGGCGTTATTCATACGGATTCCGAGGGAGTTTGGTCGTGATGCTGCAGCAGCAGTAGCAGCAGCCGCTTTGCTTTTTTCGAGAAGAGAAGCGCTATATTTTGCGAGGGACGAGGAATGGGACTTTGCATTGTTTTATGGTGCAAAGGAGGCGCGCGGGAGGATGCACTGCAGCTGTGGATTCGCAACGCGAGGCTGCGAGTAGGAAAGGAAGTGGATATATATAGAGCGTAAGTGGGAATGAGAGGATTGGTTTTGAATGGTGGAATTGAGGTTTGTTCTAGAATGGCGAGGAAAAGATGGAGGTGCATAGATTATTATAAGGATAAAGAAGAAACAATCTCAAGAAGATTGGCTCAAATAAGGGAACAGTGTGGAAATTTTTGGTAAAAAAATTATCATTCGAAGTGGTTAATTAATTATAAAAGTATTATTACAAGGAATAAAATCTATTTTATGAAACTTATAACGGGCAACGGTAACGTGCTGAAAACGGTGCGTAAATAAACTTTTTCGTCGACTCTCCGCGCGTGATGCTGCTGCGTGGAGCCTCGGAGCTCTCTCAGACCGCGCAATAAAAGTAAAAACAATCTTTATTGAAGCCCCTTAAAAGCGATAATTTTATTTAAACTCAATTTAAATGAGAAAAAGCGCAATCAAGCTTATATAAAACGTAAAAAAAAAGAAGCTCTCTCTCTCTTTCGCTTACTCGTGAGAGTGAGCGAGAGAAGGTAATAGAGGAAATATCGTTACCCGCTTACGTTCGCGCGCGTCCAAATTACTTTTACGATATATATACATTCGAGCCTTTACGGCGAGTTCCGGTTAATTTAAAGACGAGCGCGCGTAGTATCACCGCGAAATTTTGCGAGTGCAAGACAAAAAAAAAAACAAAATACATAGACTCGACGAAAGAAAGGGCGAAACTCTCTCCCTCCCTCTTTCTCCGGTACTTTGGTTTCGGTTACAGAAAGGAATTAAGAGCCCCGGGGGCCGCAGGTGAGGGCAGACGTTCTCTCTCTTTCCCTCACGTTTTACGAGCGCCTGAAAGAGGCTAATGAAAATATAACTCGCGCGCACTCTCTCACTCCGCGCGAGCAGCACGCGATGGATTTAAATAAAAATCGGCCGTAACAGGGGGGGGCTCAGCCCCTCTCCTATGCCCCCTTCTGGCAGGGCGCCATTAACCTTTTAACTCGCTGAGCGAAATTCGGTCTTTCGCTTGCTCTTCCGCGTCTTGAATTAAGTATAACTAATATCCGAGCTCGCGGGCGGACGGGGCATTTAGAAAACTTTTAGTATTCATTGAAAGACGCGGGCTCGCGCGCGTGAAAGGGGGCCGGCGCTGAAAGAACCGGCGTGCTGAATAAAGGATGATGCTGCGCGCGCGCGCGCCTGCTGCATCCTGCCATTTTTCCCGCGGCCCCGTGCGCGCAACACGCTGCTGTTTCTCTTTCTTTCGCGAATCGCGAAATTTCCTTCCTGCGCAGTGAGAGAGAGAGAGAGAGAGGCCTCTTCCTTTTTCTCGCCCCCCTCTGGATTCGTCTTCCTTCGTTCTCGTTCTTTTGCGCTCCATTTCTTTCCGGCCGAGAGCACGCGCGCGCGCGCTTTCTTTCGCTTTGTTTTCATTTTGGAACGCGAGCCCGCGATAGCCTGTGATGGTTTTTTTTTTTAATTTAAGTTTTTTCCACAGAGAGAAAGAGAAGGGGGGATAGTGGGAATGGTTTTTGGGATTTTTGAAAGCGAAGGGTTTTGCGAAGGGTACTGCGAATGGTAGGTAATGTTTATTTCTTGTTGTTGAGGTCTAAAATATTCTAGGTAGAAATGGTAATGAGGGAGTTTTTTTGAGTGTTCTTATTTTATAGAGTTTGTGATTTGATAAAATAATAAGAAGAAATTGTAGAATAAATAATAGATAAATTTAATAGTGAATTATGACAAAAATCTTAACCGTAAACTACCTATTTTATCGGTAATGTAGGTTGTTAAGAATAATACTCTACTTTTATTTACCGATTTCATACTAATTTAAAATAAATATTGGCATTTGACAACATTAATTTTTTAAATGTCAGTAATATTTTTAGATACATTGTGTTATTGTTAATTTTCTACTAGAAATATCTACATGTAAGTAATGACTAAAATTGATTGTGAGTAGTGGCTAAACTAAAATCTATATTTTCTAAGACATTTTGACGAAGAAGATTCCAAGATGTTCCTACACATCTTAACTCAGAAAAACAAGTTCATTTTCATTTCAACAAAGATCTCTTTACACGTCAAACTGTCAACTTTCTTAGTATTCCCTTAACAAACCAATTTCTTCAAAAAGGCCATAAATATTATCCAAATGAATTCCTACCCACGTCAGATTCTCAAAATCATAACGCCATACCAGTAACCTACATCAGCCATTCATCGTCCAAGGTCACCGACATCCCCTATATACAAAAATTTTTCATTTTTCATCCAACTCACCGAATGAAGTCACATCTATACGTACACAATACCATATACAGGCACGTGTATCCACGCCTTTCTCTCTTTGTCTGCATTATTAACACATATATACCCAGCCACGGAAAGATTCTAATTGACGGTAGAGCGCGGCAGGTGGCGACTGCTGCTGTTGCTGCTGTGTTTCGACTTTCACTGCTACATAACACGTCACGTTCTCTCCGCCCTTACCTGCGCCGCGCTCGCTGACACAGTCGCGGTCCCAATAAAAGCCCTCGTCGTCTCGTCCTTGCCTCATCTTTCGTTCTCCCCTCTCTTCTCTCTTCTCAAAGGAAGAGTCTCGTTTGCAAGATTATTTACGAGCGAAGCGAAAAAAAAACAGGCGTAGGAGGCGATTCACATATATATAAGAACGCTGTGTGAGTTTTATATACGTTAAAATTTCTATCTCTTGTCCGTAAAATTTTTTTGCCCCCGGTTCGCGTCATTTGTCATGTCGAGAAGGCAGGAGAAGCATCACTGACCCATTTTGACTTGCCAGAACCGTTGGCTCTCGCTGTTCAAGCGGTGTAAAAGGTTTTTGGAAGAGTAAAGGGTTTGGGCCCCCATTAGTTCTGTTTTTACCACTAAGGCGGTAGTAGTATATAGCATGAGCAATGTTTGACTTTCTAAAAATTTTCTTCGTTGGCGTATACGCCACGCTGCGTTTTTCCTGTGGATTTTCGTGTCGATCGAGTGGTTTACGACAGAGGAAGTAAACTGTCGTAAATTTACGCGTTATATGCGCGTGGCGCGAGTTTGGAGGTCCGGAACCAAATAGGTGTCGCCGCGACTGCACGATGGGAGAATAAATTTGGAAAGTTGCGTTTTTTATGTATCGAATATAGGTTTGTATATATATATTGGGCGTCGGATTTTATCGGTTTTTTATGGTTATGAAATTGGCTTTGATGGTTTATATGGGAAATTTATATGAAGTAATGTGGAAAATTATGATGATTTGTGGTATGATGCGTCTAGTTATGCTAATGGCTTAATTACAATAAATCTGTCCTCTGAATACGTTTGGGAAATTCAATTTGACAAAGAATGATAAATATTATACTCATAAAAACGTACAATTTCTAAAATCCTGATTTAATTGCTAATAAAGTATAAATTGTGAATGATGAATGATGATTTTAGAATTTCGTCATATCGTTTGATCCTACTTGCCAGAATTTTTGGCTTTAGAAGTGTCTGTTTACTCAAAAAGACCTTATTTGAATTTGAGTTGATATAACTAAGCAGCTGATTTTGAAAGTTCAAAATGCTAATTTGTTTATCTTATTATAGAGTCGCTATACAAATTTATGTACTTAGTTGACAAAAAACTGCATAAATCATTAACACCAATACGTAATTTCCAAATAAATTTTTTCATCTCCAAAACTCCTCTAAAAAAAATCAACATCTTACTAAAACCATTCCATTAAAAATCTCACAGAACAGCACATAAAATACCAGCTTCCCTTTCATGCAACAAATTTTCAATACTCTACTCTATTTAACTTCTATAATCCTATGCACAACAGCTATCAACTTCGCGTTACCCACGACAAATGACCATTAAAACGAGCGACACACACTTATACTATTAGCTCCGTAGCGGAAAAAGGCCGCATTAGCAGCACTAAACAATCAATCCAATGTAATCGTAAGGTCAGCGGACGACTGTTCAATTGCAGTCGTGACAGCCGCAGAGCTCCGATCGGCGCGATTGACGTCACACCATATAGCTGCTCGAGCGCGCTAAGTTCATTGTCAGGCGTATGCTGTGCGGTGTGTTGCAGCAGGCCAGCCCGTCGATTGCATAAAACTTGACGCCCATCAGGATATATATATACACGAACGCGAGCGTATAAGCGACGTGCATTGCGCGGGACTTTTGACTTTTAGATATGTCTATTTCCAAGTATAGTCGCGCGTCGACCGAATGGATTATGATTATCGCGGCGACTATTGTCTCATGCCTTATAGCTGTGGCGCCGGCAGTTGTGCGACGTTGATTGTAAACAATCTCGTTTTGTTGTATGGGACATAAAATTATAGATTGGAGGTCTTTCTTTTTATCGTATATATAGAATAATACAATGGAGATAGTGGTATTTTTATGGTTTCCAAAAGATAATTTTTTCAACAAGTTTTTTTTTCTATTTTTATAGTTATTTTTCGAAGAAATAGTTACATTAAATAAAAAAAAATAAATTTTTTTTCTAAGAACCTAGTGGTACTATTACCGTAACGGTCATGCATTTGACATATATTTTTTCATCGCTATTCCTTCTACTCAGCACCACCACACCTCTCTATATATATACCTATACGCAACTTCCAAGAATCTCCGCGAACCTCACCCGACGCATAAAACTAGTTTATAATTGGCGAAATTAAATTGCAATCAGCATCCCGTATATATATAAATCGCTACACGCGCGCGCGCGTACCACTCGCAGCTAAAACAACATTACAAGCTTCGCTATATACACATACACATAGGGCAAGAACATTGCGAACAAAAAATATCCCCCTGATCGCCAAGTTAACCGACAGCTCGCAACGATCAGCGCACTCGCGCGAAAAACGCGTACGTCTCATCGCTATTATGGACATAAAGTCGCGTGCACGCAGGGATTTTCTTGGAAAACGTGGGTGTCGTATATAGTAACCGCGAACTTTCATAGTTTTACATGAAAACAAGTTCCTCCCATGCCTATATGGATTATAACTCAAAGACGCGCGCGCGTGTGTTATCCGATACTCCACTGTGTATGTGTGTTGTTAGTACGCGTGCACTTCACGCGTTTGCAGCGCGCCCGTATAATGCACCGACACACCGACGTCGATCTCCGTGAGCTCGAGTCATACGATACAAAAGTTATATATATATATATATACGACGACGATGGAGAAGGAGGCGCGAGCGAAGAGCCCGGACTTGTTTCGGCCGGACATTAATTATTTCGACCGTTACGATCGTGCGACCGGAAATCCTCGGTCAGTCTTCTTCTTCTCCTTTCACTCTCTCTCTCTCTTTCTCTCTCTCTCACTTTCTGTTTCTGTCTATTACACAGGCATTTTTCTCTTTCTCATTTTGGTTACTTCTTTTTTTTCTCTCGTTCGTCTCTCGGAGAGGAGGTTATTAAAAAAGACTATGGACCACGCGTTTGTATATATGGATATTTTCGGTTCCGGACCAAGGCGATCGTATCTACTACCGTGAGCGTCGGCTACTTTTTCTCACTTTATCCCGTAGTATCTTTCTTTTTGACGCCGCGGTTCGAACGAGAGAGAGAGAGAGAGCACGATTATAAAGTCGGTAACGTTCAAAAGCCATGAACAATGAAAAAATGAGGGCCGATCTCTTTATCTGATTGTCGAAAATGCGGCGACGGCTACCACGCGTTGGTTTCTTTCTCTCGAGAATCTATAAAGGGTGTGGAGGTCCTTATGGATATAAAGTGTCGGGTTCGGTCCATAATTTATATTTTATATGGAGAGCCGCGCGTTTTTTCCTCGTGTCCCGTGGGCGAGAGCTTCGAGTTTCGCCGCGGTGCGGATGCCATTGGGTTACAGTTAACGGATATGTATACGATAAAAGTCACATTTTGTAAATTAAATTATTTATAATATACGTATATATATATATATATATATATATATATATATATCTAAAAAGGTGTGTTGAAAATAATCATCCCACGTCTAATCGAATAAACGAAAACGATCATTTTACCTCAGTATACATTCCCAACTCCATATATATATAAAACATTTTAATAAACAGGCTAAACGCTATACTTTTAACTTCCTTCCCCGACCGAGGCAACGCGTCCGGGTGTTTCGAAAAAGTTGCACTCGTAAGTAAACCTAACGTTATATTAACCTATAACATAATAAAACCAATCGCTGTGTCTGACCTCCTAATACTTTATTCAAGATTCTCCCTATAGAGCAAAAAAAACTAGCGCTTCCTCATACCTATATACTTCTCTCTAGACTCTCTCTCTCTCTCTCTCGAACCGCTTCACTGTACAAGACTTCTTGCCTCGTCCAAGAATTCCCCCATATCGATATTCCCGTCATGTATACTCTGCACACGTCCGTAGGCTCTCTCTCTCTCTCGCGACTACTTACTACTACTTCTCCTACTACTACTCGTCGGCGTGCTATATATTTCTCAGTACGATGTATATAAGGCTGGACTTCTTCCTGCATCTCTCAACGTCCGCGATGTATATATACCCTTACCTTTCGCCCGTATACATAACTTTCATAACCCTCTCGTACTTCCTCTCTTGCTTGCTCACGCCAAAACTTGACTTTTATATTGCACTCTCTATACTACAACCCATTATGGACAATCACGTATGTATATATATAGGAACCGTCATCGTACAAGTGACTTATGTCGAATTATATATATATATATATATATATCGAACGTTCAGATTCCAGGAATCGCGACGCGTGATGTTTCTTCGGTGGCCGATTATATATACCGTATACCACGCGTATTTCAACCATAACGGAGTGCACACAGCAGCAGCGGCTTCTTTCGCCCTCCATGACGCGCGTGAGTGCCTATTATGGCGTTATGAACATTTAGTTGCGTCGTCACGATTACATGCGGCTGCAAAGGCGGAAAAAAAACACGCGCGCCCCTGGGAGACTCGCATATCCCTCCGCGCACGTGTAGCAAGCGCGTCTCTTCTTCCTCTTTCCTCTTATATACACAGACACATCTCGTCAGTTCTCGATATAAACTACTGTTATACTCGCGCGTCTAGTTGTATATAGCTCGATCTTCGCGATTTCCGCTATATCTAGACGCGATGCTTTTAAATCCAGTCATTCGAGTTTATATATATTGACGGAGAGGTCGATCGTCGCGGTTATATGTTGCCGGTTTTGGGGTGTAGGATGAAGTACAGAGTAGTGTGGAGACGTTGACAAATTGACGATATCGATGGTTGTTGAAGTATATAGGGAAGAGATACGAGCTGGTGAAGTCGTGGGAACACGTTAATGGTTGTCAAATATAAATTATTGCTTTAATTTATAGTTTATAAACTGATTGGTAGTTATAGATATTGCAATAGGTCTAATTACTTTATCAATTAATACTGCGCGGATATTTGTACAATTTTTCCAAGTATATATTTATATGTATAATGATATATATTTATATACCATCATGGTATCGCAAACTCTTATCGGTATCCATATGCTTATGCTAATATCATAACCTTAATACAAATCCAACGAGCTGTTTACCTGTCTCGCAACTATATTCCTTATACACGTCGTAGTGGACTTTAGAACTTGAGCATCCGCTGTAGCTTCATTACCTCTTATCGTCAAATCTATGCAAACATGATCCTAATATCGATAAATAATTTAACCGTGCACATACTCTTATCGCCAATCAAAGCTTGCTATATATTCGCACACTAGTTAAATTCGCACAGGCAAAAATCATCCTCATTTCTGGCCACGATAATTGAGTGAGAAAAACGATTATCGATTAGAGAAAATTACCTGTCTGTGTATGTGTGTGTGAGAGAGAGAGTAAAAGAGGCGCAAAAATGTACGTTTGCGCGGCTTGCCACACGAGTTCTCGTTTTAATTAAACTATATAGTCGGAGCGTGGAATTTTGTGAGTGGGCGCAAAGTGCCATTCGCCGCGCCAGGGCATATACATACGTGTAAATTCGTCCCGCGGCTGGTTTTATAAATATTGCGCTAAATTTTTCGAATTCGTCTTTTATATATATAGCGTGGAAAAAAAGAATTACGGTTATTTGCGCGTTTAATCTGACTGCTGTGTGCGTACGTAGATTTTTGTGTACTTTAATGCGTGTAATCGCGAGATTTAAAGTGTTAAAAGGCATTTTGCTTTTAATGTCATACCTGTTTCGATAATGCGCGCCTAATTAGCGATAATGAATTCGCGATGCGAGATCAGATAAAGTTTCGCGTTTCTTCGGTTAGCACCGAAGCGAAATACGCTGACAATCTTGCCGAATTATCTAAAAACTCGAGAACCTTTATTATTTAAATGTATATCGATAACAAATGTACTTCTGACGTTATATTCGTTGAATTTTTTAAAAACAAATTAATGCGTGTTTCTTATGTCATTGTGTAAAAGTATTTTTATTTTCTAATGTGATTTAACTAGACCTTAAATCCATATTTATTTGTTTTAAACTTATCAATTTTTATAGTTGTATAAAATATTAAGAATGTTAGAATAAACAGTCATAAACGATGTAAATTGCCTTCGAATATTCTTTATTATAATTACCTCGTAATCGAATTCCCAATATTACCCAAAAACTAAAAAACCTTATCAATAGTTCTCCCCAAAACGCGATAATAATACTCAAACTTCGCTCGTTCGCACATCAGAACACGCGCCTTCGAAATATAGAAAAATCGATTCCCCGCACATTCATATATATACACACCCATGTGTGCAGACAGAGTCGCGGAGTTCGCGCGCGCGCGCACGCGCATAATGGCCGCGATAAAGAACCGGTTTTTGCGGGTGCATTTTTTGGCCCAACATCGGTGATTTTTATAGCCATACGCCGGGACCGCGCGCGAGCTCGTGTATGTGTCACGGGCACCATTAAAATTCACCGGCATCGACGTTCATCAGCGGACGCGCGGAGAGAAAGAGCGAAAGAGAGAGAGAAAGAAAAGGTCCCGCGGCAGAAGCTAAAGAAGAAGAATAAGTGGAGGAAAGAGAGAGAGAGCTCCCCTTTTGCTGTCGTCTTCGTGCCACAGGAGAGAAGGAAGAATATAAGCGAAACGAAGGTGTGCTGCGTGGTGAAGAAAGTAAGTTCTGTATATGGGGTTGTGCGTGTTGAATATGAGATATATATTGAGTTTTTTAATAATTTTTTTAAAGAAAATTTTTGGTTTGAACATTAATAGACTGATTGATTTATCTTTGTTCGTTGTATTATTAATTATTTGTGGGTAAAAAAAGCATATTCTTTCGTTGGAAGAAGTTATTGTCATTTATAGTAATAATTTTTTCAATAGCTTTCTCTCTATCTGTAATGATGGTTATCGTTACCTGTGGATACACATACGAATATGAAAAAATAAAGTGATAAGGCATCCGATTATAATATAACGACGATGAGCACGAATTCGCGAGCACTTTATTATTAAAAATAGCTCACTCGTATAACATTATGTAATTTGAACCGAATTTAAAATATAAAGCTATTGGTCCTAGTCTTAGATTTTTAAAATATTTATAAAATCTACAGTGACAATTCTCGTATTGCAATTTGATTAAGAATTATGAGTAAGAAAAAACAAAAATAACTAAAATATAATTTAAATGTGAAAAAATCTCTGAAGAATATAAAAATCAGAATATTTTGAACTCACACAACCAATAACCAACTGAAAGATTTATTTAACTACCGTGACTGTCAAACAAAAGAAAACACCGGTACCGACGCGAACCGCCCCATATACATCCAACCCCACCTACGATTCACTGCATCGTCGCATCCACACACACATATATCCAGAGAGACATCACGCGCATATATACACGTAAGCACGCGTGAAACGGAAAGGTGTCGGTCTGGGCCGACGGGGGCGAGGAGTCAGAACGGCATTATAAAGGTGGGCCCCGCGCGCTCTAATTGATATTTATTATAATTGGCCCGGCACTTATCCGCGCGCTCGCGTAGCACTGCACGGATGAAGAGGAGCGGACGCTCGTTGATGTATATACGAGGCGGCGCGGGCCCCTCTTAATGATAATTCCATAACAAGGGCGGGACCCATTAACATAGTGAACTCGTCTCTCACTCTTGCAGTCGTATATATATATATAGCTCTATACATATGTGTGTGTGTATATACCTGGGAACGGAGACCAAGTAAGAGAGAAAGAGAGGAAGCTACTAAATATCGGTCGGAGAATTTTAGTTCTGGATGAACTAATACAGGAGAGCTGTTTTCGGGGAGAGAAGATGGGTTTTTCGTGATGTTTTTTGAGGGGAAGAGAAAGAGAGAGAGTCAGAGAAAAAAGGAAATTAATTTATTGCCATGATAAAGCCAGATACGTGGAGGAATTTCGGAGATAGGGGCGGCGAGCGTATTAGGGCTTGATTTTTCAATCATTAAGGTTCTTTTTGTGATAAGTAATGCTGCTGGCCTGTCGTTTTTCTTTGTGGAATTTAATTTTATAATATAAAAGTATACTGCTATAATGAAAATAATATATTTAGATGTACCACGTTCTAATAATTTTTTGCTTCCACAAAACTGTAATAAACGAATTCATTCAATCGCGAAGGGACAACTGGAGCATTAAAAGGTTAACCATAAACTTAAACAGACGTCACGCTGAAGATACAACAGCACGAGGATAGAACGCGGTGGCGCGTCTCTTCACAACCGCCCTGCAAGCGCGTAGAGAAAGTGACGCAAAAAAAGACGCACAAAACAAAAACGACCCGTACGCCTTACCCGTGGGAAATACCATCGCACACCTCTGTTCAGCGTCTGGATACGCATCTCTCTCTCTCTCTTCTACGTCTTCAAAAGCGAAAGGGTTGCGCGCGCGACTTTCCAACCCCCCCGTGGAAACCCGTGATTTGACGTTTCACTCGGTTACAACACACCGCCGCACGCCATAATTCACGCGCCCGCCGCGGTGAAAGTAAGTGCGCGCCTCTTCTTGGCTTTCCTAAATGAAAAGGCGCGTGTATATATGGTGAGAGGAAGAAAGAAAGAGAGAGAGAGAGAGAGAGAGAGAGAGAGAGATGAAGACATCGGCGCGGTCCGGCTATTTTTCTCCGAGCAAATGGTAATGGCTTTTTAAGAGTGGCCGCGCCTCCCTCGGCTTTTATACAGATATATACTCATATATACGCAGTGCCAGGTTAAATTCTCTCGTGTATAGTTGATTTATCGCGCGTGTGTAGAGGGTACTTTTGCTGATAAATTATTAGGAGAGAGAATATTAATATAAGTAATAATTCAAAGCAATAACGATTATACGGCTTTTACATATTATATTATATACGCGCGTACGATGCGTGCTTGTATGTATATATGGATGGTACGTTATGCGAATTAGAAATATATACGCGTCTAATAAAAATCAATTTTATCGCGGAAAACGATGTGTTGTATATGCTTGGTATATCGAATATATGCAAGATGATAAATTTCAGATAGATTTATGTTATTATGCGTCGTCACCAGTTCTGTGTATTTTGAAAATTTGTTAAAATTTACACGCAGGTTATTTTTAAATTTGTTGACTTTGCGACTTTGGAAACCGAAGATGGAAATCTTTTTTATATACACGTATGTTTTAAAAGGTATACAACTTAACAAAAGTGTCGGTTCAAGTTTTTATAACTGTTTAGATCTCACGTTTCTTCGAAGGGGCAGGGGCTATTAATCAATAAAATACTAAAATCACTTTGCACATAGTATACAGCTATAAACAATACTATTTTACGATTAGATTTTATTTCACTATTTTTCCATTTCTTTTCAAACAACATGAAAATTACGATTCTCAGCCTTATATACATATATAAAAAAAATTAAAAGCATATGCAGCTACCTATAGCGTACAACCTATTACCCACTCGACTATACAGTCACGCTAACCGATCTCCCTTTTGCACACAACCACACATACAACACACACACACATACACACACTCGAGGCTGAGAATGACTCGTCACGCGCGCTTGGCCGACGGACGTGTGTCTCCTCCTCCTTAAAAGCTCGTCGCCGCGATAAAGAGCCGCTCCGGCGACAAGTGTCTCTCTTTCTCTCCCTCTCTCTCCTCCCAGGGGTCGAACTCAAGGCCGTCGTTGCTGTGCCGCCAAGACAGAGAAGAGAAAACCAGGAGCATCCGCACACACACACACACGCGCAAGCGAGAGAAGAGCCTATCTTCTTACGATCAACCGAATGAGTGAGTCCTCGCGCATGCATATATATATAAACGTGCACGCGCGTATATACACTGTACAGCACACATAAATCCTGTCCTTCTCGTCCCCCCTCCCCCTGTGCGGCTGTCCAGTTGGGTGAAAGCTGGATTTGTTACAGTTTGCAGCTCCCGAGCGAGCGGCGGTTAGAGCGAGAAGCGCGCGCGCGCGCGTGTGCAATCTTATCTGAGTCGCGCCACCCCCGTATGGCAAGCATGCAGCGAACGAGCGAGAGTGTGAGATAATGAGCTGAGTGCGAGTATATATATATATACCCAAGAGAAGTAGCAGCTCTTTTCGAGGTTTCGACGTGAGTCCGGGTTCGAAGGAAGATTCTTACCTTTGATTTGGATGTAGACGACGCAGGTTAGAGAGAGTGTTTTGGGACTTGAGTGCCTTGTGTGCGCGGTGATCCGGTGGTTATAGTGGTTTCTTTGTTGGTTCGCTGTGTGTATGTCGTGACTTGACCTGGTCAGCGCCGTGTGCAGGTGGATAAGATACGTCTGAGAAATTCACTGGCTAAATACGCCGATTGAATCGATTTTATATATAGTCAGGGGTTGCTAACATTGTTCATGCGGTTTACATGAATAGACATTGTCAATGCATATAACATTTGCTAAATTATATATATGAAGCTCGGTTGTGAATTGAAAGTAAAATTTGATGACAACGTTCACTTAACGTGATGATATATACATTATTTAATGAATTTTTTAACTCATTAATTCATAAACCATCCTCTCACCCATACACCAATCTTAACCCAACCCACTCATTATCCCTGATCCTCCAAACTCCTTCTCCACCCCCCATCAGATAACCCTTCAGCCCCATTAATTTTTCTAACGAATCTCCCTCCTCCCTTCTTCACCCCGCCACATTCCTTTCAACACGGATGCGATCTCCACGGCGAAGCGCAGCTCGCATCGCACGAACTCTTCGCACTATATACTGCTACCGCGCTTCTTCTGCACGACGCTTCGCATCAAGATCTCAGCAACTCTTCTCTCTCTCTCTCTCTCTCTTCTTCGCGTCCGGGAACCTATATATATATATATATACAGAGCACTATACGGAACGGCGATGACGATTGCCTTGGTTGCGATAATCGCACGGAGTTGCGCGCACCTGCACAACTCGGTGAAACCTACCTGTGCGACGGCGATGGACGGCAAATTGAACGATAGTGTCGGATACATGAGCGACGTTTGTCACGTATAGGGTAAAAGAGAGAAAGAGAGAGAGGGTGTATGTGTAAGACGGAAAGTTCTTTGTGCGTATAAGAGAGAGAGAGAGGCAAAGGGCTTTTATTGGGGTATTTGTCGGGTAAGGTATATACGCGCGATTGTTTGTAAACGTGGATATATAATGCTGAGATGCGAGTGTGATCTGCATATGAATGAGCTTGCGTGGTTGCACTCGTATATACAATAATCTGTGTGTAAAGTCGAAGATAATATACGTATAGTATAGGATAGAAAAGTAACACACGTCGTTATAGGTAAAATTAAATCAGAGTATAATATATCTCGCCAGCAAAGGATGTTGCTAATTAAACAAAACCCACGTATATATAACGCTAAACGCATGATTATACGTGCGCGTACAAACCAGCATGCACTGCACTGCAGACGTATATACCAAGCCTCTTCCTTTTACATCACGCAAGTGAGCTTACATAAAATCTATTAATTAACCGCGTCGCACAAGCCGCCCAACCTATATATACACAACGCACGTATATATCCCAACCCATCAGTGTGCCTAGTATAGTCGGGCGTATAAAAACCACCTGGAATCCAATCTCAAAATCTCCCGGTCGCTCGCCTCTCTTTTTATCCTTAATCGCCGCGTCGCGCCATAATTCGATTATAATCCATCGCGCTTTCGCGCGCACGTGCGCTCATCTCTTTCTCTCTCTCTATATATACAACAGGTGTCACCGATATGGCATGTTGCTGCGTCTCTTTCTCTCTACATGGCTCGCGCGCAAGCACATATACGTATATATATGTACTATCATTTTTCGCATCGCTCCCATTTCCTCTCTCGCGACGTTTTTCCGCTTCGCGTATATACTCGCGTGCACTTTTTCTGCGATATATATAGGTATATAGTGACGAAGCGAAGCAGCAACAGTAACAGAGCAGCAAGAGGAGAACCGACGACCGTTCGATGCTTTTTGTCCGCGCGCTCTTCGCTTTGGCAATTTGCTCGTGTCGCGCGCGCGCGCGAGCGCGAGGTTCTGCGGCTTTTTTTTAGGGGGGAGAGAGAGAAAAGGGTATAGAGGAGGAGGTGATAGGGGTATAGAGTGCTGGTGCTGTTGGTGTCGAAGGTATTTGAATGTATTAATATTCATAGCGTGAGTTCGGCGAGGAATTTGAGAGATGTTTATATTGAGAGAGTGAAGAGCGCGTCGTCGTGTATGTATGTATATAAATGTGACACGAGGCTTTCACGCCCTGTCTAGTGAAATGTCTTAAGTACAAGACGATATGATATGTCAATTACAAATGTGTTGGTTTTGGCGTGCGCGCGTGTATGGGGATGGATGGGAAAAAAACTCATGCGAGAATGGCTATATATCGATGAACTGCTTGTATATATGTATACATATATACTTTATATAGTGTGCGCGTTGCGCAGCGCGGTGCATTTTATACTTTTTCGTGTTTTAAACAGCTGCTGAATGTTAAAGTTACTGCGCGTCCTGTACATACTTATACGATTTCTTTTGCAATTTATTATAATGCTGATGATTCTTTCCTTACATTTCGACGATTATTGGGTTTCTTGTAAAAATTCCAAATACGGATATATAAGCGTGTAATTTGAATAATAAACGATGACGATTCAATTACCAAAGTTTTTCAAGTGTTACGGTATATAAATAAATGTGCATAAAAACTGAAATTAAATTAAAATACTGAGTAATTCCACGTAATATGTATACACGAACGTCGTATCCTTCTGACGAACGTTTATTGGCATTACCAATTATCACCACATCTCCTTATTCAATTCAAAAGTCCAAATATTTCACGTTCACGCCGAAAAATCTCTCCAAAAACGTACGTGTCCTTCTAACCGCTCCCGATCTTATATCTCCCAATAATTGACAACGCCAATCTCGACCATATCCACCTCTACCACCCCCATCAGCTATACCAGCGGTCCCCTTTCAACCTACACACACACACACTTTCGTATACCAATTCCTTCTCAAAAAGTCCATACATATATCCAACCGGACCTTACCTCTTCTTCGTACAACCACGTACATACATACCCATACACACACATATATATATACATACTCAAGTTCAAGGCCTCTCGCGCGGAGGTGGCGCAAAAACAATCCGCGATCTCGCGCGAGCGCTTCGACGAGTGTATCGGCCGCGCTCGATCGAAGACGGAACTGCTCTCTTTGCGGCAAGTGCAGAGAGCTAAGTGGGCCTACCTCTCTCTCTCTCTCTCTCTCTCTCTCTCTCTCTCTCTCTCTCTGTCCCTCATCCATAACGAATCGATGCAAGAGAGAGATCGAGGTTGTGCATTGCTGCTACTTCTCTCGATTCCGAGGAGATTTATGCGCGTGATCGCGTACGTATGTGTGTGTATATATATACATATACGAGGAGAGGACGAGGCGAGAGTGCGAGGAAAAAGAATTGCACGCGCGCGTGGAAAAAGAGAGCGCGAGGAGAGGAGATAAAGAGTGACGAAAACGTGAGGAGGCTCGCCGGTTGGGTTTCTGCTTCTTTCTTTCTCTTTTTTTTTCTTTGGTTTTCGAGCGGCAAGTTGTTTGTAGTGGAGGGAATTGGAAGGACTTTCGAGATATTGGGAAATTAATTGATGAAATAAATGGCTGTATTGTGCCGTCGAGAGAAGGAGAAGAGGAAGAAGAAGAAGATTCATGTGGAAATTTGGTATGACAGGTGGATGCATATAAGATTGCAGCGGTTGTACCTATTTATTGTTTAACTACATAACAATGTTCGTTATGAATAAAATAATTGGTAAATCTAATGAAATCATCCTCATCTAACACTTGATATAGAAAAACAAGCAACCGGGTAGGACACAAAACAAGTACCTCAACTCAACGCTGTCGAATTTACGAAGAGAAGATCTCTTCGTTTCGCGCGTTCGGACACCTTGACGTGCTTTAACGCAACCCTTTGAAAGATGCCCTACGGGTTGGACTCGCTCAATGCTATCGTGCGCATACATTTCTCTCTCTCTCTCTCTTTCTTCTTGGCAAGAACGATCGCCCTGAAATTTAGCCTCTCGCCGCCGTATATAGCGCAGCGTTCACGCGCGTGAGTGTCGATGATCGATAAAGAGCACGTGGCGGTCTCTTATCGACACTTTGACAGTTAATTAAGATAATTCAATTTTCGTGGCTATTTTCGGACGCGATAAGAGGAGCGAGGCAGGGTTGTTGGTAAACATTGCGCCGTGGGTCATTATTTTTAAGAGAGAGATGCGGAGGGATAAAGGTATTTTTTGATTGACTGATTTATCGGTCGTTATTGTACCTTAAAAAGGGAATTTTAGTTATTCGGTATAGGTTTAAGAAGATTTTATATACACATATAGTTAAGATTGTTCGATTGTATTCAATTATATACTGATTAAGACAATCGTTACAGCCGCATATTCATTTAATTTGTTGTAACAATGATTGTCTCATTCCACAACCCCGCGCTTGCCAAGGAAGCTTTCTACAAATCCAGTACGAGATATCCATAAAAAATAACAGAAATCCCAGCACAAACCAGCCACCCATCCATCCTCGACCTCGCCAATGTCTCTCGAATACCCTTGCATACTCGCTCTCTCTCTTACTCCACGTCACTCGTTCACCCATACACATATCCTCCACCTCCTCCTCCTCCTCCTCCTACGTCTTCTCCTTCTTCTCAGCTACCGAGCGCTCGCATACCATCCTAATATGCCGGCGACAGTCGTCGTCGTCCTCCCTCTTCTTCCCCGTTTGTCAGCGAGCCCTTTGTCGCGCGCGAGAAAAGCCGACGCGAGCGTTTTCTGCGCGCCGCGCTCGTATATTATATCGCGATGCGTCCGCATGGTACGTATATATATATATATATATATATATAGCTTACACATTGGAATGCTTGGACTGGACCGCCTGTCCGTACTGTCACTGTTGAGCGTGTGCTGCTGCTATACTGCTTATCCCGCGCTCTGGATTCTCGCGCAGGAGCGCTGCGCTGCCTGTCTGATTTGATTATGCTGCAGCGGGTGGAGAAAGAGAGAGAAGGAAAGGATTTTGCTTTTGTGTTGGAGGAAGGATATGTGATGCATGTTGCTATATGGATGGGTAGAAGATAGCGAAAGTTATTTGTGAATGTGGTAATTGTTGTGATGGATAGGTAGGTTAGATCTTTAAATATTCGTACGGTGCTTGTTGTTGAATAAAATAACGTGAGGCTGTACGAGGAACATTTTTCTAATTGTAAGTAAGGGTCGAACTCATATACTCATGAAAATGGTTACAAATTATATTGAAAAATTATTTGGTATACTTATTATTAAATTTATAAATATTATAGCAACTTTCAGGAAATATATGTCTGAACTTTGTTCAAAATGAAGTACAGTAATTTTTACTACAGAAGTGTCTTTTGTGTAGCAGTTAATAAATGAAATTATCGTTCTAAATTCAACTTGATTCCAGTTAAACTCCGTTTAGAATGTTATATACCAACATCGTTATCATTAAAGCATTTTCAAGATATTCCAACGTTGATTATCCCAAATTAAATTTTATGTTTAGAACAAAACTTTGAATTCCTATAAAATTCTGTATAAATTATTTTAATTATTAGTGTTAATTATTCAGGATATCGTCTACCGACTAAAAAACAAAAAATTCATTAAAAATCTCAATTCTCCTAATCAACTAGACGATCCTTTTATTCACTTACCTGATCAAATTAATAAATCCCCTTTAAAAAAATCGCCTCTAAATTCAAATCCAATCCTTTACAAACACCATAAATAATCAAATATCGATCCAAATCACTTCTACGAACCAGAAGCCCCGGTCCCCACAATTCTCATCATCATCGTTGTCCTCTCTCTCTGGCTATACCTTCTTCGATATAATTCGCATAGCACTATATATATACACAAAGCTCCAATCGTTACATCACCTTACGTTGTCGGCCAGCACTGTCATCGCTCTCGGCTACCGGGTTTGATTTACATCCCGTCGGGGAATCCAACAGCGGCAGCTCCCCAAACAGAATTGGGAGCCGAAAACGTGCAAGCGCTTATACATAAAATATTACGTGGACCGTCATATCGTTATGGCCGACAAAGGGATACCAGCCGGAATCTCTTTGATCCCCAGTGCGCCGCGCGCGCGCCGAGTGGATATGGAAAAAACGAAATTATGATCGATCGCGATTGCTCCGATGCCGCCGTTTCTTTCGCGGGTATATAAGAAGAAGAAGGAGGTTGGCGGAGAAAGAGAGAGAGAGAGTTTATATTTATGGCGGAGAGGTTATTCTCTTTGCATATCTCTGCGTGCAGGCAAGAGGTTTGGCAGTGTGGGAGAAAGAGAATGAAAGAGGAGGGATGAGGTTTGATCTAGTCAAAGGTGGAATTAATTTGGGCTTTGTCTGACTGTGTCGTGGGAATTGCCGTGGCTTTTGGGTGACAAAAGTTATATGTAACGGATCAACATACATGATGTGTATAAAATTTGATTATCACTTTTTACTAAATTTATAAATACTTCATTAAATTCATAAATTGTACAGTTTAGATTACAATTTTTCTCGGTACATCGAATTGTTTGGTAAATATATATTAAATGTAAATTCCAGGTAAACACGATAATCATCTGGTTAAAAAGCGAATTCGAATTCCAAAATCGTAACTCGTTGTCATTCGGTTGTTTCGTCGGACTCTCGTACAACACATATACACACACACAGCTGCGCGTATATACATCCTCTACTCTACAAACAGAAATCCATAATACGATTGGCCGCGAGTAAATTAGACAACGATATCACCGCATAATCAGGCTACAACCGACTATATATACTCACTGCAGCAGCCGATAACATTTTTTAACCCTCATGCCTCTGGCTGCTGCTACTATACTACTGCTGTGCGCTTTGTCACTTGGCCGGGCTTAATTTGTAAAAGCAACCAATAAATACGCGTGTAGAGGGATAATTGACTGCTCGGCAATCAGCGCAATTAGCGCGATGAACTGGGCCAATAATTACCACGCGCGCACGCGCGTATATACATACGCGCTCTTATATGTTTGCACCGGGGTTAATTGTTTGAAAGAAAGTCGCGCGCAGCAGTCGCTCTGCCACCACCGCCGTCGACCGGTCGAACATATACACAGAGACAGAAGCGCGTGCGAGCGTATGAATTTTTAGTTTTCAATCGAATTACCTGTACTCGAGAGGGAGAGAGAGAGAGTGAATTACGCCGACTGCGTACGCCTGTTTATTCGCCGCACGTAAATGATTGCAGTATAGACGGGTGTTTTATTTTTACGGATTTATACTGATTGTATTGTGATTATAAAAATACTGCCAAAAAAATCCTCTATAACTCTATAATATATTTATACATTATTTATATATATATATATTAAAAAATTTCAATTCAAAATCTTTATAAATCCCTCGTTCATTTACCTTTTATATAAATCGAATCCCGTCTACGACACTCACCGTGTATATATATATTTCATAAAACAACACGTGTACGTCCAACACTTTAAAAACTCCTGTATCTCCTTCCTCAGAAAATCCTCCCGCCAAGAAAGGACATTCCCAATACTCCCATCAATATAACAGTTCAGTACACCGCTCACGACAAAAATTCTACACCCACAAATCAACCTCAGCTTCCAAACGGAACCGCGTGGTTCCATAATTCACAAGGAAACTCTCTCTCTCTCTCTCCTCGTTATACCCATCCACCATAATATTCGATCGCCTCCCCCGTATATATACCTCTTCGCATTAAAATCCTACGCGTGCGTGATATGACGCGATCTCGCGCGCGCGCGCCGCCTTTGAGAGGTTGCGACGACGTGTACAAAAACTTTACTCTCGCGCCGCGATGCGCGGCCTCGTTATGCTCGACAAACGACGCGATGACAAAGCCTGCCGCGCTTGCGCTCGCCTTCTAAATTTATAGAGCCGACGCGTTGCTGCTCCTTAACCGGCTCACTTCGCAATGATCTCTTCGATTATCGTATATGGGTACATATTTCGCTCCTTCTTGCTGTCGTCTTTCACACTCTGTTTTCTCTCTCTCTCTCTCGCGTGCGAGATGCTGCGCGTTCGAGAGGGAAGACGCAAAAAGTGCCGCGCGCGGTCGCGGTGTCGTCCGCGCGTCGCGCTACTCGCGCGCTATAACTCGATGTAAATAATTGACATTAATTGTATTTTATTATGCTTTTATTAGTTTATGTAATTTCACTGAGAGAGGCTGTGTGTGTGTGTGTGGAAAGGTGAACGTATGTGCAGCTGCCGATGGGTTTGCTCATTTCGCGCGAGCGCGCGCACAAGTGGCATTCCCGGAATGCTTGTAGTTGGGATGTGCGCGTGCGAGAGAGAGAGAGAGAGAGAGAGAGAGAGAGAGAGAGAGAGAGTTGGACTTAGCTAAGGTCTCTTGAGCGAGTGCGCACGCGGGCTTTTTGCGAGGATTTTCCACAAACGAGGCTTCTCATTATAAGGAGCGCTTCTTACATGGGATAATTACAAATGTTCAATGATTATAAATTATCTCGCTGCCATTACGAACCCATAGGGGATGGGAAAAAATTTTCTGGTATTCTTCGGTATACATATATATAGGTCTATACATATATATACACAGTAGCTTGACTTTTCTCTCGCATATGTATGTCTGTGTTTGTATATATGTATGGGTTTGAAGTTCGTTGGAGCGTGACTTTTTCGCTATTTATTTAAAAGGCAATTTTCGCGGAAAAAATTGCACGTGTCCTTTGGTTACTTTTTCCCTCTCACGGTCATCGTCGTTCGTTAGACCGGGAATGTAATGTTTTGAAAGCGCATATATAGTTTCATTCGTTAGTTGCTTTTACTCTCTGTCCACTACGTCAAAATTAAAGAAGCTCAATGAATTTTGAACTGAAATAGAAAATTCAAGAATATAAGATTTACAATTTATGTATATTTCCTTTCATCAAGAAAACTTCATTCAAAACCTACCGTAACAGCGAATTAAATTTAAAGAACAAATAGCAAAAAAAAGAACAAGTCGAACACAACTGGACAACAACAAAAAAACTGCAACATTCAACAAAACCGGAATCTGCCGTAGAACACACTGCACTCGGCCGAGTGCACCAAAGGCGTTAATCGTCGCTCGTGTATTTTGCACCTCTCTCTCTCTCTCTCTCTCTCTCTCTCACGATCATTGAAACGATCGTAATTATTACTCGGGCCCTATATCGCCGAAGACCTATACCGGCACAACATCGCCGTCGTTGCTGCTGCTGCTGCTACACACGTGGGATGGCAAACGAGGCGAAACGAAACGAAACGGAACGAAACGAGCTGCTCCTCTCTCTCTATCTATGTAACTCTTTTCAGGGTGGGCGGAGGCGCGCAATCAATAACTTTGAAACACGCGACGCGACGCTCGGGGAAACAAATTCAGCAAGTTGCTTGATTGGAAAACCGGCGGCGCTCGCGCGTTTCAATGCTTTCTCTCTCTCTCTCTCTCTTTCCCCCCTGTCCCTTCTATACCACTGCTGCTGCTGCCGCTCTTCTCTTTCCTCTGCAGCGAAAAACGCGCGTCCAATTCTCCTATATTTGTCCGCGCGCGCGGCATAAAGCCAGAGGAAAAAGGGAGAAGCGAGAGAGAGAGAGAGAGAGAGACTCAGGACAGAATGCGCGTCTCGCATAGTTGCGCCTGCTACACGATGCACATCCTCTGCGCGTGTGTAATTGTCGCGTTACTTCTCTCTCCCTCTCACTCTCTCCCTGGACTGGGGGGGGGAGGTTACCTCTTGCTGCTCTTTTTTTCGGGGCTTTCCCTCTTTTACACGCGCGCTCACTCGGGTTATTTCTTTCTGACGCGTACTTGTATGTATGTATGTATGTATGTGTTGGTCCACCAACGTTGCTGCTGCTGCTACTGCTGCACTGCGTTTTATTTCCAATTCCAAGGGATGAACAATAAACGCCGCTGCTGCTGCTGCTGCTCTTGCTCTTGCATCGTACCCTCGCTATACTACCGCTGTTTAAACGCTCACCCGTGGCGATGAGAAAATAAAGAGCGAGAAGAGAGGCTGCTGCATTCGTGAAGGGGGAGAACGGCTGCGAGGAAAAAAGGGGCGCGCGAGGATGAATGCATTGTCGAGGAATTAATCGGAGGAACTGCTGCAACGGCATGAGCGATCGCCGCTTTGCAGTCCGCGACGAGACGACGACGGAGCTATGGTACCGTGAGGGTATGGTATGTATATATATATATACATACTGTTGCTGCTGACGCCGTGTACGCGTTGCAATTTTTTTTACATGCATCCTGGTTGCGACAGCTCTTCATTGTCGGCGAGTCAACTCTTTCCTTGTTTTCGGATAGGCACGAGGTGCGCGAGCGTGTTTTTTTTTCTGTTCTCTCTCTCTTTCCCTCTCATCCGGTTTTTGGAAAAACAAGGGAGAAGCACCGCTGACGCTGGGGGTTCATCAATTTTCCGATTTTTTTCGGTTCGCTAGCTCTTTTGTCTTTTTCAATGCGTGCAGAGAGGGGGAAGAAGGAGAGATGGAACGGGGGATGCATGCGAGTACGCAGTTTCCATTTTTTTTTTGGGTGAAAATCCAATAACCAAGCGCGTGAGGCTGAATTATTCGCTTGGCATTTTTTTCAATTTCAGGAGAGGCAGAGAGGTGGAACGGGAAAACATGTGGAAGGGAGAGTGAGAGAGAGAGAGAGAGAAGACTACGTGTATTGCACGCACACGGGGTCCATGAATAAGTTAAAATGTAATTCGATTTTCAGCGCGGTGCTGTGTGTAATGGCAATTCATCGGAATGGAAATGAATTTTTAGGCGGGTTCATATATGTTTTGAGGCGATAAATTGGTTTATAACGGTCTTGCAGAGCTATAAAAGCGCATTTATTGATATTTTATTTCTGCCTCAATATTATATGTAAACGTAAAACTATATTTATGTACCGATGTATATAAATTTTTTGAATAACTGTATATACTTACTAAAGATAGACTCATGAGACATTAAAAACAAAAAGTATAAAATAATAAAAAATCCTTTGATTACCTTCACATGATATTCTGTATATTTGATCGCATAAAATTATGCACATATTTAATAATTTAAATCTTACATTACCAGTTTATTAAACACCACACTCTTCTTATTCTCTTATATACCCAACAAAGTATCTCCCGCGTAGATATTCACCGATAAAACGTCAGAAACAATCTTGAAATATAACTCAATAAAATTATATCCTCCAGCCCGACACCAGCTGAAACCGATATCTCTGACCGATCCTCCAGATACACATTATATACACATACACAGCTCTAACTCTGTAAACAACCAACTTACTCATCCGCACTTTATAAAAACAATCTACCCGACCACTACACACACACACACACTTTGTACTCACTTCTCTCCGAAAACCCAATATCTTGTGATTTTAATACGCGTCGCATGCTTATCGGAATCACCTCGCCCTCACGACGCATAAATGTTCCTATCCGACACGCTTACAATGCAAACGACGATAAGTCGCGTGAAATAATCTCTCCTCCAACTTTATCCTTACTTTATATATATACACGCATACGCGTATACATATACGCACTGAGCGTCTATTTCATATTTACAGGGCTAATCCGAGTTTATAGTAACGAGGCATGTATTACGAGCCAGGACGACGACGACGGCGGCCTGCGCGAGCCTCGTAAAACGATTATTGTCGCCGAATGTATATGATTATGGCTTCGTTATGACCGCGAAGAGAAGACGCCGCGGTGCCGTTGCGTGTGTGTATGTATATGCGTGGAACGAAGACACGGCTTGTAAATTTTAAACCGCCAGTTGGGTGCGTATTCGATCTTTTTCTTTTTTGCTCGTTCTCGCCAGTGGTAATCCGTAATTTCAACGCGTCATTGTGCGTATGGGTTTTTATGATTTTTTAACGGCTTGGTTTATTGATCACGGAGAAACTTATACGGCTATATAGGGTGAAGTTAGCGAAGAAGTGAAGACTTTCCGGTATATATACGCGTATTTTTAATGATTTAATTTCGATATTTATGGAATTTGAATTGAGATAAAGTGGAAATTTATATTTAGAGCTTCTTCATAAACAATTTATTTTATAACCGCCGTAAACTCTGATGATGTTGCAAAATTTGTTCTACAATTTTCTTATCTCGATGTACGGCGCGTAAAGTTACGGTCTTTTTCTATTTACGCGCACTTGTATGTACTGATAATATGCTGGTAACATGTTAATTTAATTTGTATATAAAGTAAATGTGCTACTACTTAACTATTTTACTTATTTATTTTATACTTTTTGGAAAGATCTCACAAAATTACCTAATGAACTATATGATCATTACTATACAGAAAAAAATTAATTTTATAACGTAATGAATTACCAACTCAATAAGTTATTTAATGCGTGCAACTAATATGTAAATTTTTGCTTTACTGTTAAGTCCAAACCTTCGTAACCTAACTCCACCCTGACACCTTTACAATCCCCGTAGGCTTATCCTGCCCAACCAACTTGTTTTCCTCGCACTTTATACCCGATAATATAATTAACATCATCTTCTCCCTCTTATACCTCTCGCACCTTTATGAAAAAAATCACCGCGACACGTGCATATGAAATTCCCATCCGAGTGGCCGTATACGCAGCTGCGGCTCCCTAATATCATTTTTAATAATTTAATGACTTTTCGTGATTTCTTAAGCTTACGCGCGTGTGCGTTCACGCGTATATATATACATATATCTATACATGTGAATAACCGGTTTTTATACCCTTTTAGTGCGGCAATAAAATCCTCGAGGGCCTTATTAATAAGAAACGGTAACGTGAGACCACGAGAGGAGAAGGTGCGTATACCAATAAAAATGAGAAATCCACGTGCACGCGCGCGTGAGCATTCGTAAAATTGTACGATATTGTAAACCTGCGTCGACGTGTGTATATGTGTGTGCGTGCGCGTGTGCATATAGTGAATATGCAGAGGAGCCTGGGTTATTGTGTTCCATTGAGGTATATGACTATAAGACGTGTAAGATGTTGCGAGAAAAATAGTTTAAATATATTTTTATTTTTTTTTTCGGTGTTATTTTAATTTGATAACGTAAGTAAAACATACATTTATATAAGTAAATTAATGTTGTTAAAGGTTGAAACAGTGTATAATCACGATACAATAAGAAAATATTGATTCTAAGTGTCTCGTGTCTCATAAATTGTCTATAGTTAAGTGCCAACATTAAAAATTACTTTTACGGCCGTATCTTTCAAGTATTAATTTATCGCAAGAATTTACAATTATTTTCAAAAATGATGACCGTAATAAAAATTCACAGCAGACTTAAGCATTCTTTAATTTACTATCTTCTTATAAACTTTCAAAAAAAATATCCTTTGATTATACTTCTTTTCATTGCGCACCGCAACATTCTATTTTGCTCTTCTCAACGAACTTAATCCGAACTCTGTTATATATATATATATACCTACTTACACCGTAACATATGAATACGTATATACCACTATACTCTCAAATCCGATCAAACCCCATCTAAAAGTAATCACGGTAGATTAAAAACCAAAATTCCTCAATACTCTCATTCTCCTACAAATCCTCCCCTACGTATATACAGATACGCGTGCCGCTATAATTTCGCGAGCTCCCTATACGCATGCATGAGTTAGAAACTGATTACATTATCGAACGCGCGCATATACATACATACATACACACACAGCGACGACAACACCCCTTTTCTCGCGCTGTGCAATTCGCTGGCGGGTTACCTCTTTTCATCCCTACGATCATTAAAAGCCATTTCTCACCGGGCGAAAGAATGAATTTGAAGGGTCGACCGACGAGCGGTAATTATTTGTTTCACGCGCGTGCGCGCGCGCGCGCGAGCGAGGGCAGAGGCTGGATTCAATTTGTAATTTTTCGGACACCCTAGGACGATTGAACGGGAGTGCGATTGAAAGGGAGAAAGAGAAGGAGAGAGAGAGTGTGTTCGAACCCTTTTCTTTGTTTGCAGAAATGGATTATTGCGTGGAGTGTGGGAGTGAGTGTCGATTTAAAGTTTTAGCGGTTGTAATTGTAATGGTCTCTGCGTTGTATAGGTAAAGTAACATGTTCGATTCGCTTGACAAGAGAATTAGTTGTCAATGAAAAATAGTGCGTACAGTAAAAGTGTCATCAGAAAGATAAATGGTAGTTGTTATGAAATTTGCGTATGTATTAAATATTAGACGATCGTAGATTTTTTATTTGCATATGACTATACATTGGTAGAAAAAAATGTTGAATTTAAGGCTTTATCGTTTTAAAAACAATTATTTAAAATTTATGAAAGGCCAGTGACAAAACAGTTGTCAGTCTAATTATCTAAAACGTAAATATTAGATGATTCAAAAGATTTCACGAGCTACTATAATATAGTTTACGAAATTACTTTCGATTTCAAGAAATTTGATAAATTAGCAAAATATGCTTAACCTAATACTATAGTCAATAGAATCTACGAGGCATCAATTACCGAAAAAGATCGAATTCCCCAACCAGCAGTGTATATATCACTCTGTCCGATTACCCCGATCCAACATTAACATAATCAAACTCGTGCGCGTGCTCAGCCTCTCTCCATCATCATTTTGAGCGCAAAATCTCGCGTTTATCTCTAACTCACTCATACCAATGCGCACAGCCATGCGAATTAATCCACGCGCCACAGCTTCTCTATACAGCATCATCACACGCACGTTGCTTCTATATCACCACACGCGACGCGCAAAAATCATTCGCGCTTCGCATCATATATACATACACACATTAGCAGCCACATTTCGCCAATCCTATATATGAACCATTACGTGCGTGCGTATATATAGCTGTTCCTCTCTCTCTTGCCGATATACATATATACCGAGGAATTTCCGAGCGTGGGACATTATTCGAGTTTCGTTTCACAAAGCTCTACGAGCAATCTTGCTAATGGCTCGCCGCTTGCTATACCCGCCCGCTCACTCTCTCTCTCTCTCTCTCTCTTTCTCTCCCTTCGCGAAATTCTTCCGAAAAGGTTTCGCGACGACTGCTACGACAACGACGACGACGACCCTATGAATATTTATTCGGGCGACTTGTTTCGGTTTTATTAAAACTAATAAATTCAGATCGCGCGGGGGCCCCTGCTGAATTCCGTATTCGCGGAGTTTCTCGCTCACGTCTCTCTTACTCGTGATTGTCGTTTTTCTTTTATTTTTTTTTTGTTTCTTTTCTTTTTTAGCAGCAGCGAGAAGGCAGCGAATCTAGGATATGGCGGCGACGGAGGAACGACGAGGTGGAGGAGGACAAGTTGCGAATACGAATTTCACTCTATACACTGTCGATTTCGATCAATGCGCGTGCAAGAGAGAGAGAAAGAGTAAGTGTATATATACATAGGTATATATATACATATATATATAAAGAGAGAGAGAGAGAACGAGCCACGGATTGTTGTATTGAGGAATCTACATAGTAACGGTATTACCCAGAGTGCGCGAGCGCGCGCGCAGAGGCAATAGCCGCGGTCTTTGTTTAATTAAAATTCCAATCGCAGGCGCGATATTCTCTCTCCCTCGCCACCAGCACCACTGCTATACGCGCACCCGCGTATATCGACGCGTTGGCTGATTAAAACGAAGAATTGTTCGCGCGCGCGCGCGCGAACGGGCAGCAATCATCGAATATCTTCACGTATACGACGAAGCGAGCGGCGGTGTATGTACACGGCGGGGATAATTTCCGAACCGAACGCATAATTACATAAATTCAGAGCTGAACATGGCATAGTGTTCGTTACTTTTCGTACATATTAAAGGTGCGGGATTAGGTGGCTTATTCGTCGTAGTGTGATTCAGTGATGAATGAGCGTATGGCTTTTCTATTCTGCTTGTTCTTGTGTGTTGAAGGATTCTTTTAAATATTGCCTTGGTGAATAAAGACTTGATGGTTCAGTGTAAAAGGATTGTTTTTTTTAATGAAAAGAAATTGAAAGAGGTATACACAAAAGAATTGGAAATTAATTTTGAAGAGGGAAAAGTGTATTATAAGGAACCGTAACCTTTTACAACGGTATCATGAGAATGCGGGGAAATTTATTCAACTATACTTACGAAAATCTAAAAAAGAATTATATAAATAAAGGAAAAGGTTATTTCTGTTATGAGTCAAGCGAATCAAACAAAACGATAACATTAATTCACACAACTATATACCAGAAGCCCAACGCGCATAACCTCATTCTCATCTCTTTTTTTTTCGTAATTATTAACTCCTCTCTCTCTCAACTGTTTAATCTCAAACGTCAGATAAAGCCTGCAGCACCCAATGCTTTACGATCCACCGTATAAGCAGTGAAAAAATAAACTCCGACGGACCCCCTCGGAAAAAATATTCCTCAAAATGATTTCATCGCGCGCCGTACAACATATATACCGTAACACTCATACATCCGTCTGGAAATTAAAATATACGCACAAAACTGTGAAAAAAAAGCCACGGAAACGCGTGTATATACATGCGGTAGTATAGGGGAAGAATCAGTATACTGCATGTATAGTAGTCTATATAAACTGCTATTAATAGAAAATAAGGGAAAACGAGATTTTCGAATGTTTGGAAAGTGGATGGATAGAGATGCAGCCGCGTCATTCCGTAATTAATATGACGACGGGAACTGTCAGTTTGGATTAGATGAAGAGGAGAGGGGATTGACACCCACGCGTGCGGCAACTTACTTATATACATCTGATTTTAAAAATATCCACACGCACGCTGAGAGGAAAGATGCCGTTTCGAATAATATTTTCTTTCGGCATTGTTCGGTGTTTTCTTTATGATGCGTGCGCACGCGCACGCGTATATAGTTGTTACACGTATATATACGAAGATTTTTCTTAAGATCTCGGGTGGGAAGAAAAGTAGGGAGATGACGAGACGACGGTTCTTTTTTTTTCTTATAGACGTTGGAACACGTTCCGCGAGGGTAATCTTCAATTTTTTAACACTTGTTAGAGAAAACATAGTCATTAATATAGTGAGCGTGCTTTTTTTATATACAGCACCCAGAGACGACGAAAGAGTCGAATTTATCAGCTTGTGAAATACACGCTCGTAGGTTGTAAACATCGATTTTTTAACCTCATGTGTGTGTGTGTATGTGCCTGTGGCATTTAAATGTAATTCAATGGAAATATATATCTATTTTTATCTAAATAGCTTAATAAGCCCGCATGCCTGCTGCATCAGTAAGCCAAGCAACACCTATAAATACAGTTATATACATGAATTCCAACTGTTTTAAACAATTTCATTATATATATGTATACGCGCGTACACGGAGAAAACGAAACAAAACGAGTATATAGCAGAACTTGATAAATTATTCCTTTATTTTACATCGAATGATCGGCCGTGTTGGGGATAAAAATATTTTAAAAATAAATTGCCCCACACTCCCTACAGGCCATATAATAAATATTATTCGAGCTTAATTTTAGCTGCCATCAGCCGTCGTTACCATAAATACGTTAACTCGGAAACATATTGTTTTCTCAATGGCCGCGGCGCGCGCGATAAAAGTGAAAAACCTTTTGGAGGGCCCCCTCGGCGCTGCTCCAGAAATATCGAACGTAGTATATATCCGCATGAGTATATATACGAGCGCACGCGCGCATAACCGAACCGAAATATACTCACTTACTTCGGTAAAGACAGACGGTGTCGGATTAGCCCGTTAAGAGGCAATTGTTACCCTTTTACAAGAGGGGATGAGGCTTCCTTGGCGCCATAGAGTTTTATTTAAGGCGTCAAGCGAGACACGCGACACTTCGCTGGCGACGCGGTTGTTACTTCCGGTTATTAACGCACGAGTGCAACTTTCGATGGGATACGTCGAAAATGGGGGAAACTCGAGACAGGACGAGTAGCGACAGGGAAAATGAGATGCTACTTTTGGGAAGTACACGAGTACGCGGGGGAGGATTATTTAGCGCCTGATGGACTATGTATATACGTATGGTGACGGGTATATTGCTCACTTGGAGATGTTTTAAATATTGAGTTTCGTCGTGAGTATTGAATTGTCGAAGTGCCGGTGACGTCGAGGTCGATGACTTTAAATATATATAGTTTTACATGACGTTTTACCTATAGATTAGGGAAATTGAATAAAAAAAGAACTGGTATATATGCGTAATAAAAACTTTTATTTCTTTTATGTAAACAAAATTTAAATATATAATCAAAAAGACGTTGTAATTGCTAATGTACTGTTAGTCGCTATTTTCGTAGAGTTTTTACAGACTTTCGTCCACGTTTTATCAACATCGTGATATAGACCAAAACAAAATTCAGAACATCCACCATTATTAGTAATACAAGGATTATTAGTAACCATTTTTTGTATTTTAGAACTGAAAATTTTAACTCTCATAATTCTATTGGCGAAATCCGGAGTAATCATTTCTCGATTATCTCCAGTCTTCTTATCAAAGCGCCAGATTCCCTCACTATTAATCGATACAACGTATAACCACTTATCATGTACCGCAATAGTATAGGGATACCTCGTCAACACCGTTTGAATACTTTCTATTTGGTTTAGATCTAAATTCGAATGCTGAATACTCTTATTTTTCCATTGGTACCAATAAATTCTATCGTCTTCGAAATCAATAGCAAAACCACAACGTTTTTTAAGCGGCACCTGGTGAAAGAGCGTTAAGTTTGTCCCATCTGTATTTGCTCTGCTGATCATGGTTACATCGGTGCTTGTGTTTGTTTCTAGAAAGAACAGCAAACCTCGGCCAGGATGGACAACGATATCTTCGGGTTGCTCTAGTTTTTGCAGCAGAGACAACTTTTGAGATGTATTTTTTGTACTTACCACATTGACAGTTCCTTCGAGAGAATCTGTATAATATAAATTCGCGGTTGTCCAGTCGACAGCCAAGCTCTGATAATTATCGTGGTTACCAAGTAAGATTGTTTCCGGCTTACTTTCGTTTGGATGTACGCGTTGAATAGTGTCATATCTGAGCGAATACTTTTTTAGATAGTAAAGATAATTGTCCGCATATCGATAATCGAAGTCTTTGTACGTCATTTTTTCCTCGCTGATTGGCAGATAAGGCTCCTTGAATGTACTGCTACTGTTATCAACAAAATGGCTTTTTAGAATTTTTGGCTGAGTGTATACCAAAAAATTATCGATAAAAGTACAGTTTTTAGAGTTTTCTGCAAGTTTATATCCGATATTACAAGCACACCGATGAATAATACCACTTCCATTATTAGATGTCAACAGACACATATGTTGACATCCGCCGTTATCATTCACGCATGGATTGGCAATAGGCTTCTGTATTACAGAGTCTATTATTTTGATAGTCGGTACCGGGTTACTTTCGTAAATATTTTTACCATACGGAGTCCCGAACTTTACGTCACTGCACTCTGATTTGTATTGAATAAAGTTACTGGCCCAAAATAAGGATTCATTGAATACGCAAAATTTAGTCCATACGAACTGTGATGAACTATTTTTACCTACAGCAGTAATATTCAATCCGGAATATTCTGCTGACACCATTTCAAAGTTTGTATCCCTAGACCAATAAATCCTCTTGTATATGATATCAATCGAAATGCCATGCAGCGTTCTGATGCCTTGCCGAACAATAATAGTGGGCGAAGTTCCATCCATATTCGTCCGAACAACTCTGAACCCATCAAGTACGAAGAGATAACCTTCATACGGATCTACCTTGATATCTAATGGCCGAACTAAATCTGTCCCAATTACTATATTATGGTATCGACCGTCCAATTCAAAAACATCAACTTTCTCACCCACGATATCAGCGACGTACACTTTATCAGCAATAAAATCTACAGCCAAAGCAATGGGCTGCCAATTGCCTTGTTGTTTAAAAACAACACGTGGATCTGTCGAATTTACGTCTAAAGATTGCGAATGAATCTCGTGCTTCTCAGCGTCAATCCAAAATAGAAGATTTTTTCCAAGGTGATAGTCGACATCGCCGATGGCCGTTGTGTTTGTCGAGTATCGATGCTTATCGCCGTTTTGTTCCACGCGCCAGATTTCGCTTTTGTTCGTGACTAGAAATTCAAGGCTGTTGAGAGATTCTTGGGCATCTAAACAAAGCAGAAAATTATAATCAGAACCATGATTCTTTAAGTTTTGCTTTAAGTGAGTTAATGTTTCATTTACCTGAGATTACCGTTGTAGTTGTGGGATTCAAGAGTGACGTTGAAATAATAAACAATAGAAATGAGATCATTATGTAAAAAAGCTTTAAAGAACTTATGCACGAAACGATAGGCGTATTGCCGACTGGCGCAATGGGCAAACTGACAGTTATATTTAGAAAGAGCTGATAGAAATTCTCGTTATCGTGTAAGTCGTATGTGAATTTTTCGATAAGATAAAGTGTATGTGTCTGGAAAGTAACTATTATTATTTGTTAAATCCCAGCGTTTGTTTTTATGATTGTATACTCTAGTGTGCGAGGAGATTTTAAACTGCAATAATAATAATTAACAGAATTTTAATTAGTGCAATACTATAAACAGGAACAAAATTGAAACAAGTTTGCTATATATATTAACACATACTCATAAAATTCTCTTCTTCATATAACCATTTAGAAAATCACTTTATTACAACTTAGTTAAAGAACCATAAAATTTTCATGGAACATTTCAGTTCCCGCAAAATTCCCTTGAAAGCTGACCGACCGAAAACATCGGACCCTCAGATCCCAACCGGACAATTTCGCAAAACCTTACTAACACTCTCTCTTACTCTCGCGTTCGCGCGACCGGCCGGCTTCCGCAATTAACGATTCAGACGTAATTTCTCCTCCTTTCCTTCCTCCACCTCCTCCTCCTCCTCCTCCTCCTCTTCTACCACTACCTCGCCGCGCGATCCATATTCAATTACTCGGGGCCTCGTCCAATCGGCTCGAAACAAATTAAAACTTTATACACCGCCTCGGGAGTTGAAGATCGTTTGAAATTCGGATGACTAAATGCGGCGGTGGCAGCGGCGTATTGAAATTCAATGGCATCGTCAAAATCGCCGGGTATATAGCTTCCACGCGCGCGCGCGCTCGCGCTCTGGAGATATAGCGAAGGATAAGGGAGCGAGAGAGCTCAAGACCGGCGGATATAATGCCGAGCGAGTGAGATAGAGATAGAGAGAGAGAGAGAGAGAGGAACGGAGGAGAATCCAGCCGTTAAACCGGCATACAATAATCTGCGCGGCGCCAATCCCGCGGCGCGCAGCGCTGTATTCCATTAATTCGCCTGAAAATTTGTCGCTCGTATTAAATCTCGGTGGATTAAAGGCAATCTCGCTTCCTCGCTTGCTCTCTCTCTCTTTCTCTCTCTCCATCCTCCTCCTCTCTCTCTGTTTTTCCCGCAGCTACTGCCTTATCCTTTTTGAGCAATTCCCCGTCTCCCCGGATTTTCCCTCTCTCTCCCTCAATTTCGTCGTCGCGAATTATCCACCTTCTCTCTCTCTCTCTTACTCGCAGCTATCATCCACTCTCTCTCTCTCTGCTCCGTGTATACGTGCGCACGCGTCTATATACACATCGGCTTCGCCCAGGTTTACGATCTCTCCTCCCGCGCTGTATGTATATATCCCGGGCCATCGCAATTCCGCTTTCTCGCTCGCTCGCGGGCGGATGGGCGCGGAATTTCGAGAGTGGGAAGTGTTTAATTAATTCGCCGAGGCGATGATGAAGATGACGAGAACCGATATATATAGGCAAGATAGCGAGAGCGTAAGAGAGAATCGATTGTATTTGCTTCAGGGAGAGAGAGAGAGATGAAGTTTAAACAAACCTCGTGCGCGCAAGCTTTTCCGCGAGCGAGTGAGCTCGTGTTTTTCTCCTTTATTTCGAGAGAAATGCCGGAGAAACTCGTTAAGCAAGCGCTCGTTTTATAATCCGCGAGCGCGTTTTTTTTTTGTTTGGGAAATTTACGCGCGCTGACGAGATCGCTGAGTTCGGCCGCGAGGAATATTTATTTCAGTAACGAATTTGAGTGAGAGATAGAAACGTGTGCGCGTAGAGTGTTTAGTTTTCGAGTAGTCGAGCTGTTAATTTTCTAGGTCTTTCAAATATTTAGCGATGCTAAGTTGGATAAAAGATGAGTATGACTAAAAGAATTATGTAAATAATTAGATTTGTTTGGAACCGTCCCGACATCATCCCCATAATAAAATGGAAAAATTCATGTGATACGAACGAAATTAGAAACTAAATCTTAATCTCACCAGCCGACAACCAATCTAATAATTGTCCTCGGTATATCGTTCAATAAGTAAGTTTTTCCATTAATCTTTCAAAAAAACTTTTAACGGTCTGTCAATAAAAATTAAAAATTAATGAATCAATTCATCTTTAATCGCTCCTTCATCCTTGAAAAATTCACGATTGAAATCAGATCGATAGAGAGAAGCTACCGTCTCGCGCGCGCGTAATAAAAATAAATTACACAAAATCGCGTTAATCTCATTTACCGAAGAACCGCGCCGCGCTCTCGCGGAATCGAGTGGAAATTAAAATTCATTGTCGCGCTTCTTTCTCTCTCTCTCTCTCTTTCGCTCTCTTTCAGATCTCTCGGCTGATCATCTCAGCCATGGCAAGTCCGTCAGGCCGCGCCTCGCCTTTATAGTAATAATTGAATCCGATCTTCCGTGAAATGGGAAGCCGTGATATTTTTCAAATCGAATGAAAGGCGAATCATTAAGGCTGAATGAAGCGCGCGCGCGCGCTCGCTCGCGTCCTCGTCGTGTATAGTCGTTGGAATTGTGTTGGCCGAGCGAGCGAAAAAGACGATAAAGAACCGAAGGCAGGGAGAGAGAGAGTGAGAAAAAGAAGAAACAGAATAGGAAAAAGATCGCGCGAGTGAGCGAAGGAACGATCACTTCAAAGGTTTATGTTATACGAGGGGAGGCGCGAAGAGATAGACCGCGATTAATTCGCATGCACGCGTGAACGAGAGAAGAGAGTATATTTCAATTTCGCGCGGCATAAAGGGATGTAAATTACATTTTTAGCTCGAGCACGCGTGCACGTACGGAAGGATAATCGTTTTATTAACTAAATAAAATCGATGATTGAGCGACGAGAGAGGGACAGGATGATCGCATTTGAACGAGCAGCCCCCGGAGGATTCGACTTATTGACACAGATGTCGCTCTTGCATGAGCACGTATATATCTATACAGTCCCAATAGAATTACGCGATATTGAAGTGCCTGCCTGCCTGCCTGCGCGTGTGGACGGATTATTATACCATTCGCGTGCGTGTGTCACACTCGACAAGAGGGAAAAAAAAAATTGTCGGGAAAGAAATTAGCGTTAATCGGTATATTGCGTTGCTCTGGTAGTATGTGAATTCGGGAAGGGGAATAAAAAGTGAGCGTTTGACGATCGGCTGAATCATTAGGTAATAGTTGGCTGATTGGAGTTTATGGCTTTGGGAATGACATAATGCGTGCGCACGCGCGTGTGTGCGCTGCGGCAGTGGATGATGAAAAACAAAAAGGTTCTTATTGTATTAGAAAGAGATTATTGTGGCGGTTTAATGGCGTATAATAATGGGAGGCGAGTGCTATTGTTTTAATTTTACGAGACGTCGAAACGGTTTTAATAATGATAAACTGGTATACAATTAAGTAAAACTATACTTAGTCAAAGCCAATCGAGCAATTATTATTTCTTTTGGGGTATATCCAAAAAGATCATTGTGGCTGTACAATAAATTACAATATAAATGTCGTGCCACGATAGAATTCAAATGATGAAAATTTTCCGTCGGTAAAATTGCCCATTATATATACGCTAGCTGACAAAGATTTTCCAAATATTTACTCCGTCGTTACAATAAATCTTCGAGCGAATCCTGCACACCCTCCATTAGACATTTTAAAATCACCCTGCAACTTTACTGCAGCGTTCCATTACCAATATAAGACACTGGTTATCTGCGAATGACAGACTTTAAAATATATAGCCTCGCCCTCGTCGTTCCATTTCTCATTCCCAAAACTACTGCTGCACACAGACACACGCAGACAGAGAGAAACAGAGAGAGAGAGAGAGAGAGAGATACAGCGTTAACGGCGCTGCATGACTGGCCTCGATGAAATCGTCTTAATTTCGAGCCTCCGAGCAGTTCTACAATGATTTATAACTATCGATCGGTGTCCACGCGGCGCGCTTCTGCGCTTCGTTGCCGGTGATATTAATGTTTCCTGAGCGGAGACGACGAGAAAGAGAGACGCAGTGCGTGTATATATATGGATACAATGTGTTTATACGAGAGAGGGGTTGTGATGTACATATATATATACACACACGAATGTGAGACACGCGTCGTCCGGAGACGCAAATTTACGGAACACACGGTTGCCTGCAAATGATCGCTTCATTTCTGGACGTCGCATTTCCGTACATTGTTATATATTGTGCGTATATGTGTATATATATATATATATAGTTCGGACGCTTGGGAAAGTTGTCGTGGATGTATATATGTATGTGGAGATAGGCGAGAGAAAGAGAGAAAGAGGAATGGTCAGGACGAACTTCAAAATCAGAAGCACACGAGCGAGTAATGGCTTTTGTTTTCGACAAAGGAATACTTTTAAATTGCGAGGCGCGCTGACGTGCGAGCGCTTACTCTCCTTTTCTCGGGCTGTTATATATGTTAGTATATACATGGGCTCGAATTGACGCAGTGAATGAAAGAAAAAAGAAAGAGTGTAGGAAAAATAGAAAACACATTTTGTAGATAAAAACGTAGAATAAGTATCTAGAAAGAGTTTGTTCAAAATTTATGTTGTATAGAAATATAAATTCTATCTTATATAGAATTTGAATATTAATAGATTTAACAAAACGAATACAATAATAAAATTCTATACCGATTAATAATTTTAAACAATAATTATGTATAAAGTAATAAAAAATTATATCCACAAAAGCTTCACACACACACTTCGAGACACAAGTCAACAACATCTCCACCCAATATATACTTCACCCTTTATTATATTTTCACAAGAGCCTCCATCATAACCCCTATCCTCACCACTCGTCAGCCCATCAAATCATCACATCACCCACTCACTCATTCACCCCGCCTCCCACATATATATGTACACATATATTTTCCCAAAAAACACTCGACAACCTCCATCCCCCGTCGTCGTAGCTCTTATATTCGCGCGAAAGTTATTAGCCTCGCGTACTGCGCACGCGCCGTATATATACACACAGTTATGAATGCCGAGGGAGGATCGCTACCGCCCCAACGGCACGTGTCTATATCTGCACCCCCGGTGTTATGACAGCAACGCTTCCGGGCGGCGCTTCCGTATATACGCGAGATTTATCACGCCGGCACGTGATCGTAATCGTAAAGGGGGGGCGGGGTGGCCTACGCCTTTATTACGGGCATATTAGTCGCGAGTGCTTAACGAGATTTTGACGAGGAACGAAGAAAAGAAAATGTTACGGTGTATATATAGAGTCACATTTTAGGGGATGCATATTGTGTGATCTGTGTGTGTGCGTGTATATATACGGAAGAATGCTGTTAGTTGGTTGGTATTGATAGATATATATAGATATATATGTGAGTCATATTTTTGGGAATATGAGGGTATCATTCGATTGTAGGTATATTGAAGGAGTGGGTGATTAGATTTCGTATCGGATTTTTTGGGGGTTGATTCGATATTCGAGCATTATTAGATATAAGTATCATTTTAATGTAATGGGATCTGGAAATGTGGAGGTAATTGATTATGAAGCCTTATCGCAGACTAATATAATCAATATCTGGGATAGTGGAGAATTATTATGTTTCTCGTGACGGGTACGATGGAGTTCATATGCTTTGATATTGAATTTATCAAGATTATCTTTTTATCATTAATTACGATACTTCCATTGTTTCTTAGCAAACAACGACAAATGGAAATAGTAATAACAAAATTATATTTTAATAAATAAAATCAAAGTAAATTAAATCATTTATTCATCCACCCCTTACTGTTTTAACTTTGATAACCTTTATTATCTCTATACCATAGATCGCAAAACCATTCGCACTTACTTCCATCCACTACACGAACACCCATAAATTTGAAAGAAAACCAACGACACCCAAGGTACACACTTCGTCATTCCTTACTTTCCCTCGTCCACTTCGTATTAATTCTCCGTTTCACCCGTAGCACGGAGCACGAAAATTCACCGATAGCAACCAATAAATAACAATACCGAAAGAAAGTATATAGTAACGCGCCTGCGCGCGTGTACACGCGTGCTTCTTCGAGGGTCAGTTCTCGATAAGAGAGAAAGAACGGAAGCGAATTACGTACGGCGTGCTCGTCCATCGGTATTATACCACGCGCGCTCGCGCAGCTGTGTACTATATACACCTTCGCTACTATTTTCACGCGACGACGTGTTTTATGGGCAGAGAGCTGTTGTGTAGTATATGTGTGTGTGTGTATACGCGGGCACTCGCGCGTCGGCTATCAATTACTATTAGCATCACTTTTCTGAGAGGTCACATATGGTATAGGTAGAGGGAAAGAGGAATACTGTATGTAGGGTATGTGGGTTGCTTCTTTTCTATTTTATTTGGTATATTTGGTGATGTCGATTTTTCAATTTGGTAATCAGTGGATAATTAGGCGGAATGGATATATAGGCGATTAGAAAGAGGAGGGAACTATGATGACAAATTTTCGTGAGGGTGTAATTTTTTTGGAATAGCATATGTTGTTGCTGGAGGTGCTGGTCGGTTATAACTAGATGTACGGCTGTTTATGCTTCTTTTTTATTGTTAATTATAATAAAATAGTATGTATAGAAGTTAAGTAAAGAAAAGAAAAAAATATTTTTCCAGTTAATATACATTTGCGACAAATCCTTGTAGATAGTCAAATGCAAAATGCATAAGAATAAATTTTAACTTTAAAGAACGTTTATGGTAATTTTATTATAAAAGCCGAAGAGAATAGACTTTGATAAAGCTTAGCGAGCGATTAAATTAAAAAATCAGTTTGAAATGGGGCCAATAAACTTAAATGTTTAGAACGAAATGGTGGCCTTAATGACAACGAGAGCTTATTCCCAGAACCAAAAAAAAAAAAACAACGCGCGTATCTCGTCGCTAATTCTTTTTTCTAATTTATTAAATTGATACTTCAAGTTTCCCATGCGCTGTGGGCTTCATTATATACCATTTTATTCGTCGCATGCATAATACTCGATTGTATAATTTTTTAAAATGGGTCGTATAAAAGCTACGCGCGATCAACGACGATTTTTTTATCGCTTATATACATATATACATATACACACATATATGTATTGCATTATATACCTGGATGAAGCTTTCATCGAAACAACATTATAAAACATTCAACGCATTCGATGAAATTATAAAGACCCATCCAAAAAGGTGAACAAAAAGAAAAGAAAAAACAGAATACGAGAACCCGAAAGAAATTCGTCGCGCGCAATTAGCATAGAATTCCCGATGAACACATGCACGCGAGCGTAGCATCTGCTTAGACCCTCATAAATACGTAAAACTCGTATATAACCCGCGTAATTGTCGCATACCACATATATATATATAAGTACAATTGAGCATCAGTGTTTTCAGAAACCGCGCCGTCGAAAATTTATTCTAACCGCAGTCACTCGCTAGCATCGCGATGAAAGATTTATTCCTCAAATTAAATCGAAAATAAAACCCTCATTTTTTTTTGAACCAGCGACCATCAGGCGACACGTATACATATACATATATATATATATACACATAAATCTTATAGACTAGAGTGTCTACACTTATACTGCACACGTATATAATTCATAAGCAGGAAATTCGACGAAAAATCGAAACCCCTATAACATACTTCAAAGCGCGCGAACGTTTATAAAACCTCTATACGCGCACACGTTGCATCGCTGCTTACACACACATATATACACCCGCGCGCGCGTGTATATGTATATGAGTATATATTATACAACCCCTCGGTACAAAGATGCGGGCACGCGCGAGTGACACCATATGCGAGCCGCGTCGGTGTATATACGCTGAATCGCTAATACGCGCGCGAGCATCTATATATATAATATGTGTGAATGTAAATAAAATGGTCTGTGTATGCTGACCTATGAGATGCGCTTGCATGCCGGTTATGTCAACGACCCGTGTGCGCATGCGCGTGTATATAGGGTTCCATAAGTTTCTTTCAATGTCACTGTCATCGGGGTGATTAACTTTTATATGCATTTTAATACGATAAAAGGTGCCCCACGTGTATATATATATGCGTTCGTTCAATGTTGTTATACCTATATGCGTGGTTAAGTGTACTGGGTTACTATTGGTTGACGCGTGTATTGTATATAAGCTGATTAAAAGGAAGTCCGTTCGCTCGAGCGGTAGCGGAGGAAATAATTTATCCGAGTTTTATTGCGGTGTTTTGGTAATTGCTCGGGCCGATGTATAACAAGTATATGTAAGGATTAGTTTTTAATGACTCAGTCGTTATAGGTTTATACGAAATTTCTTTTGTATAGTGTAATTTATCTGTTATTTATATAAGTATATATGAATGTTTCAAGAACATTATACGGGTCATCACCTCTTTTAATGAACCTCTTTTGGAAAAATAAGAGATGATAAAATAAAATATTGCACCCTATATTTTCAACTAAAATTTTGCATTCGCTTTATACTGTAGCGTTACAAATAACATCCTCGAATTATTCTCGCAATCCAAGCAACCAACGTTGGACGACATCATGTGTTATTCCATACATTGCGGCAATAGACGCATTATTGTCTCCTATTTATATATACAAAAAATCACTTCGTAACCTCACGCTGACAGATCATCTCGCCTTGACCCGTGCGGTATTACCATGAACCACCGTCGCAACGACGTTTTCTCTTCTAGCAAAAATCAAACGAATTATCTCTTATTTCTACTCCACATACACATATATCTATACATCGACCTTGGACAAATCGTTCGGGGAATATCGTGTATATATACGTGCCGTCTATAATTTAGCGTACTCGTGCGTGCATATATATACAAATCCCTCAACGCGATATTAATTCGTAGACACTGGCGATATCGATCTTATAAATATAGATGCAAGGAGCGCGCATGAATTAGACGACCAGTATAAAACAAAGATATTAAGGAGCACCACCTGACCTTTAATCCGCATTTTTAGATCGTTTGTATTGCTCGTTACATATATATGTTTAGGGATGGAGTTTATTATGCGCGATGTGGTATTAATACATCTCTCCCTCTGCCTCTCTTTCTCTCTTTTATTTTTAAACGTTTATTAAAGATAAGAAAGTTATGAAATCAATCAACAAATTGTCGAGTATTTAAAACTCAGTCAAATTTTCGCTGATTTTCTACTAAATACGCATACTTGTAACTTGCCGGCGCATTGTTTTGTAGTTTTTAGGTGAATAATTCAGTTAACAAATATTATAAATTTAATAAATAGTTTCAAATATATACTGTTCTTAACATTATTGAAAATTAAAAATTTTTTTTATAACATTATTAAAAGTTTATAAAGAGTTCAATAAAAAGTTAAGTAAAGGGTTAAAAATGATAAATTTTTATTTTTTTTTTTTGTATCTTATAATTTAGCATTTCGAAAAAAGTTGTTTTCGGCATTGTTATAGATAGGGTTTTGTCCTAGATCTGTTTAACGGACTCATCAGTAAAATTTATCTTTAGAATACACATTTTTCACTGCGACGTGTTCTATTATAGAGATCTTAATTCAAATTAATATTTCTAAATAGAATTATAACAACATTTTTTTTAAATCAACTTATATGATGGAGGACCATTTGGAATTGATGAATTAATATCTTCAACAGGAAAAATATTCTCTAAATTTTCATTATTGTCGTCGTAAACCAAATCCAAATTAAACTACTCTTTAGCTTCTCCCTCTAATTTTTTACAAAATTCCGTCATTGATCTTAAGTACATCTGTATTTTTTGGTGCTATCAAGTTCAAACTTGATAGCACCAAATGGCTTGTGCAATTGTCGAAATATTTGAACTAATAAATTATGTTAATGAAGGTAGTAGACCCTTGGATATGGACATTGTGGACATCATCGTTCATTTGGTTCATTGTTGTTGATTATTTTCGTTCTTTTCGGCCGGTTACCTTTGAATATTCATTACAGAAATGCACGGTTGTGTATCTTGGAATAAAAATAATGCACGCGGCGTATTTTCGATACACGGTCACCATAGTTTTGATTCTTTATGATGTTATGTATATATAGGTTCCATGAATCGATATAAACGCGCGTGGCTGGAGTATAACAGCGGGCTATACGAAAAATATGTTATCGAATGCGTAATTATGGAATTATACGGGGGGAAAAAGGCAATTGAATATTTAACGAACGCGAGCGAGTGTCGCATGTAATACACGACGTCGTGGAATTTAAACAAATGAATTATTTATGCATACAATAATAGTAAAAATCTTATCGGCTTGCGAGGAATATTTAATGTCGATACGAGGTAATAGAATAACAAAGTTATTCAGCGGTGAAATAATTTCAATACAATATGCTTCCTAATTTTTCAACGGTATTTATATATTTATATATATATAAAGAATATCGTTATAATACCAACTAACGATCGTGTATTTAAATTTCTTATTTTTATTTAATTCATGCTTAAAATAATGATAATTAACATTATTTGTGATTAAAATACAAAACTACAGCATTGAAAAGCTACTTAACATATCGGTACAATGAACACTAAAATAACAAATTCAAATGACGTTATATATATATATAAAGCATAGTAATAATACAAGTATAGTACATGCGCATCAAACAACAAAAAATCCACATTTTTCATTACATCCATTAAACCCGTCTGTAGGGAGACGAAACGCCTTGCATACGATAACCCCGGCGCTTAAAATAGTCATATATCGAATCCAAACCAAGCGGCCCCGTTCCCCCTACTTGCTCCAACTGAAACTACATCATCCCCCACTTCCTATATAATCCCAAGGAAAAAAAAATTCTCGGGTCAAAGAATAAGGGAAAAGCGTGTGCGCTAGCTTGGGTCCTAAAAAGAACCATTCGAAACATTTTAATTTCTCTAATTAAATTTTCTCCCGCTTCTCCGGGTGCCATTATAAGAGCCGCCCGTAAAAAGAATAAGGAGAAAAAGACGCGCGCGAAGCCTAGAGAGACAAAAGGCATAAACGCTCGGTGAGTGCGCGTGGTTCGCTATATAGCACCTTAACTTCCTCTCTCTTACTCGCTCGCTCCACCCGAGAAAGCGTAGAACCCTTAATTTCACAAGGTAACGATAAATTACGTCAGTTCCGTCTCTCTCTCTCTCTCTCTCTCTCTCTCTCCCCCACCTGCTTACACTCATTGCGCATACCATAAGCAACTGCGAGAGATATCTACACTCGCGTTTCCCGAAGCATGATATTCGCGCGCGCACGCGTGCTACGAAGGCAATTAGCTTTGCTAATCCCGTGTAAATAACATAATTCCGCACACCCGTCGGTGTGTCTTATCGCTCGTTCTCTCCCTTCTTCTCTCTCTCTCTCTTGGGCGCGCGCGCGTCGTGTAAAAATCTATTTATCCGCGTTAAATCTCACAGGCATTGTTCTCCTTGGCGTGAGCGCGAAAAAATCGAAGAGAGGTATATACGCTGCTCCTGGCTTCTACATACCGCCTTGGGTATATAATACACGCTATATATACATATATGTGTGTATGAGTATACGACTTGTTCGGGAACGTTGGGCCTGGATCTTTTGAATTATTATACACCATGCGGTTCTTGCTGCGAGGTGTCGGGGAAGCGCGTCGGCCTCGTTTATTTTAACAAGTGCGAATGGAGAGGTGAGCGTCGTGTAGTGGCGTGTGTACGAACGCGCATATATATATATATATATATATATATATATATACGTAAGGAGTATAGCAAGTGTTGGTAACACACACGCCTCGCCGCCGAAAGATGGGCAGATTAGATGGGAAGCACGCGCACGCGCGTTGCGGAGCAGGATAATGTATTATTGGCTTAACAAATTTTGAGTGATTATTTGAGTGTGATATTAAACACGACAGTGGTTGGGTAATAGAGCGCTATTTGTTATGCAGACGAAGAAATACAACGTTTTTGTGTTTTTTAAATATTAATCAAAATTTTATTTCCTTGTAGCAAAATGTAGCACGAAATTTGATGTTTCACAAAAAGATGGATTTTATAAAAACACTTTTAATGTGTGATGAATAAGGACAAAATTAATTTCATTGATTGGTCCACAAAAGATAGATAATAACTTAATAATGACTTATAATTTTACTTTTTTCATTTTGTCGACATATATAAGAAATTCCTAAACGAAAACCTTATCCGGTAATGTACAATTGACTATTATCCAATAACCTCGTGTTCCCCAAAAATGTTCTCTCCCTACCTCCCTTCTCATCCCAATTCGTCCCACATAGTATAGAAAACGCAGAAAACGTCCCAGCAGCAGTCTTCTCTCTTTCTCTCGCAAACACAGCCATCTACACGTGCGAACGACACGCGGAATATAAAGCCTTTTCTCTCTCTCTCACTCTACCGTCGTCCGGCAGCAGGAGCAGCAGCAACAGCAGCAGCGGCCGGTGCATCGCAACTCGCGTATTTACCTATGCGCGAGGGGGTGTATAAGGCGTCGCTGCTGCCAGCTTTCCCCCCTCCCTCCCACCCTCCTCCTCCACCTCCTCTCACTCGTGTACACGTACTCGAGATAGAGCCACTCCGCGGGTATATATATATATATATACACTCGTATATGTATGTGTGTATGCGAGCGAGCGCGCGCGCGTGCGCGAGAACGGTGGTATCGGTGAGAAAATACGAGTGTTGGTCCCTATATACGCGAAGCCGAGCGAGCGAGTGAGCGAGAGAGAGAGAGAGGGGTTTGGTTTGTGGTCGGGCCAACGGGCTGGTTTACAAGTATAATGAGTCTTGCGCGCCGCATAACATTACATCGCTGCTTGCTCTGGATTTAGATTAACTGTTTACATGAACAGCGCGAGCGAGAGAGAGAGAGAGAGAGAGAGAGGGACAGAGACGGAGAGATAGCCATGCGCGCGCGGCTGGTCGGAGAGATAGAGAGGTAGAGAGAGAGAGAGAGAGAGCCGATTGCGAGCGTCAGACTATACAGTATATATATATATATATATATATATATACGTGCCGAATAGGTACATACACATACATATACACAGGTACACCTATATATGCTAAAGGCTATTACCTATGTGCGAGAGCAGCAACGGCGGAGGTGTATACTTACAGGCGGACACCGCGTCGCTGTAAATTAAGCGTCATATAGTGCTCGTAGAGAGTGCGCGCCCTGGTAGTGGTGGTGGTGATGGTAGTGGTAGTATTAGTAGTAGTTGCAGCCATGGTGCGTTACGCTGCAGTGAGGTACAGAGTGAGAGAGAGAGAATGTGTGTATGTGTGAGTGAGTGCGGGTTGCGTCGAGCGAGATTTTGCATCTGTAAGGGGAAACTCGGCTCGAGTTTTGATGGAGAAATTTCGGCTAGAGGTGGTATATTCGATATAGTTGCGCGATTGGGTTTGGAAATACTTTTAGAAGCGTATAATGAAAAAGGCTATTCAGGTTTATAGCGCTTGAACGGCTATAAATATATCAATTTTTTATTAACTCTATATATTGTTAAGGGTTTATTGATTATAGAGTACTGCGGTAAATTTTTTATATTAACCATCTATATTACAAAACTCAAATTAGCTTCTCTGACAAAATTTTACCTAACAACACATTATTCATTCTTTCTATCACTATACAGAATCTCTTTCACATAAGGATCTCCATAGGTCCCGATAATCATTCGCTCTACCGATCGGCAAAAAGCATCGTTCGCGCGTGAACTGTAATACGAAATCGCGTTTGCACAGACATATATACATACATACACACATTATACGTTCACCTCAGAAAATCTCTCCTTTTTTTTCTCGTATATATATACGCATACGCGCGCGCGCCTTACACGATGGGGCCCGAAAGGGGATATTCGTCGTATCTCTTACATCGGCCGCGGGAAAACTCGATAACCCCGCGAGTTGAACGCGAGCTAAATCACCGCGGAGCGAGAAGTTATCGGTCGCCGCGGCGCGCGAGTAACGTATCGCAAAGAGAACGAGAGAGAAAGAGAAGCGAAGGGTTCGAGGTTCGAAGTTGCTCCACCCTGTTTAACTTTTTGCGCTTTATTTTTCACCGTTGGTGGGAATTTTTGAACCAGGAAGGCGTGATTTGAGGTTGCTCGAGTGTATGTAGGTAATGAAACACGGAGCAGTGCTGTGATGTGACTGTGAATATACTTTGGAGTCAGGGAGAACATATAATTTGATGTAATAAAAGGGGTCTTATATATTTAAAAACTAATATGCAAATGTCAGAGCTGTAAATACTATCGTTTCAAAAATTTCTTATTTTTTCTCTTCTAGTTAATGTTGGTTTGCCCCTGATACCTATATTAAAAGTTTAGAATGCATACATTAAAATTGTATATGTAAACCGACAAACACCTCCATATTCATAACGATCGGACCATTATAATCGTCGCCAAAATCACGCGCACGTATCTGACCTCGCACACATCCCGTTTCGATCATGCATACAAAATTGCCATCCAAGGCCATTTTTTCGTCGTTATAACCCGAAAATCAAAAGCGTTTATTGACGCTTCGATTGACTTTTGACACTCTGCCACTACGGGTGAACGATAAAAAAAATATATACAATCTCTCTCTCTTTCACTTTTCGAATTCGCGCAAAAACGCGAAAATACACTCGGCATACGTGCGGCCTACCTCTGGAAAAAAAATATCCAATCGAGCGCGGCATCAGTAAAATACAGAAAGCGATGGAGGAGGAGGGAAAAAGCGGTTTATGAAAAATCGCCATAGGCACTCGCGCGTCGCATGAAAGCACGCGTGCGCTTTAAAAAAAAGCTTCGCGCGTTCGCGTAAAAGGGTCCGCCTTTCATCGACGCTCTGCGTTAGCTGTGGCGATAAAGTTTACCCGATCTGGGAAAATGTATATGTACATGTATATGTATATACGTATGTGGAACCCCTCCGATATAGATTTGCGCGATAAAAATCATTCGTGTATATGTATATGGTGAATAGCCGGAGAGTATTGATAACGCGAGCGAGCGAGGGAAAATACGTCGATGGGGTTTATTATATATCGAAGGGTGAGCGATTGGTCAACTCCGTACGTAGTTATGAAAAGCGCCGGTAGCAGTCAATGGTTCGCGCGTGCATTCACATACATATACGCTTATTTCAATTTTCCTGAGTGGAGATGGAAGCGGAGAATTTTATTTACTCGATGTGCGTGTGTGTGTGTGTGAATTTGATGGATATATCATTTTATTCAGCTCTATAAAAATCAAATGATGGAGGATGAATAGAGTGGAGATTGATGCTGTTGATATAATAATAAAAAAGTACTTACTCGAGCGCAAAAAATAACAGCGAAATGTTCAAATGTTTGAATACTTGGGGGGGGGGGGGGGGAGATATGGCACTTTTTGAGATGAAAGCGTAACGATTTGAATTTTGAAATTAAACTAAACTTAAGAGTACTATGGTTCGAGATAAATAAATTTAACCAAAAGCACGTATAGATAAATAGCAGAAAAAGAAATTGGAAATACATTTTCTTTTAAGAAAATTAGAAAAAAAGTCAGAAACGCTAATTTGAATTATTTACAGATTTAAATGACCTAATCTGCAAAAATAGTATTTCTACTTTTTGGATGAAGTTAAAGAACTTACTTAAATATCTTTTCTTATTCTGGCTATAATTACATCTTTCTGAACAATATTCTAATTTCCATTTTGTAAATTAAATTAGCTTCAAAAAAAAGAATTATCTTTTTCGTAAAAGAGTATTTTTTTTTTAACTTTGCTTGAAGTAAATAATAAAAAAGATAATTATAGACTTTTAACAAACAAATCAACGCATTTTTAAAATACTTAACAACGATATTTTGGAGTTAATCGATTCATTTGAAAACTTATTTTGATTGATACTTATATTTTTCTTGTAAATTGTAAAAAACCAAAAAAATAATTAAACGCATATCACAAAATATCCTCAATTTCCTATCATACCATATCAATAAACACGCTCTTGTCAACCTCACAAAATTCTATTTCCATCAAACACAGTATATCTATCTCTCCATAAAAAAAGAAGAACCTAAAGATTCCATTAGACGCTCGCTCGAGCGCACACGCATTTTGCCTTATATACTATTGCGCAACGACTTTTTTTACTCGCCCATCAAATTCACTCGTCCAAAGACGTACATACGCACGCGTGTGCGCTCAGGACAAAAAAAACAGAGGACCGAAAAAGAAGCAGATACGTGATCTGTCTTCTCTTTGCTTGTGTTTGATGTGTGACGCGTATATGAGACTTATGTATAGTAGAGAAAAAAAGTGCCGTAAAAGAGAGCCGCGCGTGCACGTGTGTGTCGCGTTATCGATGGTCAATGATGTCCATTATGCATGCGTCACATGGCAGAATTTAGGACTGATCGATCGTTCCCCAGGCGCCAGTGAGTACATTGCGAAAATGTACTGGCTTGAATAGCGAGAGTTTCACTTACGCGCGCTTTCGCTTACGCAGCGGAGTGTATATACTGTTTTCTTTTACGGAAACAAACAAACAGGATTGTCTTGGAGTTCACGTTTGAATGTAGGATTGTATAATATAAAGTTTTTATTAAATGCGGATATACAAACTGACGTTCTATTGTTGTTGATTAACTTTTTACTAAATATTGTCTTTTAGAATAATTATTTTATTCAACAAATATAAAATTCGAATAAAAATAGTTTTTATTATTCATAAAATACTTTAAGAAAAAAGGAACTATAAACAACAATAACAAAGTGCAATAAAAATTTATTTAATTTTTCTTTTTTTGTATCGTGAATTTCATTGTCAATTAACGATTCAATAATACACACCACTAATAAAAACTCCAAGAATGACATAAAATTCATTCTCATGGCTAATAAAACTCAGACTACACGTAAACAGCTCTTAAATTTTTTTTAATCCCATCAGAACTCCAATCGCCGCCATTGATTCCACAACGCTAAGAAAACATAGCCCGCACACACACAGACACGCGTATCTCTCTATCTCTCACATTCACGCATTTATATTCGTTAATGACAAATTAGTAGAATTGGAAATTCGCCCTAATTCGAGCGAACGCGCACTAGCGCGGGATGACGCGAGTGCGCGCATACACACTCACACGAGCGTTTGTAATTGATTGACCCAACCGGCACGCGATTGATTGCAGAATCCGTTTGAATTAATTGTATCCAACTATACCGGGCCCGTTTGACTTTATATATCTCCCCCTTTTTCTCTAATCCCTCGTTTTAAAAATCATTCGTCTTAAGTTAGAAAAAAAAGCTTTAGTGAGAAGCGTGACCGTATGACGCGCGAAATGAAGAGAAAAAAAACATATACACACATACACAGTGATGGGGGTATTAAATTAGCGATAGCCATTTTTCAAACGATCTATTATTCAATTGAATTTCCGTTGACATTGAGTCGTTGGCTTTTATCGCTCCTAGTCATTCATATGTAAAAAAGCCCGAGCTGTTGATTTAATAATTTACGCGCATAAAAGTGTGACGAATTAAAATTTATGGAAATTCGACTGCTTGTAAAAAGTGTATATATAATGTATACCTTTATGAAATAAGTCATCGGTGTACAATGTGAACGTTGAATAAAAAAAATACACGTCAAGTATTAAGTTATTGTTGACACAAACCGCGATGTAGAGTAAAAATCATATATGTAGTAACGATTGATACAAAATTCAATGAATATCCAGAACGAGTGACTTTCCTGCACAATACTTATATACATGATTCCCACGATCTAGACGTATGAAAATAACTCACATTTCATGTAAAACATAAAGCAACAATCACGATACGAAAAGAAAATCCATATCATACATCATATTTAAATCCGCTTTTTCCACCGATTTCCCACCCTTTCCCTACACATTTATACCCTCACTCCCATTTCACCCTTAACCTCCCCATACAATAATCCTCCACATTAACGCCGCTCCATCTAGAGCAAACACTGGAAATAAAAAGAAATCATGATCCATCCATCTCCTCTGCTCTATAAAGAAAAAAAGCCTACATCTTTCTCTCCCTCCCCCCTTTTGACATCGCGCAATCTGAATATAATCCTATCGAGGCGTTCGACGATTAATGAATTATGACACATGTAAATCCGAGCTCGTACGCACCTTGCAACCTATATATAGCAGACAAAAGAACGAGCTTCTATATATATGAGGGTAAAAAGGGTGCACATGCAGGACCCCCTGTAGACGCGTGTCGTACGCCCGTAACGAGGATAAGTTGACGCGTTTTACTCTGGTAGGAGGGTGATAGTATAGTAGCAATGTGTGTATATATACGTACATATACGAAAGAGTACGGGTGAAGGCTGCACGTGGACGTTCTCAGCTTATACTACGCGCGCGCGCGCGCGACAAATCCGCGCGATCCTGCATGCATAAGCGATTGAGCCGCTTTAAATTTATTAAAATGCCGTCATTTCGCGCTAGACTCGGGGACCGAATTTTTACGGGAGAGAGAGAGAGAGAGAGAACGTTAGATTTGGATTTGGGTACGTGCTTTTGACGTCGGTATTGCACGTTTGAAAGTTTCAGAGGATTTCGTCATATACGTGGGGTAAGCTGATTTAGATTTCGAAATGGTTTTAATGCTAAATTTCAGCGATAGATGTATAGTTTAAGTTTGAATAACTTAAATTCAATGTTAAAGCTGATTTGTTTGAACTAGGCTACACAAATAGAGAATTTATGTATCTTTGAAATTATTTATATAATTTGTACTTAATAAGTCTATTCATAACGATAACATTTATCACATTAAATTATTTCTGACTCACATATGCTCTACTATTAAATTTTCCTAGTTTATTCTGTTTATCTTTCTTTAACATATATACAATTTGCTCTTTTAAAACTACCACCACCTATAAATATTTTACTCCCATCGCAACTATTTATGTATTAACAAACCTCCCCCTTTACACACAAATAAAACATCCTTCAATATGCATAAATATCTCCATCATCCTTTTATCTCCTCTTCCCCGTCATTTCCCCTCTCCTCCTCCCATCATAACACACATCTCAACCCCGTTCTCTCTCTTCACCCACATATATAACTCACGCTATCACCTCGCATACTTCAACCATCCTTATATATTATACGAAATCCTCTTCCGACACCAAATCCACATATACACGTCAGTCAGTCATATCCGCACAATACACATATACACAGTGCGACGCTACACGGCATATATGCGGCGCGCACCCCAATATTGATACAGAAGTACGATCTTAGCGCGCTCGCGCGCGTTCTACTCTTGCCTTGCTTATCCCCTCTAGGGGATATATAGAGACCGAGCGAGACGCGTTTATATTCGCACTTTGCGCGTGTCGCTCCCTCGTCTTTTATATATATGTATACGGTCTTCCCCCGCGGGCTAAAGTCGACGCGTTGCGTATACGTTCGTATATACATACGTATATGCTTATCAAAATAACGGTTACATCTTCATAAATATTTGGCCGCCCGGTATTAAGCGACGAGCGTGAAATCGGCATGGAAATTAGGGCGCTTGGTGAAGCCGGGGTATGGTATGAACGATGAAATTGTAATGGTGTTGTCGCGAGCGTGTGGATATATTGTAGAGAAGTGGGGGGACGCGAGAAATGGTTTATTATTGATGTGGCCATTTGTTAGGTGGAATGAAATTTTTTTTTCTTTTTGCAGGATGGTTTATGGTTACAGTTAATTATTAATGATGCCTGAGTTGGGGTTTCGAGGTAAATTTAATGGAATATGGAATTATGTTGGGAGGAATTCAATTTCCAAGCGTTGTTGTATTTATTGGAGTTGCGAATTATTCATGTTATTTTGGTTTTGATAAGTTGGTACGGTGATGCGGCTGTGTTATATGCAAAGGCGTCTTTACGATTCTCAACAGTTTTTGAGTACTCTTGACTACACATTACTTATATTTCATATCTCCTTATCTTTTTATAAAAGTAAATTTCACCAATAGGTGACCTTTATCACTATAAAATATAACAACCTACATTTCCCAAGTTCTTAAACAAAAAATAACATTTGAAAACCCTCTCTTCTTTCTCTATATCTATCTTTCCTTCCCCAAGCCGCAAGCAAAAGACAAAGACAGACTCGCGCGGCGTGCGGCCCTCCTCGTAACTCGTAAAAGTGCGCGCGCGCGGGCGTGAAACTGTATAAACATTTCGAATTAGTATTCAGATGCGCAGCTGTTGACTGCCTTGCCGCCGTGGCTCGCGTTCGCGCGCAGGGCTTCCCGAGGCTTCGTTTAATTGTCAGGCAGATGCCTTCCCTCTCTCCCTCTCCCTCTCGCGTATATATATATGTATATACATGTCTATATACTCACCTCGTCGCCCCCGCATGCTCGCCGTCTCCGTTTTCACTTCGTTACGTTTCGTTTCGTCGTCGAGACGCGTGGATGTACAGAGAAATTGGGGAGGAAGAAGTGGTATATATGGGTATTTTTGTTTATGCAGGAGTGAGGGATGACGGGGAGGAAGAATAGAAGAGGTTAGAGTAGGGTGTAGTGGTAAAAGTGAATAAATATATGAGTAAAGAGGTATCGGGTTGGTGGCTATGGGAAATAAGAGATTTGAAGAAAGTAACTGTTTGGTGGGTACACTTTAAGTATAAGTGTTGGTTAGAAGATTTCATTGACTTTTCTATCATAGAAAACATGGTACTGTTATTCTTTAGCTGTTATAACTGTTTTTTATCGCAATATCATGCGATTTCGATAAAACTGCAGTGTTGTATCTTTTTACGTAATGGAATGATTTTCTTTTTAAACGACGTACTATTTTGTAATTAAGTAATTGCGTGTTACGTACGTAACATTAAATAGTAAAACAAAAATAAGCAACGGTAAAGGGAAAACCTACGGGTCCACAGTTTCTTGTTTAAGGTGGTTTTTTCATGATAATTTTAATTAAAACTATTAATATTTATTATAATATTTTGTTCAATAAAATAAACAATGGTCATAGAAAATGATTAACTATAAAAAAAAACTTTTCTAATAAATTTTTCAGTTATTGCAATCTTTATTTTTTCATGAAAAATACAGTCTTGAAACGGCATTATTCATAACCTCTCGGATAAGATGTTGTCTTGTTCCGAACCACTGATTACATCTCTTGTCTTCTTGTATTTAAATATCTTTACAAGAGAATCGGCGAGGTAATTGTTTTTTACAAATTTAAAATTTCCACAAATCAGAGAATATGCGTATCCGTTTTAGTATTTACGAGGGTTCTAAATATTTCAATTATCGCATTATATAGAGAGATAGGGAAACTTTAAAGTTTGAATTAATTTTGTTTTGTTTATTTCATTAGCAACGTAAATTACGTATGTAAGTTTTAACCATGCATTTATTCATTTTAAAACAAAGAACATGTAAAATAATTAACCACAGAACAAACGTGTCGACGTCACATCAAATGCCAGATATTCTTCTGCCGAGGCTTCAGTACATCTCGTCATCCACGTTGCCAAAACGTCGATAGAAAGCCCGGTGACAGCTGAAAAAAAAATATTTATCTATTTTCAATTACCCCAATTACTTTAATCAAATTATTTCCAAAGCATACTTGATTAAGTCTTTAATCGAAAAATCAATAGCATCATCCAACGCAAATACAAACTCAACAACAAAAATACTTCTGCATTACATTAAAAAAAAAAAAAAAAAAAAAAAACTATATCGAATCAAAGAAATCCCACTAATTTTCCTCGATAACCTACTTCAAAGCAAATTAAGCACGTCCATCGTTCGTGCAACCTACCCCTTCTATACGCTCTTCTCCCAACGCTTTTACCCTCTTGCACGCGATATCAACTCGCGTATGGTTTCTCGTGTATGTATATATAGTACGTAACGATGTGCTCGTGTTCGTTTTGCATATATATATGTATGTATATACGTATATAGATACACCCCCGACGCCGGCGTATTGTTTTTCGCTATGCGAGTGCGCAGGCGCGTATATAGACACACGTCGCGTGTCGAGTTTCATCTCCGCCCTTCGCGAAATTAATTTGCTTAGCCGCGCGTTCGGGGCAATCGTTCTATTTTCTTTCTATTATACACATACGGTCTATACACTCTGATCGCGTGTCTTCTTCTATCTACGTTTTCTTTCTTTTTTATTCACGCTGTGCGCTGGTCTTTCTATTTTTTATTGTCTAGGCTTGGCGTAGATAATTATTGTATGAAAATTCTAATATTTTTACATTAGTATAAATATTTTAGTAATATTTTGTTTTTCTATATCGCTACCTTCTTCATAGCAAATAATATATTGTTTAACAAAAAAAAAACACTTTTCATTGATATATATAGTCAACCTACATAAACACAGAATCAAGAAAACTTCTAAACGGAACAAATTGCCATCTCACGCTTTATAAGAAGCAAACTTTCTAAACAGCCAACACTTAACCTTTACACCTCAGCTTCTTAACGCATTAAAAAGACGATTCTGACGGACAACACAACACATACACTCTGTTCGCCATCCCTCGTGCCGATCGATAAACCCATTGCCGAAACAAGCCTCCCAATGCCATTTTTGCCGCGCACTCTACATCCTTCCATCCCCTTCCCTCGACGCATTTTCTCACCTCTCTCTCTTTCTCTCACACACAGCTGAAATCAGATTTTTCTCGATACATCCTCCACCTTCTCTCTCTCTCCTCTTCTTTCTCGCAGCACACACACATACACAGCACACGTTGTACACCGATCACAGCGCGCGCACGGCTTGCAAAGCGATAGGCCTGTCGGCGCAGGCGAACGCGCGAGCGAATCTTTATTGATACTGTAACTGAGATTTTTCGGTGGGATTTATCTGCCTTCTTCGGCTAACACGCGCCTTATCGTTCCAAAGAGAGAGAGAGAGAGCGACTCCTCCTTCGGTCGCCGCGACGGCCGCTGTATATAGCCAACACAACCATGACCAAGCAACGGGAATCATCCATTTGGTCATTTTGCGTGTGTCTCGGGTTTTTTTTTGCAAGTTCTTTTTTTGTTTTGTATACGCGGCTACGCTGTTGTGATGCCCTTTGTTCGTATACACGTGCCGAGAGATTTGGCTTTTAGGGTGTATAACGATATAGGGATTGCGATCGATTTTGGTGGTCGCCGAGTGTTTTGTTTGTCAGGCTGCTGTTGCGGAGAGTGTTTTTTTAATTCGTCGACAAAGTAGTAGGTATATATGCTTGAAAAGAAAGGATTAATTTTTGTTTTCGAAGTGAAATTGATTGTATAGTTGAAAAGCCTAAATTACATCAAATGAACGAGGGGCTGTTAGAACATGCCAGACGTTTTATAATAAATATTATTTCGTGAAACGCTTAGATTGCCACTCAGGTGTATATACAATATAACTATATTCATAACTTCGTCTTACACTCGTAATGACATAACCATAATAATAAAAGACACTTATAATTCATATATTCAGATCAATCAAACGAATGAAACACCTCAACCCCTTACATTTCAAAATTTCCGAAACGCATGATCACCGCTGCAGTTGCCAAACACGGTTATTAAATCAGCTCTCATTCGAAAACCCCGCGAAGCAAAACGAATCAATCGACCTGCAAAAGTCTAGTTTCGTCATTATATCCTAACAGCAGCTTCGCTGATAATTACTGGTCAAACGATATATGCCGCGTACAAAAAAAAAAGAAATCATTGCTCCCTGTTTTGACATGAAGATGATGATCGTACGTATTCGTCGTATATATATAAGCACATCGAGCAGATTACCGCTGCATCACAGTCTTGCAAAAAAAAATCGCTGCGGCCTCTAACCACGGGTTTCGCGTCTTCAATCGGTTGCTCCTCAAAAATCCGCGAATCTCCCTTCTTCTTTCTCTCACGCTCTCTTTCTCTCCACCGACTCGTCGGATTTAATATTCTAATAGCGACCTGTCGCGCAGCACGGCTGTGTAATATAAAACCGATGCTCTCTCACTCTCTTTCTCTCTCTCTCTAAATGCTACGCTGTCAGGCGGCGCGCGTTTCTCGCAACGCGACTGCCTCTCAATTAAAGACACGAGCGAGCATTATCCCGAGTATTCTTTGAGAAAAGAGAGAGAGAGAGAGAGAGCGAGTAAGTTGGCTGACGGTGTAAGTGCCGCGCAGGCATAAAGTATTACTTAAGGAGTCGAGAGTGAGTGAGAGAGAAAGAATAGACGGGAAGAAGGAATCGATATAAAAATCTTGGGAATCGTGTGCAAGCAAGCGAGCGAACGCGCGGGGTTACTCACCTTTTTGTTCGATGAAATTGTTGTGTGTCTACTCGCGGAGGTGGGAGGAGCGGATTTGCGCCAAGTGCGCGAGATCTGTGTGTGAGAGAAAGAGAGAGAAAGAGAGACAGGCGAAGTAAGAATGTGGCGCGGGATCATGTGAACGAGCGTATTTTAGGATGTAAAAGGGTTAAAAGCGAAAAGACGGAATGGAGGAGGCGAAGGGAACGCGAATAAAAAATTGAGTGGCAATTGCCTTGCTTATTGGTTCATTTATGCGGAGTTTTTACTAAATATATATAGAAGTAATTTACATCCTTTATTTGTAAATGCAAAGTAGAAAATTAGTTTAGATATTGAATGAGGTACGATGAAAACACCGTAAATTATAATTTTTACACGGCTTTTCTATAATTTTGAATATAGTAATCATATTGGCTTTAAATAGCTATGCGTATGCATCATTGAAAGATATTTGAACATGAATCATATTCAATATAAATTGGTGACCTATTGAATATAACTTTTTTATCTTCAATTATGGCTAAAATTAAAAAATATATACTCATAGAATGAAAAAATACCAAAACATAATACCAAATACATTTAACTTATCGCAAGCTATCGCATCAGATGTTAGAATCAAAATGCAAAAAGAAAAAAAATTAACCATCAACTTTCCGAAGGAAACCGGACATGAATTTTTAAGAGCATCTCGCGTATAGAAACTTGCTTCGACGATGGTTATTTTTTTTTTTTCGAGCAGTCGTTTCATGCAAATTAGCCCCGAGGGCAGCGGCAACAGCAGCAGTAGCAACAGCGGCAGATGAAATATTCACCGGACCGAGCCAATCAACGTCACGGCCAATAATTGATATCTTTCACATATCTAATCGAGCGCAGTCAGATATCCTCGCGATTGTCTTCTACTCCCTCTCTCTCTCTCCCTCTCTCTCTCCCTCTCTCTCTCTCCTTCCAACCGCAACGTATCCTAGCCTTTATTCAGTATGTAAATTAGCTTGCCATCGATTTGCTATATAGAACCAGGCAACTGCACAGACATACATATATATATACGCAGCTAGACGCTTCATTAATTCCCGGGAGTTTCTTCCTCCGTATACGCGGAAAAAACGACGAACGAGCAACTGGAACGTATATATATGTATATACACGAGGAAGGGAAAAAAAAGAGCGGGCGCACACGCGCGCGCGGCATTATGTAGTTAAAGTCGGGCTTCCGACATTCGGCTCGTAGTTTGATACGAGCGTGGGTAACAGGATGCGCGCGACTCCCATTGTTCGGGAAAGCGAGAACGCGCACGTAGGATATATACAGGTGTGTAGGCTGATATGTATGTACACGTATATATAGGGAGGGTATTTGGATCTAGCTCGTGGCGGTGTGTGTGTGTGTGTGTGTGTGTGTGTGTGTGTGTGTGTGTGTATAGTGCTCACGAGCATAAATTATCTCATTTTATTTTCAACGCGAAACTAGATTTATCAGGGCCATTATGCGAAAATCTGGCTGATTACTGTGCGCGTATAAGCTTATAAGCCTAACTTTTCTGGAATACGATGTTAGGGTGAGGTAAAAGTACGCGTGTGTATACGCATTTAATTTGTTCTGGGATGCTAATAACGATTTGTAGTCGTTACTGTCATCTTAGAAGCAAAACATTAGAATTATTATAAGATTCGATATAGATGATAAACGAAATTACTTATTATACAGAAAGAAAATCACTGCGATTTCTTGAGACACTATACAGCAGCGCGTATATACAAACAGCTGTCAGCCGTATACAATAAACATATTCAAAATGGAGCACCGTAGCATATGGAGAACGATGACGTTAGGCAGCCGGCCTATTTGTTATAGTTCATGTATAGCAGGGTGGCCTGGCACTTGTCTGCACAACGAGAGAGAGAGAGAGAGAGAGAGAGAGAGAGCGTGGAAAATGCACGCGCGGGCGTTAATCTATCAAGAATGCCATGTTATGACGTCTTCCAAACAAGTAAAGCAGGATTTACGAGGGGAAACCGCGCACGACAAATAAACTACAACCGTGATGATCTTCGGGGCGATATATACTTGTGTAATTCAAAAAATAGATTTTCATAGCAAATATATGTGGAATATATACTCTGGTGTATAGCTGATTTTTAGTAATATGATCAACAAAATTTTAATTTGGAACAATCACTTTAGTACTTCGAAATTAATATTTAGGTTATTATTAAAAAAAGAATAAATGATGTAATAAATTAATATGAGAAAAATTTTTATTTCACCATTCTATTAATATTTACTGGTTATTTTATTATTGAAACAATTGAATTCCAGAATCACACATTTTAATTAAAGAAGAATTTTATTCCACCAACGTGCTTCCCCTTATTCACTCTCAACTCAACATTAGCAACGTAGAGCAATTACTTTTAACAAACTTTTCCATCCACTTATCATCCTCACAAAAGCATACTGATAACGAACATACACGCACACATACACTACGTCTCATACAAAAATCCCAGACTTCTCTCTCCCTATGCTCATTAAAAACTCCCCGCCGGCAATTAACCCACCTCGCAACACCCACGTTACACGCGTACAAAATCAGCGTATACATATATATACATACACGCTCATATACCATAATACTCACACTCCCTCGCTATATATATATGCTATATACATACAGTCGAAATATGTAAATAATGGCGCAGCAGCAACAGCAACAGCGTGTCGGCCATGGTTCGGGCGAGCTCGCGCTATTGGCCGGATTCGCGAGAGACTCGCGAGTTGAGCTCGATAGCATCAGAAGATCATAGATCAAACGAGGCGCTCGCGAGGTGTACGCGCAAACGTTCGCGTAGGTGGAGCTTAGAGATGGGAGGAGGTGGATGAAGAAAAAGGGGGGGAGGAGAGGAGAGGAGAGGAGAAGGAGGGAGGTGAGTTGCTCGGCAAGCGTATTATACATTCACGAACGGAGAAGGAGATAAGAAGGTAAGGCGCGAGCGCTCACAGCGAGGTTGCTGCCGCGGGGATTATAAGAACGCGAGTGAGCTTGAAGGGTAGATATGTCCGCGTTATAAATGTCAGTATTATGCGGACGCGAAGGTGTAGTATAGGAGTAGTAGTAGTAAGGAAGGAAGCGCACGCGCACGAGGCGAGGCGAGGCGAGGCCTATAAGCTTAGACCGCGGCGGCGCGCGATTTATGCAATAATGTGTTGAGGATAAGAAGGGGGATATTAGCGAGGGAAAGAGCGTGTTAGGGAGTAGGGAAAAGGGATCGCGCTGAGAAGGACGGGTATGATAATCGGAATATAAAGGCTATACGGATGGCGGAGATTATTTTGTTCGAGGTTAATGGTTTTGCTGGAAGGTTGCTCGTGTATTTTGAAAAAGAAAAATAGATAAAAAATAGAGAAAAAGGTTGGTGGTATTAGAAGAAAAATTTTGCGAAGTGTAATTATAGTGATTGACTTGTGGTGGGTTTGTTGTCAACCAACCACAAATCAAAAGATTATTAGCTAAAATTTATTACTACATTAGTCATTTATCCTACATGTATGCAAAAACAATTTAAAATAAAGACGTAAAAAATAAGACATGAATTTATATAACTATATAAATATCAGAAAAAAACGTTCCTTATAAACTTTCCAAAAACAAAAACAGTTGCCAAACGAATTCGAGCTCAGCCACGCCAAACAACAAAATATCAGTAATCATATATACGACTAAACAAAGAGCTGCAGCGCGCGTCACCGCAACAACAACCGCGTTTTACAACAACCACGTATCAGCTGCAATATACAGCAAACCACACTTTCGAATCATTGCAAAAGCATAATTAGACATTTTGAAAGCCGCCTATATGCAAATCACTATGCGTCAGTAACTCTCGCACTATATATGCGATTCGCCGTGCGTATAATACACCGCGCGCCGCCGCCTCTGCGATAAATTATCTATTCTGCGCGAGAAAATCGGCGCTTAGTAATTAGCGATTGCAATTAGCAATACGCAAAAGAGAGCTCGTTTTGCGCGAAACACTTCCGCACGCGCGTCGTATGCATGCATGCATGCATATATATACTATGTGCAGCTTTCACCGTGTATATATAGTGTGTAAGCGAGGAGAAGAAGAAGAAGAAGGAGGAGGAGGAGGAGCACACCGTGCGATCTGCATAAGTTACATCTGATTGCGACGCGCGCGTCGGTTTGCTATGCTCTCCTGACTTCTTTCACTTTACCTCGTCCCTTCCCTCGCGCATATTCAAATTCGCGATTTTTTTTAAAAATCAATTGCGCAATTATTTCCAGAGGTGAGCGCGGGCGGAGGTGCAATGCCTTCTCTCCCCGCGTGTATATATATTTATGCATTTTGCATAAGCCTGTGCATGTGTGTGAAATGTACGTGTTATGCAGTCGTTTTAATTGGATTTTTTCGGATAAACAAGCGTAATTCTTTGTTGGAGAATATTGTAATTAGTTCGTTAGGATAAGAATGGTTGTAACTATATCGTGAAATAAACTTTGTATATTTATAATACTATATAGTAATACAAAATTAAAACTCTCGAAAATAATTGAATCTTATACATAATTTTTACTTACTTATCACAAAATAAGAACTATAAAACTGAAGAAGAAAAAACGTGAAACCTCATACTATATATAATTATAACTTGAAAAGACACTCAATATAGTATACACAAAACGCTTGCTCCACTTAATCCCCATTCCGATCTCACCCCGTCCGGATTCCAGCCGAATTTCCGACTCCCTCCCATCACACCCACCTCCGCCCTGATCTTATCCCCCCGGCCATGCCGCATCAAAGCAAACAAACGGGGCATCAACGATAACCACCACCTCACTCTCTCTCTCTCTCGGAAGGAAAACAGTCATTATTAACACACGCCGGGTTGCTTATGAGGGATATGCGTCTTGGACGTTAGTTAGTAAACATAGATATATATATACATACACCAGAGTATATTCGAAAACGGAAGAGAAACCGCGGGTGGCACGTCCGATGATAACCATCTGATCGCAAAAGCGAGCGAACGCGCGCTTCTAAATACGCTGCGAGGCATCATTGTTGCAGGTGCCATTACGACGCGTATGTGTATATGTATATGCACATGTGTAAGCTCGCGCGCGCGCGCTCTCATATATTTATCTTAATCTTGCGGAGGTGCGTGCACGAGAAGACGTTGCTGAATAGCGCCTCGTTTTTAAGGAAGGTAAGGGGGCGAGGGGGTGGTGGGAGAAGAGACGTGAGACGTTCAAAATGGGCGGTTTGCATGCGCGAAACGCTTTTGGAATTTATGGCGAAACAGATATTTTTGGAGTTCACGTGGTTCAGCGCTGTGTGTTAAGTGTTTGACTTTTGGAAATTGTGGGAGAAAAAAATGTGAGATATTGTTTTAGATATGTTTGAGGAAGTAATTTTTATTTCTTTTTTTAAGATTTGTTGATATATTTTGTTTGGATTTATTCGTTGAATACGTAATTTTTTTTGCTAATCTAATTTGATGTTTTGTGATACAAAACTTTAAAAATATTTGATAATAAAAAACATCAAACATTCTTGAGATCCTATTCTATCAAGAATGTATAAAAGATTGTTAATGTAACAACGATCTTTCTTAAATATAAAACAAAAAAAAAAGGAAAAAAAAATTTCAAAAAACGGTTTGACACACATTTTATCGCATCTACTTGTCAACGCAGTAAACGTAACCCATCCAATACACAAAACCATTTTCCCATGATCATACAGACCCAAGCCGCAATCACGTATACAATCCACACACGCATCAAAAATCCATTTTCGTCATCGCTCGTCCAAGTAAAAGAGAGACCACACCTCGACTCTCTCAGCAACCAACCCACCCACCCGCACTTTCCTCAATGAGTCACGTATTATATATACGTATATACATATATATATATATATATAACAACGCGCGTGCGCTTTGCTCGTATACAAAACTCGCTATACATATACGCATACGCGTGAGATAATAACGAAAAAAAAGAACAAGAGACAAACATAAAAAGAGAGAAAGAACAGAAGCCACATCATGTATACATATATCTGTCTGGATGGATGGACGCGAGGACACATGATATTTCGCTTCCGCGCGTCCTCATAATAAAACCGGCGCTTCTTTACTGGTGGGAACCGTGGCGTGTGCGCGCTAGCTCGTACGTATACTCGGACGTGACAGGAAAGAGGTCTCACACATATATATACATGTTTATATGTTATATATACGCACAACTATCATAATACGAGAGCGCACGTGGTGTTGGTATCCGGGACAAGTGTGTATGGATTTGTAGTACCGCGCCCGCATTGGGAAGGTGCGCGCGCGCGTGTAATGTGTATGTATGTATATATAGGTATAGGTGATATTATAAGCGCAAGCTCGATGAGCTGGAAAATATGTCAGGGTGTAAGGTGTGGGTTATGTATGGATGGTACCTGCGTGATCTATTAGCGGTGTAAGGTTGCGCTGAAGTGTGTGTAGAACAGGTGTTTTGACTTTTCTATAATATATATCGGGGATGAGAGGAATTTATGGTGGATCGTATTTGTTTTATTGATATACATTAAAATTAATATAACAAACTCTAAAGGAATTATTTAATTAAGATGGATTTATATGAAGACGTTTAATGTTAATGAGTGGAAAAATACGAACAATAGTGTGGTTATAAATCACTTTCACCGATTATACGTACTACTTTCATCCACAATATATAACTTTTACAAGTTAAACTCTTAATTATTCTAATTATACCGCATCATGCGCAGCAATTTTCATAACGCCACAATCACAGCGTACCGTTCGAAACGAAATAATACCACGCACCATAACGACATATTTCCGTGTCCTATACATCACGCGGTCAACAATCGCCACATTACTCAGACAATATACCCACAAGTGCCATACCACATGTGTATATATATACATACCTAACCACATAAACCAAAAACTCCAGTCGCAGCTCCATTATATATTATATACCCAATAACAATTATAATTCGCTGCTATTATACGCAGTCAAATTTTATATATTAACATATCCTCGTGTTCCCTGCAACCTCACACCCGCGCGTAAGGTGTTTCTCCCCCTCTCGCGTATATATATATATATATAAGGTGTGCGCACTGTTCTCTCTCTCTCTGCTCGAGCGGAACAGGAAGCCACTTATCTCGGGGGGCCCCAGCGTTTGTGCGAGTGCGCGAGTATACGCGCGCGTATATACGCGACGACTGCCTCGGGTGATATATTATTTAGGAACGTTATATGCTAATACGAGAGCGCGCAGTCTCGCATCACTTCCAAGCAAAACGCGGTAAATAATCGAGTGCAGTGCCGCAGCAGTGTGGTGAACGAGAGAGAGAGAGAGAGAGAGAGTGAGTCCAGTCCGTTACAAATGAATTATTCCCCGCGGCTCATATATAAATAGATCGTTGCGCGCGTTGCTGCTGCTGCTGTTGCTGCTGTTGCTGCGCTGGACGGCTGATGCATATGCGAGGCGACGGCTCGCGCGCTCGTTATTCACGAATTTCGCGTGCCACGATGTATATATGTGTGTGTATGTTGCCGTGCGGGTTGAAGAGTCATGTGCCGTGCGTCGGAGGATTAAGATGTGTGTCAATCGCTAGGTCGAGAGCACATAGGGCATATGTTGGATATAAGAAAGTAAAATGAAGTTTGCTGGTATATTCATGTTCGAGATTGTTTAGAAAAACAATAAAAATTAATGGTAGTTTAGTGTTTAAGTGTGCATATATTATGTTTCGTTATTATATATAGTCACTGCAATGAATTTTTAAAAGCATTATATATTCATCAAGCGCTAAAAATAACCCATACGACGATCATCGGGAGGGACCCTTTTTTATAGCATAAAAATCTTTTGATTTACAAATATCCGACTCGTAGCGAATAAATAACAACTTTATCGGCAGCAAAAGCAAAAAGCACATATATCGTCTCGGTATACGCACGCAGGTTTATATATATATATGTATATACACACACACAGAGACACCGAAATGATTGATATCGATAAAGATGAGCAATCGCGCGTATCGTGTTTTACGCGCGCCTTCACCCACACAAACACACGTGTATATATACATATACATTCTCAAGAATAATCCCGCATGTGATGCGACCATAGGCGCGCGCGTCGTGCACGTAACTTTAGAGGGCCGCGGAAATATTTATAGCCCCGCGACGACTAGCCATTCGTCGCACGTCCCCGACGCGTCACCAAGACATGCGTATACGTATATATATACACGTGAGTGCAACGCGCATAAAACGCTGCTGATGCCGGTGTCATCGCGGGTAGGTCCTTAATAATAAAACGCCATAATTTCTTGGAAGGATGTATACACACGTGTGCAAGCGCGAAAAAATGTATTTTTACGCGCGTATATACGCGCACGTGTCGCGATTGCCTTATGGGCGCCCCGATGATCATCATGCCGATACTTATAATCCATCGCGTGCTGTATGTCTCTCTGTCCCTCTCTCTCTCTCTCTCCTTTATAACTTTCTCATCGGTGTATAACGCGCATAGGAAGAATGTAAATCGCTTCTCGGAAGTTTAGCTTAATGCGCAAATAATTCCTCTCAACGCGTTGCGCGGCGTGTGTGCGTTTATTCCTTTTTTATTTTTTATCTTGAACGAGGAATCGCTGCGTGTATATATTTACGCGTGTGTGTGTGCGTATATAGTTATTGTGCAGAGAAGGGACTTTTTGTTTGATCGCTTTATGAGTATTGAATGGCTGAATGATGGCTGAATCAGGTGCTCGTACGGAATGTGAATGCGCGAGTGTAAGGATAGAGGGAAAATACAAAGTGACTATATGTGCGCGCGTGATATGCGTAATTTGCATAAGTTATCGGTAGTAAGGATAGGCTTGTACAATGGACATTGTGAATTTAGAATGGTTTATGAAATAGCGTACGTGAAGTGGTGATAATTTACGGCGTCGGTGTCTCATTATCATATGATTTAGTGGTGACAGAAAATAAAGAGACTTTTGTAGTTGAGTATAGCTATTAAGCTGCGAAATGTTATAATGATAATGATACATTATTTGTGAAATAAATCTGAAAGAAAAAATTCTACAAATTTCAATTAGTTTTTCTTATTCACAAATACTTTGTCTGCCAAAACATGAATACTTTGGTTTTAAACTTCATATACAAATCTTTGCTCAAATGTTTCTGATAAATATATTTTATTTTCCAGGTCCGGCCAACGAGAAAACTCCAATTGCCGTACAAATATATCTCTTTTAATAAATTGCGAGCTGCAGCATATACAGTATACATATATATCTACATATTACCAACATAATAAACCCGATAACAATTTACTTCCTCGCGCGCATGCAAAATAAAACACTCATCGCGCCCATTGTCCTCTCTGTTGTTATCCCTTTGAAAGGCAAACGTATACACGGCAATACTGCGCTTATATACCATCGCTCGCTCGCTCTCGTCCGTGCATATCCATTTCATTCCGAAAAAGCTGATAAATAGAATGTATTATCGCCGGGAATAAACCGTTCAGTGTCGTAAAAAACACCCATAAATCTCTCTCTCTTCTCTCTTTTGCTATAGTTACGTGTATATATACATATAGACAGTAAAGGAAAAAAAGCAGCAAAAGGCAAAAAGAAGAGAAGAAAAAAATAACGCGTTGTCGCCTTTGTTCGCGAGCAATTAATATTGCCGGGAGCGTGTTTCCGGACAACTCGCGAGTGTATACATATATAGCAACGTAAATATGCTCCTTCCTCGCGTAAGCGCGCGATATCGCGAAAAAAAACGAAAGGCGACGCGCAGAAAATAAAAGCGGGTCGTGCGTTACAGATACATATACATACACATATATACGTATACATACATGAGTAGATAGATAGATATATGTATACATATATACGTAGACGAGGATACGTTAAGGTGCGTAACAGGTTCATATATAAACGTTATGTGTGGCCCCACCTCATCCGCTGCAATGTCATCCGTGTCCAAACGCACACGCGCGAGCACACAGGAAACCGACCATTTGCTCCCGTTTTTTTTTCTTCCTCCTCCACCTCCTCCTATACTCTACTCTCGGGGCTTTTTTACGCTCGAAAACAAAACGCTCGAACGTAGTCCAAGTACATCGCGATTATGTACACGCGCGTGCACGCGCGAGCTCATAAATGGCCCGATTTAGCGGCGCATTAAAATCTCTAACTATGGGAAGAGGCCAAAAGGGGGAGGAGAGAGAGAGAGATACGGTTATACAAGAGGATAGTATGTATATATAGACGGCACGCGAGAGACTGTATATACTGAAAAGCTTTGAGGCTGTGGGAAATTCTGAATCGAATGACATTTGAAACTATTTGGGAAGGGAATTGTATGTGTCGGTATTATATAGGCTCGCGTTGTGTTATTGTTTTCAGGCGCGCGCGCAGAGTGCCAGAGAATTAGTATGGACAGTGAATGGTTATGTATGTGCCGGCGCGCGCACACACGTGCGGTAAATCAGTTGTTTGATGGTAATTGGATTGCTGCATAACGGTGAGCGTGGCAGTAGTTTTGTAAACGAAGGGAGGGCGTATATATACTTATATGTAATACGTTTGAGGCAGTTAAAACGAGATAAGAGGCGGTTGGCTTTGACTCGATTAGAATTTTTAACTGCCGCACATGGTTTGGAGAGAAAGGAATATATAAACGTTTTTATTGTTCTATATATGCACGTGATTTTATCGAGCTGAGACGCGTTTAATCATAAGTAATTTTCATGCTGTTTGATGTGTTCAGGGTAAAGTACTGTATTTAGCGCATTCGTGATGATGAGAAAGCATTATGAAATTTTTTTTAATCTTATTTCGTAAGAAAAAAAATTATAGCTCTTGGTTGTCTGATACTTGTTGATTCATACACAGAGAAACAAAGTTTACTAAAAATTACTATAGTGTTTCGTAAAGCCACCAAAGACTATAAAGACCCAAAAAGTTAGCGTATTTTGCGGTAAATTTTATAATATAATATAGTAAATTTTACCATAATTCTATAGAAAAATTTCGTATAAACTATGGTAATTTTTTTTTATTTCTACAGTCTGTGGTGGCTTTACGTGGCAGTATGGTAATTTTTACGTAATAAATATTTAATAATTTTTGCTACACTTTTTTCTCATTGTGGATATAATCAATTGATATCATACTATAAATGCAAATATAATTGTAGAATTGCTTAACAAAATCTCTAAATATTTTAATCCACATATTCGCTGAAAAAAACAAAAAATTCAAATTTGCATACATTACAAATATAAATGATAAACATTCTGATTCTATTATCATAAAATATTCCACTATAATTTGAAATACTATACGCAACTTTTCAGCTCAAACAGATCCGATCATAGCTAATTCCCCACCCTTTATCCGTACAACCTCGAATCTGATTCCAATCACACAACCCATAAAGCCGCATCGAGAAGAAACAAAAACGCGCTCGCTAAACCCAAACGACACACACACACAGAGATCAACGACAAATACATACGAACCGCTTGCGTAATACCCGATCGCGCGCGCGCGCGTGCGTTACAACGGCGAACAAATTACGCGATAGGCTGCCGGACTATATTAACCGCTCTCCGCGCGTAATGTCGTCCCATTAATTTAGCTGAACGGCTCGGCCGCGCCAAATTGGGATTAGATCACCGCGGCGTGCGTGCACTCGCCAAGTTGGGTGAGTCGCGGCGCGATCCTTCGCAACTTATGCTGATGTTACAATTATTTGCTCTCTCTCTCTCTCTCTCACTCACTCACTCACGAGTCCAGTTCGCCTCGACTCCGCGACTTTTGCAGCGCGTGTATAAGTAGCGTGTATGCTACGTTTGCAATGCCGTATGGCGTCGTGATATATGGGCGAGATTCGACTTTCTTGCATGAGTAATGAACCATGTGTGTGTGTGTGTGTGTGTGTGTGTACGTATACGCCGATAAATTCGAGCCGCGAGTAGGTAATTATGAGGAATCTCGAACGTGTACTACTACTGCTGAAGCTGCACTATACACGTTGGGAAATGCAAAGTAATGAGAGGCAGATTCTAAGCACGATGGAAGGGGGTTTCTTTAAGACGATCAAGAGAGAATCTTTAGGAAGATTTCGTCATTTCAAGTGACTGCTTAGGTATGGATAACACGTGTATGTGTGTGTACACGAGTATATATAGTAGTTGATCAGAGCGCGCGCGTGCGGCGCAAACCTGCACGTTATAATTGTCGGCCCTGTAAATTGACGTTTGATCGATGAACATACGCGAGCGGTCACCTTTTTTCATTCAATTTAGAACTGGGAGAATTTCAAATAAGGCGAGAGTCGCACTGCAGCGGCGGTAACTGCGCGCGCTCCGCGTTCTGGCCTCTAATAGCGCGCAAAAAGTTTTTCGAAGGCTCGCGTGGTTTGCTCTCGGTGCTTTTTGTCGAAACGGCATTTTTCTCTCTCGCTCGGCTATTTGGCGCACGCGCGCGCGCGAGATATAGGCGCACATGCACGAGATCGCGAGATCTAATTATCGGGCCGACAAATCGTTAAATTGAAATTTATACGGAATATAAATGGGGCCATAGCCTTTTATCGCACCAGCGATCGGAGGCTAATGAGTTATTTTTAATTATAATGATCGTGAAAAAAAACGTTTTATCGATTTCTATGGAATTGGGAGAATCGTATTGTATTGTTGTTGAATGGTTTGCTTACGAAGAATTCAAGTGTTGTTATAAGTGATTTTGTTCTTGAAGAAGAATATCGAATTTTCCAAAATTTGAATGAAAAGTGGGAAATATGTATCAATATAGAAGATTTTCGAGAGAAGTATCACTCGTAAATCATTTTGTGATAGTAGATGGAAATAAAAAATTCTCTAATATTAACCTTTTATTCTTTACCGGAAATTATATAATGGTACCTCTTATATCATTTTACAGTTTTTATCCACGATGAAATAGTTTTTGCAAAGATAACATAATAATAATTTCAGGTTAACCAAATAATCCCGTCAATTGTTGTAAAAAAATTATCTCCTTACACAAAGAGTACATTATTATAATTGTAAATATACACAAAAAAGTAATATCGCACCACTGTATTACACTGTACCCGTAACCAACATACCCGCACCGAACAACTCGCTCACCTGATTTCTATCTCACTGCATATCAAGCTTTCAAACTCTGCACAACCCGACATGAATTATCCTTACCCCGTCACGCCTTTCATTAATTTTCACCAGTCTTCAACAATACCTACCCACACAACGGATCATCATCATCATCATCAGCCACAACACAGCAGCTTATATATACATACGCATACATGTACATTCGCAGCTGGCCCCTGCGGCAACCGCTTTCATGCCACCCACGATAACAGCCGTCGCGAAACGAGAACCGTTCTGACAGCGATAAAACGAAGAAGAAGAAGAAGAAGAAGAAGAAGAAGAAGAAGAAGAAGAAGCAGTTCGCTATATATACACGCGCCACGCGTCTAATTCATATTCCTGCAGCTGACCGACCTTCTTCTCTCATTTAACACCCCCGCGGGGCGCGACAAAGACCACGCACACACCTATATCTCTTCACCTGCGGTTCGAAGCGCAGCTTGCCGCACGCGCGTATTATATATGTTTGCAGCGCGTATATAGGCCTTTTTACGCAGACCTCTGCGGTGCTAATTTTCGAGGCGAATATTATTAATAGGAGGCGCGTGCGGAGGAAAGAAAGTGAGAGAGAGGTATATATACAAAGGGAAGCGTGGTACAGGTGCCCCGACGAAGCGCGTGCACGCGCGTGAGTTTGGAGGTATATATACAAGAGGAGAGAAAGGACGTGAACGCCTGGTGGGTGAAAGAGAGAGAGAAAGGTATGTTAAGTGGATTCGAGGTGAGGGCTCTCGGGGTCTGCGAAATAAAGTTGTGCATTGGTGATTCGTGAAATTAGTTGCAAATTGGTTTTTTGAAGAGGAAATTGGAGATGATTTTCAATTTTACAGTATAAGTATGTGGTATACGTTGATTAATTAATATTTACTTTATTGTAATACTGTAGTAAGTATTTAGGTAGTATAAACGTTGAGTAGTTTTAAAGATGAAAATGATTCTGAAAGAAATCAATTTGTACGCTTTATATAGCAAATAGCTGAAAATAAAATAAAATAATTTCTTTTTATTACCAATTATTTTACATGTGTATTAATCGTATTTTCTAATCCCTTCTAATCAATCTCGGAATACGTATCACACCGCCTTGGCATTTTTTAGAAATTGCACAAAACAGCGTATATTCAGATACAGCGGAAACGCAGCTCAAGAACACCAAAACCGCGCGTTACGCAGAACCACTATGTATACTCACACTGCAACATTACGCACGCTCTTTACCTCTGCGCAACACACAGCGCATAAAATCCACGAGTGCAGGCCCATTTTTCATAGGACGCCGCGCGTTTCACGCAACTTTCGAAACTTGCACTTCCACACAGCCCTATATATATATACTAAATAAGCGCTATCCTGAGAAAGAAGCCTGGCTAATTAATAATCACACGGGCGCGCGCGTTTGTGTCTGTGTGTAATCCAACCTCGTTTTCCCTTCCGGCGTGTTCATGCACAGCGCCTACGGAAGAGCGGAAACAACAGCAGAGCCGCAACGGAGGGATAAAGAAGTTAAAAAAAAAAGCGTCGTCGTCGTTGTCGTCGTCGTCGTGGTAAAAGCCGCATGGTCATGTCCTGTTCGGTATAGTATAGACCGCGCAAGAGACGTCGAAGACATCGGCGGTGCGCTTGGTCGACTGCGCGAATCAATAATGATTATTCCAGATGACCCGGAGCACGATGGGTTCAAGGACTGGCCCCGTAGGCGGTTTCCTTCGGCGACTGGTTATATATGTATGTGTATATATATATACTGGTAGGGAGAGACTTTTTGCAAGACAACGTTGAAGGAGAAAAGGTGTAAACGGTTATGAGGTTCGATTGTGGATTTTGCGCTTGGCTTTTTTCGCGTATATATAGTGGCTTTTCGATTTACTACGTCGTCGGTGCTCGCGGTGGAGTATGGAGTTGATTGTGGTGGCACGCGAACGATCAAAGTTTTTATATTATTTTTCATTTATTCGATGGTTTTGTAGAAGAAATAATGAATCTCCAAAGTGGTAAATTAAAAAGTAGATTGTACCGCGTGTGCGGGATTGAAATTCTATTTAATGGGCTTACAGAAAGAACACATAGAATACCACGTAAATGAAAAATTGGAGTAAGTTTAATGAATGGAACAGTTATGTATGTTGAGCTATCATTTAAAACAGTAATGACACAATGACGTAAGAGCACTCTTCGCTACCGTGTCTCATCCACAGTCAACTACTAATCAGACGATTTCCTTCCTCGAACGACAAAAAACCATAAAGCCTCTATACTATACTCGCGCTCTTAAATCATTCCTCCGACGTACATCCATACATATCTATACGTATATATATATACTACATCCTCAACTTCTAAAATAAAAATCCTGTACCTCCTCGAACGACGCTTAAGCCTTTTGCGCACCTGCGCGTTAAAAAGTATATATATGCGCGATTACACAGAGAAACATATATATATATATATATATACGCAGTCGTGCTACGCGTATACGCGGGCGTCCGTCGGAAACGCGCGTATTAACCAGGTCAGAGAGACATTTAACTCTCGCGCACACCCCCGGGACATGGTTTCTGCATTACGCCGACAAGTGCTTCTTCATTAGCACGAGAGCGAATGCTAAGACATTGGTATGAGCTTCCTTTTTGCACGCACTGAGCTATACGTTTAAATGTTTCTATTTCGAATTATTCAAAGTAGTGTATGTGTGTTTGTGCACCTGACGTGTACGTATGCGACTTTATCACGGTAAGGTGGATGACCGGTTATAGAAGTTGGAGGACGCTGCGTGACGTGGAATCGTTGAACTTTGAGGAGAGTGTTGGTGTTTCTTTTTTTTTATTCTGAGTTAGAAGTTTTTTCGTGGTACTGTTCAGTCTGTGGTTAAGTCGATATAGATGTTTTTTTTTATATATTCAATGATGAAATAATAATTCGTTCGTAACTGAGGTATTGGTGTTTTTTTGTAGAGATAAATTGTTTTTGGGTACACGTTGATTTTATAACATTAATCTTTTAATTGAAGTGACTCAGATTTTCTTGTCGAAACTTCTTGTACAATAATAATAAATTTTATACAATTACGTAAACTTATCACATTTCCCACGCGTGAAATAATATACAAAAACAATATTCACTTTTTACCATACTACACTACACGAGCGATAAAAAGTTTATTACAACTTCCATCTCGTATATATAACTTCATCATAACAGACTATATACACATATTACTCTCAGTTCCCACCTTACGATTGCTCTATATACCCACAAATCAAAACTCCCACATCTTACGTCGCTCTCTTATTAAAAGTATATTTCCGTGTACCACTCGCCAGCGCGTCATAACTATAACAAGCGACGACATACGCTCTCTATATATATACACTCTATACGTACTTCTCAACACGCGGGTCAACAGTAGCAGCAGCAGCAGTCGAGATTCGCCCTCACACCGTCAGCAATCTTGATATAAGTAATGCATTTCTTTTATACGCCTGGACGCGAGATAAAGAATAATGGACGCACGGGGCCAACGGTGTGGCCATGAGCTCGCCTGCGGAAGATATGACGCTTTCCACTTTGCCGGACGACGCGCCTCCCCCAAGAGAAGCTCGCTGCCACGGTTCGCTCTGACCATATGATATATTTATTTACGGCGGGAAGGGAGAAGATACTGGGCTTATATAGTTGGAAAGATGATGGGCTTGGGAGAGTTGATAAGGGAAAGGTTTAGGGGAAGTATTATGGTATATGAACGCGGATATGAGGTTGTTGTAAAAATTGAAATTTTCTAAAGAGATGAGTTTTATAGATTTAAAGTATGTTCGAATTTATAAGTGTGGTATTACTAAACTTCTAAAAACGTTCTTTTTATATATACTTATTATTTCCTAAACATTCGAACAATGTTTTTACGTAAGAAATAAAGGATTGAACGTTTTATCTTAAAACTCTATAATATTCGAAGTACGTATATATATGTACCAGCACGAAACGTCTTAATGAAAGCGTAACTCCGAAGAAAGTAATTACATCTTTTGAAAACTTTCACAAAACATTTATATAGAAAGCCGCAGCCTCGCGCTCCATATACAAATGCTCTCGTTGCCCCCCATCCTATAAAAGCCGATAGACCGCAAAAACTGATTTTCTTTCATAACCCAAGCCGGCCGCGAGTACCAAACGCAAGTAGATATAAGCAACTCACCGTTACCAATACTCTTAATGGACTTCATTTACGCAACGAGTTATCATAATTTCCATTAATTCGCACCAAACTCAGCTGTCACTAACGAGCTGCCTCTCCTTTTTCCCATAAGCTTTCCACCTTCAAGTCTCACCTCGTCTCGCTTTTACCATGCGCTTATAGCAATGCCGGAAGACAATACCCACGTGTATGTATGTGTGTTATGCGGCATGACTTCTGTCCGCTCTATACTCCCACTCTTACACACACACATACATACACGTGTTAATCGAATTACCTGTGAAAATACTTGCTTTCTCTCAGACGCGCGCGCTCGCGCATACACTCGTTATTCAAAATTTTATACACATACACACATACACATATATGTTTGATATATATCGCGGTGTGTATTTATATGTATATATACGTTATATATGTATATGCTGTCAGGCTCGTGAGAATCGAAAGTCACGGAGCAAGCGCGGGCGCACGACACACGAATATCGAGTGGCCTAGAAAGAGAGCGCGCGCAAACGCGAGTTTTTCTTTTTCGGCAGGGGGTTTTTGTCGCCCGCGACGAGAACAGCCGCCGCGTTCATGACCGAGGAGGACACGATTCGATTACGGTGGAGTGAGAGAGAGAGAGAGAGAAGTGTCGCGCACGTGTGCTCTCCTTTGTTCTTGAAATTTTTATCGGTTTTGTAGATTGCCGATAATTTTCGTATAGCTAGCAGCTGAATATTAACTCACGCTGTAGTGTGGAGCTATAGTCATGTGAATTTCTATGAAAATGAATGTTGTAGTAAAAGTTTTTGTATAATAGTATTAATAACATGGTAATAAAATGGTATATTGTTATAAAATATATAGTTTTATTCAGCAAATAACATTGGAATGCGCTATTGCATAAATGTATCCCTCGAAAATGAATTATCATACCATCATTTTTAATTATACTAGTTTTATCTTTTATATAGTAAACATTACAAATCTGTAACAACTACACATATTATAATAACAACACCAACTTTAAAGTACAATTCCACTACTCGATATCAAAACAAATATCCCTCACACCAAACAATCACATCAATTAATTGTCACTAATAATAGCTGTACCTCAACATATCAAGTAGCGCACACAGTTCAAATTTCACTTAATACACCAATCGTCTAATAACCAAAAATCACGCCCTATAACCACTCGCTTCTCCTTGTCGTCGTCGCACCCTTAACCAACAATCGACACTCGACACTATAAGACCAATCGATATTTGCTTCATGTCAATATTTGCCGTCGATGATAAAAGCATCTCTCGAAAAACACGTCTTCTTCAACCCCGAAGAAAAAAAAACGAAAGAGAAAAAGAACAAAATCTCCGCGCGTGACATACGGAGGGTTATATATATAGAAACCAAGTGATATAGAGTATACCGGACCCTATAATACACTCCAGCTCACCCTTATCGTCGAAATATCATTTTATTTCATTTATGGCCATATCGCGCGAGGATTTCGCCTCGAGGGTAGGATTTGGTATAGGAGTTATTGATATATACTATAGCCCTAGCATATACGCACGCATGGAGAAAGGTTATATAAGAGTTCCTCTTTAAGGGCTTTCGCGACTTTCTTGCCGTCGGCGGCTATATACGCGAGTATGTGTGTATATGATAGTTTGTAGGCGAAGCGAGCAGAGTGGATGTATGTATATGTGTATATATACGGTGGCTGGTCAGATAAATATTTATCGAGCGAGAGGTGAAGTGTGTGGTGCGCCGGAAAGTTTGTTGCCTCGAGTTCTTATATGGAGATATTTATGAGTGCGTGGTGGATGGGCTTGTGATTGGGGATTTAGCGATGCTCGGTCTGGATTTCAAAACTGAAATATTGCCGTCGGAAGAGTTGAAATATTGTTTTTTACTTATTTCTTTATACAGTTAGAATATATATAGAATTTCTCAGGGAGTACGAATAATAATTACTACGTAATACACGTACGTAAGTACAATTTATAATTGTTATACGATATATAATTACTGCTTTTTTGAAGCGTTTACAATAAAATTTTGTTATAAAAAGTCTTGTAAACCATACGTACATCTAAGCCTTGACCTATTAAGACACAAGTAAGAAAAAAAAATGTATTCTATATTTTTATCTTATAGAAAATTCAATCTTTCATTCAGCCATATAACAAGCGCCATAAAAATAACTTTTTCACAATAACAAGCGAACGGCACCATTATCATAAACGCCATAACTCTTCTCAACCCTATATATAACGCAACGATCAAGCCTCATACAAGTCAGTACACACAGCCATCATAAATGCACGATGTTGTTACGCAATAACGCGAGCCTCGCTGCATTTAGAAACTTCAAGAATCCAAATCGGAACAAAGTACACGACCAGATACACATATACACAGACATATATATATACAGTGAACGAATCGAGTCCACGGAACACACCGGATCGATCGATCGACCAATGCGTAATTTATCTTCGACGCACGCTCGCGCGAAAATCGTCGCTTATTTGTATGACTCCTTGTAGAAACAAACGCGCCCCGCCGCGCGAACAAAGTATATACAGCGGCATACATGCGGACATAGAAAGACAGAGACACACACATACGCACACACACGTGTGCGCACGTTATATAGATAAGATCGCCTTAGTCTCTTGCATCTTGCCGCTTTCAGTGCAATTATATACACACACACGCGCGCTTTCGCAATCTATCGCGCGGACACAATATATATCGCAATAATAATAATAATTGATCCCAACCCGACTCTCTGTATATTATATGTGTATGTATATACATGGTATAGAACGATTGTAGCATATAGTAGCAGCATATCGACTATAGAAGTAAATCAATATATATGTATATACGCGAGAGATCGCGAGAGTTGGAGGAAGAAATAAGAAAAAAAAACGGTTGCTCACCGTTCGAGATATCGATCGGTATTCCATAGATTTCACCGGATCCAACCTCGTTTTGACTAAATAGGAGGTTATATCGCTTCGAGAGGGGCAAAAAAAAGAGACTGCGAAAGCGCGCGCGCGCGAGCGATGGGGAAACGTCAAAATTGATATTCCGAGCGCTCGCCTCCCGTATAAATCCGCAATCCGATATTTCGAGCGAACGAACGCGCGAGTGCGAGCGAATATTTCAACGGCGTATATATATGTATATATATATATATATATGGTGTGTATTTGTATATGTAGAAATAAAGGGGGGAAGGAGGAAGAGGGGGAGGGCCATGCGCGCACGCTTTCTTCTCGTTTTGTATTCGCGAGCGCGCTTATAAGCGATTGTCGTTGTTAATTTTCTGACGGCCTGCCGACGGATAATACTTGCGCTTTCTAGTTTCTAGAAAATCGGTTCTTTGATTTAATTCTGCGCATGGTATATATGTGCACGAGGATTTTCTTGGGAACGATCGGTTTGACTAAACTAGTGTAGTTTGAATAAGCTTTGGTCATGTATATATATAGGAGGTCTTATGGTTTAGTGTTATAGTATTGTAATATAGAATTGGTTAGGTTAAATATAATGCATCCAAAACGTATACATACATTGTTTATATTGATAATGAGATGGTTAAGTGGAGAATGATAATAATTTATTTACATTTATGAAAAGAAAATGAAGAACGCATTAAAAAATAAGTAATTGATTTATCAATTTTGCTTGTAACATAGAGAAATACTGTACTTGGTATAAAATAAAACTCACATGAAAGCATCTATACATAAGTACAATTAAACGCAGCGATACAGAGCAACAAAACGTCCGCAACATTTTTAAACATGCCCGTTACAGTTCACTGGATACACGAAATTCGCATTATCGACGTCCCGTGACAGACAGACGAAGAGTAGCAAGCGCGAGCAACAAAAGAAACGAAACGAACGAAAAAAAAAAGAAAATAATAAACCGCGTGCACTCGGCTGTACTCCCGCTTTCTCTCTCTCTCTCTCGCTCACTCTCATCGTGCCCTCAGGCATTCACTCGCTATACACACAATATCATCATATACGCGTGTGGCTCGCGTGTTGGTACATCAGCTGCCACATATATATATATACCACCCACATACATACATGTACGTATGTACGTACGTATAGGACGCAAAAATACAAGCGCGAGTTTGGGGAACGTATATAGGCGCGTAAAGCGCGTAAATTCGACGGCGGTTTGTCAACATCTCGACGCGAGGTGACGCTGCAGGCCAATCGTTTTTGTCAAGCCTTCAACGCTCAGTGATATATATGTATATACGCGCGCGCGTGTGCCACGCGAGTTTAAATTTTGCGCGGCCGCTATCGCTGCCGCCGCGTAAAAACCGGCTTAATTAAAAGGGCGAGGCCGTTTATTGACTTTTACTTCAAAGCTCGTGCGACCGCGTCGCTGTTGCGAGCTGTGATTTAAAAAAAAAAAGAAAATTTTGTCATCTCAATGGGAAAAAATTTTTGAATGAATTTTGGAAATGATATAACACCTAGATCTATGTCCAATATATTGGGAATGCCTTTATATCTATTTTTAAAAATACTATTGGCAATATTTTGGAAATATGGTTATATCTGTTTTTTTTAAAAGTATTGGCAATATATTTGGAATGTCGTTATATCTTTTTTTTCGAAAGTATTGGTAATATATTGTCAATACGTTGATGACTCGCGATTGCAGTAATTGTACCAATATATTAACAATCGGGATATAATATGTTTCCGGTGTACATTGTTAACATATTGCGCATATAGTATCAATATTATAGATTTTTACGCGAGTGTATAGGGATATTGAGTAAGTAGATGTATTTTTGTATATAAGCAGCGATAGTTGTTTTTGGTATTAGGCGAAAAAGGTTTGGAAGTGGATAGAGGCGAAGGTCGCATCGATTTTTTAACAATTTAATTTATGCGGGTTTGAAAGGTTATGTGAATTATATTTTATGTAAAAGAAAATTTACTTATGAGCGTATAACTCTAATGACTGATCTTTTACAGAAATCGATATTTTATTTTCAACGCTAAGTAAATCAATAATTTGTTAGTTTCATAAACATGTGTACCGAGCTAGTAACACAGTAAGGTGCAGGTTTCGTTAAATGAAATATGTTTCATTCCTTTATATAGAATTTTATTTATCACATAATGAAGGTTCATAAATATTTATACATTGTAAGTTTTATATTATTAACCTTCAAATGTCAGACGAAGAAAATTGACAAAATAATTAAATTTGATATGAAAAATAAATTTCTTAAGACTACGGTAAGAACTATAATGTTGAATATAATAGACGATAAAGTTAAAAAATTATCATAATTTCACTTAATTTTGAATTTTCAGGTAGATATTTGTAATTATTGTTTGAATTCGAAAAATACTATATTAGTTAGCAATAACAATTCGGGTGATTCGATGTTTCTGAAGACAGTATTTTATTTTTCGACACCCATATTCGTATTTGATGTCAATGAACAGAGTATTTTCAACAAAAATAAATGTCCCCTAAATAAACGACTATTTAATGAAAATTACATTTGTAAAATAGTCTCTCCTGCCACAAGCTTTATTGTTTTTGTTTCATCTGATACAAATTTTTCTATGGTAATGAAGGACATCAAAGAATCAATTTGGTGGAACCACGAAGCATTGTTTTTAATAATTAACAACGACGTGGAAAACTCTTGTCAAATGGCAAACTTATTTTTAAAAATAATTTGGGATTTCAATATTTTATCTGCAATATATTTATGTCAGAAGTTGAGTGATGAACTATTTCTATATAATTTTAATCCTTTTGGAAAATATGATTCAAACTTTTGGCTTAAAGTCAACTCTACTAAGTACTGGACATTATTGAAGCATCCAATTCAACAAGGGTTTAACATGTCACACCATCGTAAGTTGACAATAATGATTTTTATTACTAATATAAGGAGTTAAAAAAGATACCTTACATATTTATTTAGTTTGCAGCGTATTGTACTACGATAAAACTTCTGATTTAAACGGTTACAATATAAAAGCTCTTCTATATAGATCAAAAACAATGCCTTTGCACAAAGTTCGGATTCACAATCTTGCCTTCCGCAGTAGAGAAGCGGTAGCTGGTTCTCTAATATTAGATTACATTAACGCTACTGTGACGATAAAACAATTTGATTTGTATGGTACTGTAGATAAAGAAGGTCGCCCACATGGTCAATTAAAAGATGTACTTATACCTCACATAGCCGACATTACATTAAACTGTTTCTATTTATCTAACTATTGGGATCAGCAAATTTATCCTGTGGAAAGTAGGCAAATGAAAATTGTATCTTACAAGAAATTGTTGAAATATAATGAAAGATTGCTGGCTGTATTAAATCAGCAAGGGTGGAGTTTCTTGACATTCTCTGGTCTGGTATCTCTAATTGCTTTAAAGTTTATTCCAAATGTGCTCCTACGAACATCCAGTTTAAAATTTTTACGAATATTTCGCATCACATATATTACAGCTATAGAATTTTTTTGTTGTTATTTGCAAAGTCTTTTGAGTGCTATTGATACAGTACCCAGTCACCTGCCATTTATCGATACAGAATCTGACTTGATAAATTCTACATTTACAGTTTATGGATACGATATATTTAAACTAATAATAAGAAATGAAGAAATTTTGAGACGGTATCATGTAATTCGCAATTACAATGAATGCACCGAATCATTATTGGCAGGTAACGTTGTCAGTGTAATTCCGACTACAATACTGAGATATAAATTTACCGAGAGCAAAAATATCCACATATCAAAAGGTAATATAAGAGATGATTACCTTTCGTACATAACCACAAAAGACTGGCCCTTTTACCACAAATTCAGCAAACTTTTATTTAGATTAAGTGAAGGAGGATGTCTTGAATATTACGAAAGACAAAATAGGATGCATTTTAAACGGGATGAATTTGAAAGTGGTAACCCGAGCAGTCTTAACATAGATGAGCTCAGTGGAAGCTTTTACGTCTTAATCGGAGGCTACACTTTAGCTATTCTTTCACTTTTTACAGAAATAATTATATTCAAAGTAAATTCAAGCAAATAACTTTTAATTTATGGATATTGTCAATTTTATAAACACTTTTAAGCTGAAATAAATACTACACAAGTGAGAATTAATACAGGTTCTAATAATATGTTTTGTATATATATGACCATTATTAAAACACACCATTATACCAAGCTAGAAGCCAATCACTTTTTCACCGATTGCAAATACTATCATCTGCGAAGGTTTTTTCACTCTCACTTTTACACCTTGAAGTGTCGCAAACTCACGTTTTCCCATATCGATTAAGAAACCTCCCCCTTCTCCGTCCTTCACAACGCAAATTTGAATCAAATGCATCATTCAACATCAACCAAGTCATAAATTTTCCTCCTCACAATAAAGAACTTATTTTCCATACTTAAACCACTTCGAATATCTCCATCCTCTTTTCTTTTGCGCAGTCTATATATACACTCATACAAACACATATATATATATATATATATATATATATATATACACGATCGACTGCGGCATCGAGGACCGCCCCACGTTCGCGTTGCCCCGATCCATCAGCACACGGCGCAGCCGGTATGAAACGAGTAATACATCTCCATATACGTGCTGCAGGGCCGCCTCGGCTTCCATATATTCGCATACATACTTACTCTCTTGCTCTCTCTCTCTCTCTCTCTCTCTCTCTTTCGCGGTGTGCTCGCAACACGTTCGGCCGCATGACAGGAGAAAAATATGGAGCGAGCGGAATTCCAGCGGCGCGTTCCACTTGGCTCGATTAGGCGTGCGCGTATCCTATACCACACGTCGGTGAACGCGAGAGAGCCCGTTTATAATGCGAACGGCCGCATTGGTTGTGGACGCATATATATATACATACACATTGCCGCCGTTGCTGCTTTACTCATTCCATATTCCAGGAAGCTCTCGTATATATATATATATATATATATATATACCCTCTCGATATTTCTTCAAAGTATGAGATGCAGTATAGGTTGTACGTGTATGTGTATCTATATACGTGTGGTAGTGACGGACGAGAGATAGGCTCGTGCCTGATGCTTTTCTCTCTCTCTCGCCCTCACGGTATCCTTTGACGAAACTGACACCCCGATGATCGTGTTACCCGAAGGGAGATGTTATTACAGGCAAGTAAGAGAGTTTATGTACTCGCGGAGGGCTCAGTGAGTATATGCCTGGCTTGGGCGGAGAGAAATAATTGAAAATTTATATCATTTTCCTTTGGGTCGAGTACTGCTGCTGCTGCTGCTGCTGCCTATATAGCTCTTGTGACTCGACGTAGCGGAGAATTTCAGTTTTCGCGTTGACAAAGAGGATGGTCGAGGGGAACGCAGGGGGGTCTTATGTATCTGTTTACTTAGCAATTAAGCGAGAGCATGCGCTTTTAAACGATTGATTAATTGCTCGTGTTTGGAAGCTTTGATGTTCTGTAAATAAAAGAATTTTGTTTCATATGCCCTTCATTATTATTTTATTAAAATTCATTGTCTGTGTATGTCTTTTTTCAATTTACAATATGTACACACACACACACACACACACACACACACAATTGTGAATTGCCGGTTGGACAATCCTTCACAACTATAAATAAGGCATTAAAACGATAATTTAAAAAGAATCAAAGAACCAAATGAATAATTCAACAGCAACGCCATAACTTAATACTTCTAAAAAGCAATTTAAAATTACACGTTATTACCGCAACGCAGCAGCTCGCGATAACCATCACGCACCCCTACGTATATATATATATATATATATCCCAACCCTCTCGACCCAATCAATCGGCCCACCTCATTAGCATTCGAAAAGCAAAAGGCTCTCTTTGCGACTGCTACCTCGCACCTGCGCGAACCACGAGATAAATTAGACAGCGCAGGTTCTCTCGTTCACTCGCGCGCGCGCGTAAGGCGCCAATGATCTCGCGCATAAATCCAGTCGAGTCCGTCGTGCATCAGTCGTCCTCGTCGCGACTACTATACGACGACGACGATCGAGTGGGTGTTAGCCCTAGCGAAGCCCGAACTATATCAATCGTACGTGATATCTTTCGGCATGCGACTCGCGCCCTGGTGTACATATACGTATATACGTATATATGTACAATGCGAACGGAGGGAATCTTGGGGAAAGGGACCGCACGCACGGTGACCGATTCTTGTAGCGCTGTGTGGTTGTGCAGAGGAAATTTGTGTTTTGGTGTTTCTTTTTTGGAAGAGGTGTGAGGAGGTGAGACGACGATGTATGGGTTTCAATTCGCGGTGCGTAGCGGGGTGGAAAGAGCGATGTTCGTCGACTGTGCGATGAGATTCGATAAGTGGATGTACGCTAATGCGTTTACTATAATGGTAGAGGTTTTAAGAAAATTTAATTTTATCGCGTAAAAGTTATTAGTCAAAGCTTAATAATATTTTTGTGATTTTTGTTTTTTCAGATACAAAAACAAGTAAAAAGAAAAATGATTAAAAGCTGTAAGGTAAACTATATACTCATCAGTACATTCCTTGACGGTCGATTACCATCATCCACCTCATCCTTACCAACGATTACTAGCCATCGACCGATCTGCACTCACACTACCAACACATACGCATAGCTGCACACACCATGTCCTTGTCGTCGTGTAAGTGCATCTGCTACACCGCAGTAAGAATACGAGACGACGGCGGCGGCGGCAACGACGACGAGTATAAGAAAATGAACCGCTTCTCGACTCTCTCTCTCTCTCTCTCTCTCTTCCCGCGTATACAGCTTAAGCGATCACTTAGAGCGCGAGCGGCGACTGCGAATAAAAGTGGAAACACGACTCGCGTGCGCGCGCGAGAGAGAGAGAGGCGACGACGACGCATCGACGTGTATACGCCCGACAACGAGTCTTACATGGACTACACGCGAAGACGAGCCGTGGGCGTGAAGTTTACAGAGAGTAAAAAAAGTGTATGGGTTGCAAAGAACTTAAGGAAGGATGTGTAAGGGATGTGTAATTGACGTATTCAGGGTTTGGGGAGTCGTGGATGTTTTGCCGACGCTGTAATGTCAGGTTGAGGTTGATTCGGTGAAATTGGATGATATGAGGGGTGTATAATGTTAATTGGAGTTTGTGTATTTGGGTAAGATGTTGTATAGTGTGCAACCAAAATTTGTATGATACATATGTGGTTTAAAAGGTTGCTCAACTGGGTATTTGATATGTATGGAATTTCAGAGTATGGATATTCGGTATATTTATTTAACTAACGCATATTATATTTTATTTTACATTTCAGAAGCAACAAATTCTGTCCTTACAAAACCAACCGCAAAATGAAAAAAAAATAAAGAAAAACAAATTTTTATTCTCACCGCCATACGAAAGCCAATACCCAAAAGAACCTGAAAACTTGGCAAAACCTCTGATCCTCACACCCCAATCATCACCTTTCTCGCGAACAAGTGCGGGCACACGCGGAGCGACACTTGTTAGTACGCGTGTCCCGTCGGCACTCTTATACTCCTGCGCATGCACGAAACGAGACGAGAACCATATATATACCTATACATAGACACACACGCAAACTAACCACACACCGACTTCTCTTATATATATATATATATATATATATATATATATATACACACACCATCACACACAGAGAACTCAGCGACGTATCGCACAGCGTATATATACGTATACAGCCGCAACTCGTAAACATCGCCTCGCGCGACTTGTAAATCCTCCACCCTTGGCATTTTAATGGCGGCCACGCGCGCGTGTATTAGTTTCAAGGAACATTAATAACTCGCCGCGAAAGAGAAGGAAAGGGTAGAGAGTATATATATGTGTGTATGTACATACACGTATGTATGTGTATATAGGTAAGACTATCGCCGATTAATTAGCTCTCGTGCGGTCGCGCTTGGCCGAGAGTTTGAGCAGGAGTGACTTTTGGGTGTGGCGCGCGCGTTCGCGCGTTATGGTGAGAGAGTGCGCGAGTGTATACAGCGCACAGAGAGTTCGGACGACAGAGTGATGGATTTTCGAGTGGTTGGAAATTTAGGGCAGTTGCGAGTATGTGCGGAGCGCGTGAAACATCGAGTGGTTTTACATCGGAATCGATAAGATAAAGAGTAGCGGGTGAAATGTGTTCGGCAGAACAACAACAACAACAAAAAAACTGTATTTTAGCTATAGTAACCCTGCTAGAAAATTCGTCCATCACGAAATAGCCAGAATCTTAACAAATGGGTAGGAAAAATGGTCAATGGTCAGCGATGAAACGGTTTTTCTTCCATTATGTGCCCATTTCATAGATTGGCACTAAAATGACATAACCTTAAAATTTTATTTTTAATTTTTCTTACAAATTCCACATTAAATTGAATGATATATAACTTTAACCGATAGCTTCCTATAATATAAATAATATATAAAGGCCAGAAAAATATTTACGATAGCCTTTTTAGTGATATTTCGAAAACTTTCTTTTTGTCATTATTTTCTGTCTCTCTCGCTCTTCTCCAATATAACTAGACTTTTACTACCCATTTGCTTAACTAAAAAACTGTCTAACTTTTTCCTCTTAAATAGATAAGAACTAGCTTGTGCCAATCTACGGTAATAATAGGAGGATATAAAATAATAGGAGAAAAAGCGTTTCATCGCGAGCTAGAATTTGGAAAAAAGAAATACCTATTTTATAACCATCGGCAAAATAAAAACCCAGTTATTAGCTATAAAATGTTTTGGATTTCCACCAGGGAAACGGTATAGATGTAATTTTTTAAAATTGATTTGTTTCTAATAACTTGAAATAGGCTTTTACATTGTAAGGTAAAATTTCATTGTAACAATGAAGAAATGATTAATCGATAATCATTACAACACTTTACAAACCGCATTGCACCTCGTCTCCTCCCAATCGCCTAAACATCCTCAACAGCCAAGCGAACACAAGCTCTCTTTTTCCGTGCACCTACAACCCACGACACGATCGAGCTCACGTTCCGATAGAGCCACTCACTCTCTCTCTCTCTCCCTCTAGTGAAAAGCTCGCTCTCAAGCTGTCTTCCACGATATACCACTCGCTCTCCGAACATCCGAACCACACACGTAGCCGTCACCAGCGCGCCGATAGTGTATATACCCAAACTATATACATACACAACAGCGTGAGACACCGCAGCTCTACATCCATCACACACATACGTGTGTATATATATACATATACTATATATATATGCACGCAGACTATATACGCTTATAAAGTTTATTTCTCGCTCTTATTCGGCGCGAGCGCGTGAGCCTAATTCGCGTCTTCCTTCGGTGCAACTTATAATTCAAGCTCGCAGACTGGAACCGAATAGGTGCGCGTTGCTATATAGCACAACGATAATTATACGCTCCTCGCATCTCTCAGTCTCGCGAAGGGCCCTTAAATTTGCCCTTATTTATATGCCACCGTATAGCGTTCGGTTAGGTTCCGGAAAGGTGTGTGTGTGTCTGTGTATGTGTGTGGGGATAGTTATGTACGCGAGTTAGAGGATATGTCCGACGGTTCGGAGGATATCTATCGTATAGGCGAGTGTAGTTTGGTCGTTGGCGAGTCTAGGAGATAATGGGCGCGTTCGCTGAATGAAATTACGTTGCTGGTTGGGATTATGTTGTCACAGTTTTTGAGGAGAGTGTACATATATAGGGGATTATTTTGCCGTTGGAATAGAATCAAAGGTTGATAGTTGGGTGTCTCTAACGAAGTAATATAGGTGGTTCATGTGAGAAGATTGGACGTAAACGCACTTATTTTGTCGAAGATAGTTGCTCAGTGGTTTGTGTATAGGTAGAGTAATATCAATGGACAATAAAGAGAAGTTATATACACACTTATAGCTTAGCATTCTAGTAAGAACATTTATTAATTATATCGAAGCGAAACTAGAGCAACTAAACAACCATAATACCAATATACTTAGATCTCGCGCAGTAACGTTTAATTAATTGGCAGCCACACCTAACTGAGCTATTTCCAACACCTCGTAACAGTATCAATAACTAAGGGAATATCGCGAGAAAAGCCAGCTAGACCAAAGGTACCGGCAAAAAAAATACGTATACGCGGATAAAACCGGACGACCGAGGGTGGCGGCAGCGGCGACGCGCAGAAATCTGAAAACCGATGGGCACAGAACCGTCGTTAAGTCGTGGGCGGAAAAACGCTTTTAATCCTCGAGTCGTGCGCTCACCGGCCCTTAATTCGAATTTAGAGGAAGTTTACGTAGCGCCGAAGTTACCGCTTAATATATACCGTCTGTCTCTCTCTCTCTCTCTTTCTCCCACAGTAGAGGGTGGTGGCGGTATAATATAAATAAAGCCTGGCGAGAAAGAGAGAGAGAGAGACACAGAACAGAGCGAGAGACAAAGAGGAGAGAGAGGGGGAACCGAGGAATGAAATGAAATCTACAGTGCGGTAAATTAAAGTGCCCTGTTTTAATGCTGTTATAAGAATTACTGCAACTCTCTTTCCCGCGCTGCACACCGATCCTTGCTTTTCGCGCGCGCGAGCGAGCGAGCAAAGAAGAAGAGAAGGAGGAGGGCCTCTCTTTATTCCACGCTCCTCCTAGCCAACTAATTTCCCTCCGCGCGTTATCCGCATCGCCTTCGTCCTCTCCCCCCCTCCCATCTCCTTCTCCTTCTTCTACTCCTCCACCTCTTTCTCGAGAGATTGCCGTCTCTCGCGCCGCACGCGGATATACGTGTGTATGTGTGGGAGAGGAGAGAATCGCGAGTTGGGCTCTGGGAATATATATACGCTGCGCGCGCTTTCGTTTCTCTCTTCGTTTTTTGTTCTTCGTTGCTGCTGCTGCTGCTGTTTCTTCCGCGAGCGCTCGCTAGCGAATAATTTATACTTTCGAGATGAGAATGGCTCGGAAAAGTAAAGCAAGGGGCGGTGGGTGGGTAGGGGGTAGTTGGTTTATGTAGGAAAGAGGGAGGAAGTAAGAGTGGGTGGAAGTTTCGTAGATGGAGATTATTTCGGATGGAATGAGTTTATAATTATAATTAGAGAAGAAAAAAGGTTTTGGATGGGTCTGAATTCGTTCAGAAGCATTCGTCACATTTGTTCTACTATTAAGATAGGAATTGAGTTTGCTTTGTTTTATGTATTGCAGTAATGTATTTATAACGATGCAAAATATATTCGTAGTATTTTAAGATTGATTATACAGAAAGAATTTTATTCAAGTGGTTAGTTCAGCACAAAAATATAGGAAAATTATTAAATATATCCTTTTTGGGATGAAATTATAAATAAAATAGTTCATCTATCTTAGTTGAAAGTTTTGCGAATTAAATTAGTAGTATCATAAATTTAGTAAAGGTACTTTGGGATTCATTTCCGTTATATAACCAGGCAAATTATTTCCCTATTGCGAACAAGATTGTCTACATTTATCAATGCCTAATAATAAATATACTTGTAAAAATTTATGAAATATTGTTATGATGTTTGAAGTAATGATTTTTTTTTTTTTTTTTTTTAATTGGTTATTATTTAGCGTCGCATCCCCCGTTAGGGTATTACCGACGTGTTATAACTATTAAAACTCGTATTTGGTACTGTAGGG
>JAWWEQ010000010.1:923587-1114598 GCA_035583055.1 Torymus tubicola
TCTTGGAAAGCTAAGTGCGGCGTTTACTGTATGTAAACAAACCGACGCCTTAACCGACTGAGCCAAGAACTGCTCAAGTAATGATTATTACTAACTTTTTCAGAACAAACATACTTACAATACAAAATGTACTTTTTTTATTATTGAATCTTTTTAAATATAAAAATAATCTTTGTTAAGTAACCGCAATTGTTTTTGTTTCTGTGTTTTAAATGTATTCATTATTTTTTGTAAAAATTTATATGTTAAATGATGCGTGAAAAGATTGAGATCTGATTTATTTATTCTTTCAATACCATCGAAATCAATTTCTTCTACTCGAGCAACACATTGATTGCAAATAAAAATTGAAAAGTGCATAATTTATTAAAATTACTAATATCAGCAAATGTTAAATAGAGAATAATATCGGCTATAGATTTAAGGTTTAACGATTTAGCTATACGTAGAAAAATCTTGAGAATATCAAATAGCGTATATGATTATAAAAATGAATTTTAAATACTTTAAATACAGAAAACACTGATTTAAAATAAATAGGATTATTATATAGACAATTAAGTATAATTGCCAGGAAATCATCAGTTTTAATGATCTTTTCAATAGCGGCACTAACACGATAGTTTCCGCAATATGAAAAATATCGTAGATGGAATGAGCAGTCAAACGAATCAGGGATACTTCGACATTTGTTTGATTATTTTATAATTTGTTATGCATTATGCATTACTTCTGTATACTTTGCATATTTAATCGTATCAACCAATCGTATTTTAATTAAATTTATACAAAATTTAATTCCTTTTAACAGAAAAAGAAACACTAAGTGTGAAGCACTTTTACATGCAGAATTTTTTAGTATCGATTTAGATATGTAATAAAAAACTTGATCCTTGCGCCTACTTTCAGAGTATATCCGTTTGGATGATATAATTTATTGAGGAATGTTGAAAGAGTTTTTAATGCAACAGATTGTAAATCTTCACGATATAATTTGTTATATTATTTGTATAATCAAAATGCACGTTTATCATAAAAGAAATCGAAAAATTTCTTCTTTCAAGCAACTTACAACAAAATATTATAGGTAAAACTTCTCGTGTAAAATGTCGAATGAAGCTTCAATATTCGTGAGTGCTTTTATAATCACGCGTAAAAAATCTCACTTGATGAGGTTTTATCACTTGCTTTACATGGCAAGTAACATGATTCCGTCTTTAACGAATTCTATTTATCTCGGAATTTACACTTGAAAATTATTTATACAATTATCGAAACCAAGTGTAAAAATGAAAGAATAATTTTAAACTATAAGTAGTACGAAATAATAAAATCATATCCAATGCACCGCAATGATAGTAATTATAACATGCTGATAATATTTTATTCCTTATCATATATCAGAAATAATTTATGCTATAGAAAAATGGATATGTAATCAATATAGAGAAAATATGTATATTGATTTTTTTAGAGTAAAATATAATACATTCCCAAAAACTATAGATAAAATAGAATATAACCTCAGCTTATATAGGAAACTCGAATATATACTAATCACACATTAATACTTATACATTCATTTATCAAATAGATTCATTCATAAAAGTTGAAGAAAAATCTTTCAACTATATTTAAACCATGTTTCTGGCCATTCACAGTGTTGCGACAACCTGCGTATCCCTTTCGTAAAAGTACAGTGAAAATCACAATTCAACGCTGAAACCTGAATGCCATTTACAGGAGTGAGGCACGACAAAAAAAGACCATATATTCAGGCACATCGACAGGCATCGATTTTCACCTAGCCAAGGCCCTCACGCTCTCTCTCTCTCTCTCCCTCTCGTTCTCCTCACCTGTCGCAGAAGTCAGGACAAGCGCGTCTCCTAAGCAGAGACACGGAGACGCGACTACCTTCGTCGGGCCAAAAAAGTGCGCTCCCGTATTGGAATGTCAACCTCGGCGAAAAAAGAGTGAGAGAGAGAGAGAGAGAGAGAGAAGAGTCTCTCTCTCTCTCTTGCTCTCTCGTTAACGGACAAGCATCTTTCTCTTCTAAACGGCTCCGGCTACCGACGTGTGTGCGAAGCATTGACATGCGGATCGCGAGCGTGCGTAACGGTTAGGGCTGCGCGTGTGCACGCACGTGTGTGTACGTATGTGTATAAGAGAGAGAGAGAGAGAGAGAGAGGGATGCGCAAGGTTGTTCATCTGCGATTCGGACGGTGACGCGACCGGGACGGGAATGTCGCTTTTGGTCTGAGCTACCGTGGAAATTTCGATACGCCGCGGTGAATGACTGAGAAGAAGACGACGTTAGTGCGATGGAGAGGAAAGTAAGAAATGGTTTTGGGGTTTGGTTTAGTTTCAGTTTTTGGAAAAGAATTTTTTAATTTACTTGCAATACCTATAGTAAAGTAGTTTTTTCCAAAGTCTATTTTATTAATTAGAGATATATAATAATGAAACATTTTATAAATAATGAAAAAACAAGCATATACATACACATACATACATCCATACAGACATTTTTCAAAAACCATGAATTTTAATTCCTAACACCTCGGAAAACAATTATCACATGTTTTTACAACAACTGAAAAAATTACTAACACGAAACTTCCTCTAGGAAGAAGCAAAATTTAAGTTAAAGTGATTAACTTTCAGTGCTGTTCAGAATAATATCATATTTTTATAGAAGATTATATTTTATCTAAAAAATGACTAGACTTCCACTCTTTGCTCAAAACCCATTCACATGTTTATTCACGTGAATTAAACATTTTTACTACACTTTCTTCTGAATATTGCAACCAAACAACCCTCAAAATAATGACGAACGTGAAAACAATTAACGAAAGCTTCCACGCTCAAATTAATTAGTCACAATCACAGAGCATACTATAGCCCATAAAAATGAATATGTCATGACACCCTTAGCAACATAAATTTCAAACCTCCCATCTCATACACACGTGTACGCACACAGGAAGGTAATAAGCAAGCCATTTTTCCTTAGACAATTAAGAGATTGGCGAGTAATTTACGGAAGCCGGGCGTGTAGGTCCTGAACGAAAGGAGGGGAAAACCAACGGTCAGGGTAGAACACACACACATACATATATATACACTTCGCGCAAAATTGTACGAAGAGGCCAAGGATCTCTAATATACCCAGGCTCATAATCATTAATCACCCGCGGGAGAGAGAACGTACGCGTCCAGTATATATACAGACGTACATACGCAGACTGCGGGGAAAGAAGAGCCATTGTTTCTGCGACTGGGCTGCATTTTTCAAAAGACGCGCGCGTATATAGACACGCTTGACTCGTTTCTGCTTCAGCGCAAGTATATGTATATATATATACGGTTTCCTAACGAGGAGAGATATTTGTGATGCGAGTTTTTGTGACACGGCTTTATTAGATGCTGAGTATTTTATTTTTCACTCGAGTAATATACTTTTTGACAATATGTGTTAAAAAAATGTCTATTGGTTTTACAATATTATCAATTATTTTTTGTTAAACAATGTGTTACTTGAAAAAAAAAGTGGGATAAAACGTAATAAAAACAATCTTTTATCAATGACATATATTTTTCTGAAAACATCCGTTAAGAAAAATTAGATTTCCAATAAACTAAGCTCCAACAGATCGATTCAGTTCAACGCGAATAAACAGCCGCCATAACCGAGAACGCGAGTAGCTTCCATATATCGCTCTTCGCACACAAGTTTACCAAGCAGCAGCAGCAGCGTAGCTCTAACACTATACACCTCGGCAAGTGCGCTATACACAGACTCTCTCTCTCTCTCTCTTGCTACACTACACGTCGCTCGCGCACGGCCAGCTGACCGGTCATTAATAAACCGAAGCCATTACCCCGACCTCGAGAGAGCGAGAGAGAGAGGGGGTGAGAGCATATATATATATATGTGTGAGCGCGTACGTACTTTCGGCAGCGTGCAACGACGCCGGCGGATATCTAAAACCACGCTGCTACGCCGGCATCCTCGAGAGTTACCCTCAACACACACATACACATATACGTACACACTGTGCCACCCCTTTCTTTCGCCCACCCCTTCTTGCCCCATTCATCCTCTACAGCGAACCGCGCGTGCGCGTGCGCGCGGTCATAGCGTGTGTATGTCATTTATAAATGTCCCCGTGAAATGACCCGTTCGTCCATCTCATCCCTTAAGCATGGCCATTAAAGTCAACTGCTACCGCTGTCGTTGTATATATGTATACATATATACGTGTGTGTATGTGTGTGTGGGAGCCGCGAGCAACGTATAAACTGTTATATGGCCGCTGTTCCAGCCTGACTTCGCCTAGTCGAGGTCCAGGCAACGCGCGGAAGAGGAGGACACTTAGTTAATGAATTCCCTGGCGCGCTCGCGGAATTAGCTGCTGCTGCTGCTGCTGCTGCTGGACGAGCCGCGACGTGACGGCGTGCTCTACGGCCTGAACCGAAGAGTGTGTGTATGTGGATGCGTTGGCCATAGGGGGGACGATGGAGGCGCGACATCGCGCGAGCGTAATCGTCGAGATGTAGCGCGTACGCGCGATCAACGCTACCGTAGCACAGGTGATTTGTAAGTGTAGGATCATGGGGTGTAGGAAGGAGGGAGGTGTAGTGTGAGTGAGGTGTCTTGCGCGAATGGTGCATGGGAAAAATGTATGAGGGTGGTAGGATGATGAGGGAGCTTTATTTGGTTGTGGTAAGTTGGAGTAGTGGTTAGCGAATTTCTTGTATTGGTGTAGTTAAAGGTTTGAAAAAATGTGTATATAGCTATGTAAAAGATATTTCACCGAAAGTGTTAATATTTTATAAGTATCTCTCAGAAGTTGAATTAGTGAAAATTGCTTTACACAAGAAATCAGTGGAAAAACTACTCATTAGGTTATTTAATTAGTAGTTTTCAAAAAAACTAGCAGGAGCAATTTCAGTAATTCAACTTTAGAAAGTAGACAGCAAATTCTTTAGATAATAAAATGATTAGCTACGACAGCTTTTATTCGATCAGTAAACTGATTTCATGAAGTTATTATTCATTCAACGATTTACATGCTATTCTCTTTCAGTACGTCTTCATATTTGACAAACTAATATCAATTTTTGATTGACTAAGAACTATGAATAGTCACATTGTTCAACCTACATTGTTAGATATATCGTGAAACTAAAATTTTTTATAAATTTCCATAAATTTAAAGATTTTATCTTTTGTTTTTACGACTTTTAAAGTACATTTCAAAATGTTTTTTCTCACAAATAAAGATAAAATCAAAAACCTATAAAATTTTATTTTACTTTATTCTCAACCACAACTATTCGAGATCTTTTTATCGTCGCATAGTATCCTAATACTTTTACTGTCCACTTTAATGTATGCCTACACCCTTTATTGACTAAATTTCTAATCTCTTATAAATTAAAAAAACAACAGAGCGAACCATAAAAATTATTTAACAATTTATTACATCGAATAAAAACAATTCATCGGCAACATTTGATGGTTACACTTTTCAAATCAGCCACCCGGAAACCCCTCATACGCACACGAGCGCAACGCATTCCAGGAACGGCCCGTGCAGCGAGAATTCTGTTCCGATTCGCGCGACGAGATAACGTGACTGACGCGCGGCTCGCTCGCGCACAACGCACATGTCTGTGTCTGCCTGTATAGATATATTCACATACAGTATATATTCATATATATATATATATATATATATATATATATATATAGGGAGTAAAGAATGCGAGCTTCGCCGAAATCAAATTCTGCCGATGAAAAGACTGGCGCTCCCCATCTGTCCTGGCATTATTACGAGTTTGACGTAGCCGCGTAACGTAATTACGCGCGCTTCACGTCAACTTAATAATCGACAGTAACCGAACCACTGACTATTCTTTCCAAATATACATTGCTATATAATAAAAAAGAAATATCTATAAAAACGCTTGCTGAAGAAAAAAAAGTCGAAAAAAGTGCACACGACGTGAGTAGAAATACTTGTACGCGTCAAGACGGTTCAGGTGGTGGCGAATTTGATCGATATCCCACCCTATACATAAGGGAAAGAAAGAGAGAGATACACGCACACAGTTGTATCCTTATACGGGGAAAGAGAGAGTGAGAGAGATTCCAGACAAACAGTTATGGTCGGCAGAGTTTCTCTCCCCCATATGTGAATATGCCGATGTATACGAAGAGACGGATTGCGATGCGTTCGACTGGGTTGGCTGGCCCAGCCGCGTACAGCCGCGGAGAACCGCAGAATACATGATTTTACTCTCAGAAAGCGATGCGCGCGCGAGTGAGCGAGACCCTGTATATATACCGTCGGGGCTTTTCGCCGCGCCATGTGAGGAATGAAAGGGCTTTGGGGAAAGGAAATCCGTTTTAAAGGATGAGAATATTTCGTTCGATCTCGTGGCCCAAGCGCCTGCTTCGAGATTGTTTTTGAATTATCGGAAGGCCGCGGTTGTTGGGAATAAATACATTTTTTGACTGTGTATTTAAAAGTCTGAGAAAATATACGGTGAAAAATGATGTAGGAAAAATTACTATTTTTAATAATAGCGGAGGAACAGACTCATTTCCATATAAAAATTAGTACAGTATATAGTGAAAATTGCTACTTATCGTATAATTTTTGGAAAACAAACAGCAATTTTTACTATTAATTGTAGTGATTTTCATGAGAATTTGAGACTGAGAATTGAAAATTGAATAAAATTCTGATTGTTGCTAGTAACAAAAAACCGTTGGAGCAGTCATCACAAAAGAATGATGAAAAATGTGATTTGTGTACAGATAATATACTCAATATCATTTATGAAAATACTTACAAGTCAAAAATAACCATAACACAAATATTTTGTAAATAATGATACACATAATATTTGTTTATTTCAATTCATACCCTCTCTGCGGGAATGTATTTTCGAAAAGAATTATTTATTTATATATATATATAGATGTATACACAGTCGTGAGACTGAATGTAAAGCAGATACTGTGCTGTTATATAGAGGGAGAGAGCGAGTGCTTTAAAACACACGAAAAACGCACTCGTCCCCGGTCTGGATTTGCGTCGTCCCCCTTCTCACATATGCTCCGCTCCTTCCTTCTCCGCATATCTGACACGTCTCATCGAAGCCTCTCAATAGATCCAAACATAAAAATCAGCTTTATTCCGATGCCGAGGGGAGAAGCTCACCTCGAAAAGCCTTTAATATATTTGCCAGAAGGAATCCCATGCAGTCTGCATTACTTTATTTCTATTTGTCGAATGTAATATTATCTTGCGTATCGGTTACGAGTGCTCTCATCGGTTTAAAGAAAGTTTTAACATATCATGAGAAACGTTGTTCTGTATATTTTTAACAATTTTGTTGTTCAATAAATATGATTTAAAGTAACATAGTTATTTTATCGATGAAAAATATTAAAAAAGTTGTTGTAACTTTACTAAAATTATAAATTATAATGAAATAGTATTTTTGGAAATGCCAGCGTTTAAAAAATAAACCGAGTTTATGTTCTTAAAATTCGTGCTTCACGTTTTTTAAATATATAATAATAACAAATTCTTGGTATTGTAAGTTTTTACCAGTATTAATGTAAATGATTTATGTCATATTATTTGATTTATATTTATACCCTCCAAGCAAAATCCAAAGTTTCTATAATGATTTCATGGTTGGCATCTTATAGTAGAAGAGAGAGAAAGATTATTTTACCAACTGTTTTTTGTTTCATTCTGGTGGTAAATTCGATGTTGTTCTACATCTAAAAATTAATGAAAGCACACGAGTGAAAATGAGTTTTTATCGTAATTTTTTGCTATTAGCTATTTACCTATTTGTTAAATACTGTGTTGGAAGTTAAAATTTTAATTATATAAAAAATATTGAAATTACTTCGCATGGTAATCTCGTATGGTGTTTGCACAACATCGCAAATATCTCTCACTATGATATCATGACGCTCGCTCAAGAACTGAAACAGAATAGCAACAATAGCATCCATTCATAGACAATTCGTCTAGCGTAATGAAATTGACTCTCGCGACAATAGAACCGAACGCCGCCGTCGTCATCAAATTACTTTTTTTCCCCGCCCCACAACTATTCATTTTTCACTCAATCACCAAATATATACCTATACCTAACGATAGCGTTTCTCGATTCATCACCACCACCACCAATATACCACCGCATTCACGCACGTTTCACCACTGGTAAAAAGCTCACCTCTCTTTCGTCATAAAAAAGTTGTTGATTGCAGTAAACGAGCGCGCACCAAAAAAAAAAGCTGCCGAATCGTGCGCACACTGGGCCTCTGTTAAAGCGAGACTTAATTTCCTTCATCCAGCAAGCGAACAATCACGCGAGAGCCTCGTCGCTACAGAATCCATACCAGTAAACGCGAGAGAGGAGGGTAGATGAGCAAAACCCAGTCTGCAGCCTTAATAAGCCTTAAAAATAGACCGAATCAAAATCCCGATATATAGCGAGCAATTTCAAGGGGGGTGGAGTATAGCTGAGCAAAAGAGTAAGAGAGGGGGCAAAAAACATCGCGGAAAAAAGCAGCGGATAAATCGCTCGCTCTCTCTCTGCGCCTGGGCGAGCCAAACAAACGCTTGGCTATATATCGGAAACAAATTAAAGCTCTGCCTCTCTGGGCTGCTCATTCAGAAATGATTGGCGGCGGTAGCAGCAGCAGAGCGAATGAGAGATGGATATATAGAGCTTTAAAGCTTGCGCCATAAATATGGCGAGCTACTGCTCTCGACTCGGTATCAATAATGCAGCGCGAGCCGCTCTATCAATATAGCGCGAGCGGTTATGTATCAAGAGTTCACTCTATATATGTATGTGTATGTATGTGTGTGAGCGCAGAGCATATTGCGCTTCCGATGTTTCGTTAAATATTGAGGGAGCATCGTGCCGCTATCAGATAGTCTGTAAAATTCACGAGAGTGAGAGAGAGAACCGCGAGCGAGTTCGTCGACGTGAGCCTGCCCACACACACACACCCTTGCCTGCAGCCGATTGAAAAACCATATTGCGAGGTAGTAGTGTGAGTTCGACTCTCGGTGTGAGTTTATACGTCGTAAGTCTTACTTAGATTTTAGATCTTTGGCAAGTATTAGAGCACTTTTGGAATTTATGAGGTTATGAAAAAATATATATGGTTCTGAAGGCTCAAATATTATCGTTTTTGTTTAATCTTTTACATCGAGTTAATGAATATATAGCATTATATTTCTGTTTTATCTTATACTAAAATTGATGGTATCATTAAAGATGTTAAGAAAAAAACGTTAATACTTTACAAACACCCTGTACTGCTAAAAAATCATCCGCATGACGTATATAGAACCCTCCGCGAAAACAAAGGCGAGTCCTTACGTCCATTACCACCTCTATATAGTAGCGTTAACAGCAAACGCAAAGAGACTCGCAGCATTAACGTCGACGCACGCACGTTCGTGTCGTAAAAGAAAAAAGAAAGCAAAAACACATACCTCACCTTTGCTTATACCATATAAGAATCAACTAGCGCGCTTTTAATGCGCCATATTTTACCGTAATGGCGATTCACCACATAGCTGCAAGAATTACATATGCGATGCATATACATATCGGTCGCTCTTACGCGTATACCTTCACGCGCGAATGAAGAGCACACATCGATCGATCCCGCGGGCACACGATTACGAATTCGTGATTCGTCATGAACGCGCGCGCGCGTATATACTTTTTTTCTTTCTCTCTGTCTCACGCCGCGGCGCTCAGATGAGGTTGTCCTTTCCTGGTTTCTTTTCTTTTTTGTTTCTTCCTTTCTTTTTTCCTCTTTGGAAAGCCGACGCCGACGCCGCCGCCGCCGCCGATGCTTCACGCGTGATTTTTCTTCTCTCTCTTGAAGTGACTGCGTATGCAACGCGCACTGCGACGTGATTTGAATGCGGATTGAGTACGCGCGCGGTTATATGTATATGTATATATAGCGTGAACGCGTAAGCGCGGGAAGAAAATATAGGTTCTTGATATTGTATGGTGGCGCTTTCGATTGTCAGTGGGTGTCTGGCTGGGTAATGGATGTGCGCGTCGTTTTGAGTTCACACGCTGTTGAGGTGGGATGCGGTGCTGTGTGTGTGTGTTTGTGTGTGAGAATGGTCGAGAGCGGGATATTACACAAGTTTTGGAAAATGCTGGATTCGAGAAATTAATGGGTTAAAAACACATTAAGTATATTGATATGAATACGTTAGATATTTTTTTATTTTATGTATTTACTTTCACTAAATCACTTATCTTAATTTACGCTTAATTTCTCAATTGCTTATCTTAATTTGTGCCTATATACTTTCGATTAGTTCACTAACGTTAATGGTGTCTATCATCATTTTATGATCGGTCGGTTCAGCTTTAATCATTAAGAAAGTAGTTTTAATCGTTTTTTTTTAAAGGTTTTCGTTATCATCAAAGGTTTCTCAGTTAAGCCTTTATTAATATTATAATAATTAATTCAATTCTATCCAGATAAAATTTTAGAAATCAACATTTTAGTTAATCTAAAGACCATAAAAATTCATTTCAAAATCTTTCACAGCGAACACTTCTCACTTACATTAAACAACAACTAACTTATTCCATAACAACACAACAAAAAATCATGTTTTACACTTCAAACTCAATCAAAAAGCGTTCAAACACACCAAAAGTGCAAAATCGAGACAACGACTTCCAGATTCGCATATCTCACCTCTCACTCTCTTCCGCACGCTTTCGTCCTCGCAAACTCGAGATGAAAAATTCAAATCGCATTTTTGTTTACCGAGCAAAATTCCCTTCTGTCGCCTGTCTCTCTCTCCCTTCGTGGGCACGCGGTAAAGAGCCAAACAGGAGTCGAGGGAACGACTGTCTTCGCGGCGAGCCTGTCCCTTTAATATTTCAGGAAAAAACCGCTATCTGTCCTTCAACCGCTGTCGCAACCCCCCGCGCCTGTTTTCCCTTTTTCTTTGCTCCCGCAATTGGCTTTATTGAAATAGATCTCTCCCAGCATTTTCCTCGGCTCTGTCGCTTTGAAATATCGCTTCGTTGAAGCGGCCTGGCGTTTATACATTCCGAGCGATGACATATTATTATTTTTCGGAATTTAAGGAAATGTTGGGGGATAGATGGTTGAAGATATTTCGATATTTCAAATTGTTATAAGTGGAAGGGGAATGTTTGTTATTTTGATATGAGTTTATTTAAAATTATGATCTAATATATATGTGATAGTTTTGAGTAAGATTGCATGTATTATCTAAAAAAATTACATAAAAACTATTTTACGACTGTGTTATTTGAGTGGGTGCACATAAAGGAAGTTATTATTTTACTATCTGTAATTAAAATATATAATTCCTTACAATTTTTTTTCTGTTAAATAATGAAACCAATCTATCTTTTTTTCTGTGTCAACCAAACAATAAAATAAAATATATTAAAAAAAGAAATAATTAAACCATTTTTTCCGCAGCAAACAATCAATCAATAAACGCCGCAATATGTACTCTTCCAAATATCCTACAAAACAACACGAAATTTACCTAATATAATCCGTTCAACCATCCCACACAACCACATACACCAATCGCACACACTCTCAATCCACACCGTCAACATTCTCATATATACCCTTCTGCGCATTATACAATTTATCCTCGACGACACGCACTTGTGCTTACGCGCTAAGAGCAACTGAAGAGAAAGAGAGAGGGAGAGGAAAGAGAACCATGTTCATGCGATGTCCGCACAGGTGCACGCGCGCGACAACCGTGCGCCGGTTTTCTCACCGGATGCGCGACAAGTGTGTTATATACGCGAGCGCGCGGAAGCTCCGTTAAACGAAAAAGGCTAGTCTTGTAGGCAGTCTTTTTTAAGACGACCGCAAATCTTTATGACGCGGGTAGCGACGAGAGACTTTTCCCATAAGCGTGCATACGCGTCATGAAAAAAATTTCGAATTTCGATGCGGCCGAGCGACTGCGCAAGTGGTTTTCGTTGTCGTGTGTATATGACAGAACGTGGGAGATATACCGTTATGATGTGATGAGGCTCTGTTGATGTATATATGCGACTTGTGCTTTTGCTCTTTTCCTCCGGTCAGGGTTAAGTTTGTAAGTCAATGCGCGGTATGTAGATGTAAGGTAGAATGTTAAGTGGGATTCATGAAGTTCAGTGTAGCTTTTCTAGTTTTCATTGTTTCGTGATGTGTGTATTTTATATGAAGTCTTTTTTAAACACTATAAGAAATTTCTTGAAGTTCTTTATAACGGTTCCCTGGATATTTAGTGATTTATCATTCGCTTATTTTAACGATTCTTTTAACAAAAATGTAGATTATATCATTCGTAAATTCCCTTAGTTAACTGAAAACTATAAAAAATTATGTTTGGACTCTAACCCATAAATACTACCCACCACCCTATCAAAATACACAACGACCCCAAACACAGATTCACAGCCATATATATATCCAATGTCAATCTCAGCTCTCCCAAAAGGAACAAGAAAAAAAAACACGAATAAACCAAGCAAACTCCTGTATAGGCAAAACTTCTCGTGTCCCCCGTGAGATCAGCAACAACAGTACCTCCACCTCCTCTCGTCACACTACCACTCGCGCCTTCTCGAATTTCCATCCCGCGTCGAACATTGTTTCGCATAGGTCCACACGTATATATACCTCTGACGCGCAGGTCAATCGCATAAATAAGTCAAGGCTAGCTTCGCTCACACACTCGAAATCGGAAAAATCCCCTTCTCTCTCTCTCTCACACGGGAGAAAAACACACGCGCGCGCGTCTCAAACGTCCTGGACGTGTTTATAGACGTCTTTTCCCATAGCGTATATATATATATATTGGGATCCTCTTCTCGTAAAAAAAGAAGCGCGCGCGAGCGCGTGGGGGCCAAAAAAATAAAGAGAAAAAGACGAAATTTCAGGAGAAAGAGAGAGAGAGTCTGAATTATCGCGGCTCGTTACATATTCCTTTTTATGTGTCCCGCGCCATAAACGCGAGAGCGAGAGAGCGAGAGAGAGTTTTTGCATGGATAGGTCCAAGAGCGGACGTCTCCCGGGGGTCATCACTCGCACTTCGGTAAAAGAGGGGAGGGGATCAGCGACGTGGTCCATGCTCGGCGACTTTTGCCCCAGCGTGTGCAAGTGTGTGTCGGGGGGTTGTAGACGTATAGTGGCGCGGAGGAACTTGCTCCGCTCGGACATACGATGAAAGTTTCGCGGAGTGTCTTTTCTATAAGGAGAATTTCAAATGCGACGTACGCGTGGCGGGGGAGAGGGTGGGTGGACCGTTGAGAAATGCCGATGGTACATACTGCGAATTGTAAAAAGTCGCTTGGTTTTGTAGATAGTTCAGACATGTCTATGGTATATATATATTTTGTTTTATCGTAGTTGAAAATTTGTGTTTTATTATTATAAAAGAAAGTATTGAAAATTAATCTCGTATTAGATTTTTTTTAGATTAAAATCAATTGGACAAGTATTTTTAACGATGATCATTTTATAGAAATAACATTTTTTATCTATAATTTTATATATCTGTTTGGTATTATTCTATAACTTCTTCTGAATTTTATTAACATAGTTTTTGATTGTCACACATTTGATATATCAAAAACAATGTTTATATTTTAAAATTTATCAATACAAAAAACAATAAAAAAACCTAATATACATAACACGTATAAAATCATCATCTCTTATAAGCATAATACGCAAAGTGTAAAAGAAGCTTTGGACGTCCACCGATATCCCACGCTTGCACAAGTGTATACAGCATACACACGCACAGACCACGCATACATCGACAATACAGAAAACTTGTACGACCTATAGCACATACACACACGTGCGTTTACCCCAACGGGGACGAAGTGAGAGTAGCGATCCGTTCTGGCCGGCGCGCCCTGACAACTGATATTGCGTGATCTATGGCCCCTGACCATTGCACACTTGGGACAGAAGTGGACCTGCGTTGCCTTCCGCACACACACATACATACATATACATACACACATATATATACACACCAAATCTACCTCCCTTTTTTTTATATATCGTTCGGTCACGCGTATATATATATACGTGTATCATATAGTCGTCGGTGGTGCGGCAAATACTAGCAAAGTAATAGATGTCCCGACCCGCAGAGTCCACTTCGTCAATAAACAATCGCAGCGTAATAGAAACAAAAAAAAAAGTGAAGAAGACTTCTGCTCACTCGCACAACACCCCTCGATTTTCTCCCTTCTTATACAACGCGCGTAAAAAAAAAAGCACGAGGATGAGGGAAACACACGGGGCGCTTACGAAAAAAAAAAGAAAGAGAGAGGCGTTAGTAGCAGATCCGTAAAATATTTACTGCGCGGCATATGCGCGAGTACATATATGGGATTACCCCGAAGATAGGATTCGACGTATTGGATGCGACGCGCGCGCGCGCGGGAGAATATGCACGGCACGTGAAATGATATGAAGAGCCGATAGCGTTGCTTCAGCTTCCGTATAACGAGGGTTGCTGCTGCCGCTGCTGCTCTCCTTTTTTTTCGTCGTCGTCGTCGTCTCGCTCTTCTCCGGTTTATGGATTTTATCTGTATACGCTGGGAAGAGAGAGTGGGCTTCCTTTTTTTCGCTCGTCGGGGCGGGGGAGGGGGAGAGAAGGGAGTGCCGAGAATTTGATTAAATCTTATATGGAGTGGAAGTCCGAAGGTTTTGGTTTATTAATTAGGAGCAGAAGCTTGTTTACGGCAGATGCGCGATTTCGAAGAGTGGAGTGTTTTGTTATTAGGTGGCAGGCAGGTCGTGAAGGGTCAGAAATGGACGCGAGGAGTGAATTTTTATGGGATGCAGTTTGTATTAATTAAGTGGCGTGTCGTGCAGATGGTTCTCGAAAGGAAAAAAAACACGAGATTTTATTGATTCTGCGTTTGAGTGGTTGATAAATTTCATGTTGGCCGACTGTTTATTGATCCTTTCTGAGTACTTTCCTTTTTTTTAACATTATTATTTTTTTTTAAGTGTTGTTGAACCTTAATTAACACTGTCAATTTTTATACGTATAAAGGAACAATTTTTATACGTATAAAGAGTCAATTTTTATACGTATAAAAATTAAAAATGTCAATTTTTATACGTATAAAGAAACAATTTTCAATAAGAAAAAATTAACTTGACCGAGAATTATTCTCAAGCGAAAATAACAATATCACCACAGAAATATTACGCACTCCGCGCGGCCAAAATAAAGTCGTAACAATACGCACGGGAAACGTGCGCGCACACATCGCACCTCCCGATCTCGCCGACAAAATTTGTTCTCTCGCACCCAACACCCATCCATATATACACATACATATATACACATCGAAACCCTTGCGCGCGAGTACAAAACAAGAAGCCAACGTTATACGCGCACACCTCCCGAAAAACGGCAAAAAGAACCTGCGTATCCACTGCACGAGCGCGTATGCTGAGCTCCCAAACAAAAGCGCGTGCACATGCACTGCACACGCGGCTGCTCGCTCTTTCTCTCTTTCGTTCGCTCGCTCGCTCGCTTCGCTATCGTAACGAGCGAGCGAGAAATCGAACTGCATATTCTCGCGTTCTCTCTGTATGTCCGACACCTGTGCTACCGGCCGTTATTGCACTCCGATAGAATCTCTCTCTCTCTCTCTCTCACTCGCCCCGAGATATATACCCGCGATTGCCAAGCGCTCGCGCGCCGCTCACGCCATATTGCATTCGGCGAAGATATCCGTATATATACGCGCGCGCTCACCTACGCGTCCGGGCAATGCGCATGCAAATTCCCACTTAAGCCCGCTAATTCGGAGATTTACGCATCATGTGCATACGTTTTGCATGTATGTGTATGTGTGTGAGAGAGAGAGCGCAGGATGATAATTGCCCTTCGGGCGGACGAAGGCTCGAAATTGCACGCTTCGAAATAATCGGTCGATTCGGTGAAGTGGTGGTGCAGTGCGCGTGTGGAACGATCTGGAGGAGGTTCGTTTTGTTTTTGAGGCCGGATGTTGCCGATCGCTGTGTGGCGGCGGAGGGTGGCCTGAATATAGGTGTGTATGTATATATAGGTGAAGTCGTTTGACTTTTGGTTGGAAGTTTGGATTAGGGTGGGTTAGGTATATAGTGCTATGTTGGTAGTAGTATTCTATACATAGTGAAAACAGTGGTTATATTATATTTTTTGTGAGACTACGAAAATGTCGTTCATGAACTTATGTGTGTCATAGAAATAAATGTGATTTTAAACATTTTTCGTAATAATTTATTCATCCTTGTAATAGCGAGACAAAATTATTCTTAATATAATGTAAAGGTAAAAGCTAAATTAATGTTTGCACGTACTTAGCGTAAATAATTTATTAGCAACAGCTTTTGTAAGAATGTTCCACAGCTATATAGCTGTTACATGATTTTGCTTTTATATTCTATATGCACTTAATTACATGCCTAAGCATTTTTTAGAATGTCTTCTTTATAAATTACTGATGAGATGCTTAATAGTATATAATGCTAATACTCGCATGTGTTATTTGATCGATTAAATTTATAATAGACTTTGATAATTCATTGAAAATTGCGAATTCATATAAGTGATACTGCAATTAAAAGACGACAATTATTTATTAATCCACTAGTTCAACATTCGAACAAAGAAAAACCAAAATTTTCATTAGTGAAGGAACCAAAAATCTTATATGATCTACAATACGCGCAACAATGTACTGACATAAAAACATACGTAAAAATTATACGCACGGAGCTACCCCAAACCATCACCACTGCACCACCTCTACCATTATATACGTAGAAAAACGAAAAGTATATAAATACGAGCAGCGCTAAAACTAGACAGCCTCTCTCTCTCTCTCTCTTTCCAACTCGCAAGAGCAAGAGAGGAAATGTACCGTAGGGAACATATACCGCGCCACGAAATATATTATATTACTCCGTGCGAGCTCGTAGCAGGCAATGAAAACTAAGTGCATATGAGAATCCATGGGGTTATAAGGGCGCGCGTGTATATAAACCATGGTCAAGCGGGAAAATCGAGAGCCCGCGCGCGCGCTTACACAGCCGTCACGCGTACTCCTTGAGTTATGGGGCTTCGGGGTTGCTGCTGCTGCTGCCGTTGCTCTCGAGGAAACTAATTTCCAGTCGCATATATATAGCGAGTAGCAACGCGCACTTTCATGTTTAATGCGAGACTTCGCCGGATATTTACGCGCGTTTTCCTCTTTATTTATTCAGCTAATTAATAATTATTCGCAAGTGGGAAAACACGGAATATCGGTTATATGTGCCATGTGTGTATATGTATGTCGTTTAGCGGTTAATGCAGTGCGAAAGTATGTATACATATATGTGTATGTATGAGGTTAAGGAAAAATTCGAGGATTTATGAGAGAAGGTGTGTATGTGTGTCGTGGGTTAATTATTAATTGGAACGAGAAGATGCCACGGTTTTTGTTTGCTACGTGTGAAGATTATAATTTTTACGTTCAATTATTTGGGAGAAAATGTATGAATGATGTTATTAATATTTGAAGATGTTATGTCTATTGCGTGCGATAGTTTACTCTTGTATATTGTTTCACATTTATATTATACAGATAAAATATTAACTATAATAACGTATCAAATCCATAAAATATATAAATAAGTCAAAGTTGAGTAGCTGATTACAAGTCTATTACGCTTATTATAAATGAATCATAGTATAGTACTATCAATCAAATAATCACATTCCCGATAAATATTCACCAGCCAATCTTTATAAAGTCATCCTTGCTATACGAACATCATTTATGCACTAAATATTATACCATGTTAAATTATAACCAACAACTTTATAATCTTCCGACGCCTGCAGCATTTTCCCCATAACCAAAAGCTCTTCCCGAAAACAGTAACAACACTTGCAATGTATCGCTTCCTCCTCTCCTCCCACCTCGAAGAATCTTCCCACCGCAAGTACTTCGCACTCGAACGTGTCCGTCCGCACAGTCGCCGGTGCTGGTACCGCCGCGGCCATATATATTATCCAGTCGAATAACTTCCTCCTGCAAGTTCAAGGATTATTCCCCCGGCTCTCCTCTCTCTCTCTCTCTCTCTCTCTCTCTCTCTCCCGGGCCCCGATCCTCCCGTCGTCGTCGTCGAAAGACCCTTGGACTCGAGTTCCTTAAACCCTTCCTCTCTCTCTCACTCTCTCGCGTTGCTTCAGCTTAGGCGCGCGAGCGAGCGCTCTCGTGCACACCGGAGACAAATCCGCCGCAGGACTCACGGAAATTCACGTGTATAACGTTCGATTCTCGAACGCCCCCTTCTCTCTCTCTCTCTCTCTCTCTAGTCTCGAGAGATACACTAAGCCAAACTCGGAATTTCTAGCTGCAAGTCCGACTGGCTCTCTCTCTCTCACTCGTTCTCTCTCTCTCTCTCTCTCTCTCTGTCTATGCAGCATGTGTATAAGCGCGAGAGACTGGGAGCGGGTGATCTCTCGAACTATCCTTGAGGATTACCAACTATTCGCGAAGACGAGGCCATTTCGGATTAGACGCGGCTTTGCCGAGTTCGCCTGCCAGTAGTGGTGGTGGTGGTGGTGGTGGCGGCAGCGGCTTTCTTCTCTTTTTAGTATGTTTCCCTCGTCTATCTCGCCACCCCCGGACTTTGCAGTGTGCGCGCGAGCGAGCTGACGCGGGAGCCAATATCAATTATAAGAGAAAGAGGAAGCGCAATCACGCCCGACCAGACCTTAACGGATCAAAGCTACACTGCTGCTGCTGCTGCTGCTCGTCTGTTCTTTCGCCTCTCTCTCTCTGGGACCGCTAGTTTTTAGATAAGGAATACTTCAATTAACCGGCTAGAGGTTCTCCCTGGTTTCCCGTGGACAACGAGCAAGATTCTGATGCTACTGTTGCTATAGCGAGGGGCTAGAGAAAGAAAGAAAAAGAGAGACAGAGAGAACTCTAGATTTTGGTGTGTGGTTGTGGCGCTGTTGCTATTATTTGGATTAAGCGAATATAAATCCTGGCTAGAGATAGAGCAGTCTGGGTGAGATCGGAGTTCTCTCCTCTTTTTTGTCTGCGTATGATTACACTCTATAATGGAAATGATAATGTTTGGTAGTGGTTTTTATTTTGCGTTAACACAGTTATTGTATACTATAGTAAAAACTCCGTATATACTATTATTTTTCTGCAGAGTTGTGAAATTCTCTACATTCTAAAAAAAGGTTAGTATTTAACAAAAACGTTATTTGCAAAAAATAGTTTTTCTTTTGAGAATAAAGTAATCAAAATACAGATACGTTGTAATTTAGTATATCCTGTGGCATATCATACATAAATAATAACAGAAAAAAGACATATCTTTTTTTTAAGTTCAAAGATATAGCTAAATATATAGCAAAAGATATTTTTTTCACGTGTCAGTTATTTTTACACTAGTAACATATTGTCCACGAAAATGACATTTTTTTTAATTATTTGTTTCTCTGAGAATAATTGTAATCGAGACTTATAATTTGCTGAAATATAGTTTATATATCTAAGACATAAACAAAAAAGTTCTCAAAATATTATCTATTTATACTTTTAAATATAACCTATTTTTATAAATACACATATTCATTACTAACTCAGAAAATAATATAATATAGGAACAATTTTTGTTTTCATTATAAAGAATTTTATTTTTGTTCGAAAGGAATCATAGTAAATAAAATATATCAAGTTTGAAGTACAAAGAAATCGAAAAGAATATTTCTAAATTCCGTTCAAATTCAAATTTCAAATATTGATCCCTGTTTGGTACCTTCTATTACGTAGATTTCAAGATACAGTTGTCTATACGTACCCATACACACACATATACATACGCATACACACACATTTTTCAAAAACTACATATTTTGATTTTTAAGCGGTCGAAAAATAATTATATCACGTTTTTACAACAACTCAAAAAATTTTATACAAATAAATTTTTAGTGGAGCAGTAATTTTGATATCTTAATCTTATGAATTATTTTGTTTTAATTTGATTATGATATTGAAAATTTAATCTGCATAGAAAACATTCGTATTATAAATAAATATACCATGTTATTTCATTCAAACTCAGAAATCCGTAGTCCAACTGTTTCTTTGGATTCTTTGAGAAAATTCTCATGCAATTCCCGAAACCGATCACCGAAAATATCCGCGGCAGTCGCGCAAAAACCTTGCACATGCAATTCTCTTCCCTCTTCGTCCATGCAAATGCCAACCTTAAAAATCAGGTAACACGCGGCTCCCTGGGGGAATGTCAAGAGCGCGCATTGCCGCCTCCGGTACGCGCGTCAGTATCAGAAAATTTACCGATCGCGACGACGTTGCATCCAAAATAGCCGCGTGCGCGCGCGCATTCGCACTTTCGCTCGAAATAAATATCAGCCGAGTCGAACGCGGGCCTAAAAACAAGGAAGGAAAAAAGAAGCGAATCAACGCACACCGATAAAAAGGAGAGAAAGATATAGCGAGTGAGTGAGAGAGTTCGCTATAAAGGTATTCCCGACATACTGGAACGCGTCGACGACGCAAGCGCGCACGATGATCCAAGCGCAGAGAGAGAGAGAGAGACAGAGAGAGAAAGAGAGAGACAGAGAGAATCAGTCGGTGAAAAAAGGTCGCGTGATTGATAGGGAACACAAGCGAGAGCGCGTATATACGAACGAGAGAGAAAGAGAGACAGAGACGCGGATGAGTCGAGAGGGTAGACAAAAGCGCGACAGGGCGCTCGCTAAAATTAGCAGTCGCAGAAACAATGCACGTGCAGCACTCGCACTCGCTGTATATACACGCTCTCCCGGGCCGCAGTCGCTATATAGCTTATTCCGCCGTTCCAATTTCGCGGCTCTCTTTCTCTCGTGCGCTTTCTTTTATAATCGGAGCGCGCGTCGGAATTTCGAGAGGTGCATACGCGTGTGCGTGCGCGCGAAAAGAACTCATCGCCGCCGCCGACGACGACGACGACGACAACAACTGCAACGACGACGCGCGTGTATTAGCGACGCGGGTTGACATGCGCCGTGGCAGTCGACGCTATGAAGTGTGGCTATCTATAGAAGTCAGAGAGAGAGAGAGAGAGAGAGAGAGAGAGAGAGAGAGAGAGAGAGAGAGGAGAGAGCGACGAGTGCATAAGTCGCTTGCCGAGACGCGTCGATTGGAAATACGATATGAGCGATTAAAAATGGGAGGGAGGTGATGCTATATACTGATGCGTTTTGTTATGTTGAGGGGCTGAGAATTTTTTTTTTTTAAGGAAAGAAAAAGAATGAAAGAAATATGTGGTTGTAGTTTATGTAGACAGTCATTTTTGGGAGAAGTTATGATGATTGAGGCAAACGTGCAAATTTATAAGTGTGAAAATGAGAAAAAAGGTTAATTTGATAATGATGTCTGGAAAAAAGAGGTAAAGATATGTAGCGATTGAAAAATATATTGCTATGTCTCGTTGAAAAATTGAGTAAAATTGACGCTACGCTTGACTTTTGGTTTAACGCGGTTGATGACAAACAGCTTTAGCAACTCTAAAAGATTTTAAAAATATCTTTTATGATCATAGAAGAATAATTAATGTTTGTAATGAACGGTGTTACTTATAAAATGAACAGTTTACTACAAAATAGGTTATATTTGTAAAAATTAATATTGTTTCAAAGTATTAAATGAATAACAAGAACATTAAAAAATCATTCAAATACAATTTCTCCGAATACTTTCTCTATTAAAGAAAACGCTGTCGTCACTCGCTACCGTCATCACGCGTCCACACTAGTAACGCGATACGATTTTATCAAAACGGCACGGGCAGACACCGAAAATAAACGCCTTCTTACGATGCAATTGTTGTGATGTGCTCGCACGAGAGTGGACGAAGAAGAAGAGGGGCGCATAGTGTCTTTCGATCTGAGAGATTGATTCGCCGACTGACTGTTTGTCGACGGGCACGGCGCTCGCTGTTCTCTTTCTCTCTTAGCTTGACGTTAATTGATGACGCGAGATTTTTGAAGCGAGCGTTAGTTCGTTGTTTTTGGATTAAGAGAGGTTGTTAAATTATTGTATTCTAGTTTATTTGGCAGGCGTTATTGGAAAAGAGTATTAAATGTGTTAATGAAGGTTTTTAACGCGAGGGTAGTACGGTAAACGTATTTAAATTGTTGTAATCCTTCAATAAAATGATATAGTTTGTAAAGATGTTGCAGTATGAATTCGAGAGAATTGAAATAAATTTATTATTTGCTAATGTACATACGCATATAGCTTCAAATAATATTTATTTTCTGATATCTCATTAGAATCGGGATGAAGAATATTTTTACTGAAAAAATTAAAAAGATTTTGTCAAAAGTAATTATTAATGTTATTAAAAAAAAATTGTTCAGATGATCGAAGTAATAAATGTTTATATACTCACTAAAGTTGAATTAGTGAAAATTGCTCCACCATTTCAATTAGTGCAAAAAATTACTGATTTATTAGTGCATATTTACTATCTCATTCAGTAGTTTTTTAAAACAACTAATTTAATCTGTATTTTTTACTAATCAAATAATGAATATTTACTAATCAATTAGTAATTTTTTCCACTAATTGAAATGGTGGTGCAATTTTCACTAATTCAACTTTAGAGAGTATACGATAAATAATATCTTATCTATTACGTATAGTACTGCAACATTTCTATATTATTTCACAGAACATAGATTACTATCAATTACCAAACCTCCAAAAGAATTTCAGAACCTTTCAAAACTTTCCGAACCCTCGCGATATACCAAGCCAATAAACTGTAACCCAACTCCCAACTCTACAGGGCCATCGCATGAGAAAAACAGCTCGCAAGTGAAATTCGCCGTGAAATTATTGACGGAAGTCGCCGGCGGCGGCGGCAGCGTCGAAGCAATCATAACGCTCCGTGATTCCGTTGCTCCCCGTCTTCTGCCCTTGCCTTCTTCGCATCCTCCTCCTCCTCGCGCTAAAGACACATGAAAAAGAGAGCATGAGGCAAGCGCATGTACATTTGCATGGATCTGCGCGAGCAGCCGTGGATTATCCGCCGTGAAATTGTCTGATTTGACTCGCGTTCTATCCTTCTCTCTTATATACTAGCATGCTTTTCGTTTTAACGACGCGATGCTTATACGCGTCGTTATTCACCTTTTTAGAGAGAGAGAGAGAGAGAGAGAGAGAGAGAGAGAGAGAGAGAGAGAGAGAGAGAGAGAGAGAGAGAGAGAGAGAGAGGGACTTTATTGTCGAATCTCGTATGTTGCGAGATTTACGATGTAATTTACGCAACTAATTCACTGACCAAGAGAGAGTGAGATGTTTCGAAAATAATTATACCGCGGGTTGCTGAGGCGATAGAGAACGAGAGAGAGAAAGAGAGAGAAAGAAGATCATGGGAGGAAGTATTTTACATGCTTTAGTTTTAAAGAGGTAAGCGAGCTCGGAGGTTTAGGTTTTACGGATGCTCGGCTGATTGTTTTCTCGCCAATGAAGAGGAGCTTTTTATGACGTATGAGATGTCAGTATCGTTAAAAAGCTGCGGAGGTAAATTATTTTAAGAGGCAAATTTTATGTCTTCGGAGGTGTACGATTAGTTTATCAGGGTATTCTACAAGATAAAATTGTAGTAGACTGTAACCGAGACGAAACACCAAGATACATAAATATATATGGTACAAGATAATAAATATAAAGCAATAATTTTTAAAATGCAATAATCTAAGTAATTTTAGATTTAATTATACAAAAGTGCCACTGAATGAAATGCCAAAACAAGCTTCGTTAAACAAAATGAATTCTCTACATGACTTTACGAGACGATTGCCAGAAAATAATTAACATCCCAACAAAGCGCAAAAAGGAGGGGGAGGGGGGAATATGACGGGGAATATTCGAAGCAGAGCCAATTTGCCCAGCGCATAAAAGACTTTTCGAATCATCTAAATGATTTAAACTGCTTAATCGCAGTTGCTGCAGCGATTCGTTACGCGAGTATATATACATATACTCTCAATTGCTCTCTCTCTCTCTCTCTCTCTTTCTCTCTCCATCTCACAGTGCTAAGTGACCTTCGACCTCTCTCCCGTTCTCGCGAGGGTTGCACGAGCGTGCGCGCTATACACGAACATCGAAACGCGCTGAGTCATCTCTCGAAAGTTCGCATGACTGCTCCGGTACAGCTTTAACATGAAAATTGCTCGTTTTCATCCAAGAGAGAGAGAGATAGAGCACGTGCATGTGCGAGGGATAACCTGCAATAATGCGGGGAGAGGAACAGCAACGAGCAAGAGAGAGAGAGAGAGAGAGAGAGAGAGGAAGAGCAAAAACAATTAGAGCACTCGATAAAAATACGCGGCGGGCGCGCGCGCGCGTGTTCGAGCTCGACTTTGAAGTGTCTGCACCGTTGAATTTAAACGTTCTGTGGTCGCTTGCTGTGAGCGACTTGTGCCGGTATTTCCACAAAGGGCGCGCTTTTAAAAGAGTTAGGTTTTCGGAAGGACGGGTGGGAAGGGGGAGAAAAAAAGATGTGGAAATGGATTAATGTTGGCTTTGGCCCTTCGAAGTGTACCTTTTTTCTTTGGTGTTGGGCCGGAAGCTAGTAAATGGAGTTTTTATATTAAGCTTTCTTGTCGTCGCTATAGGACGTATGTGTTTTGGTGGTAGTTTGTGGTAATATCGTGGTCTAATTTTGGGGCTATCGTCGATGTGATGGATGTATATTTGTAAAATAGAATTGAAAAATTTTATAAATATACTATTAATTACGTGGTGAATATTTAGCCAAGATTAATAACTTAAAACGTCTGTGTTTTCTATTACGTTATAGTAGTAAATGAAACTAGCAAACAGAAAATTAGATTAAATTTACATGAAATGGCACATCAATATACTTTTGTGTGAAAATACGGTTGAGTCTCTTTAATATAACTACGATTTCGTCTATAGTATAAATTAATAAAACAATTTTAAATAACAAATTTATATCCCTTCAGTTGACAATATTAGAATTTTTTATTTTGATCACCGTATTGAAAACACTATATGCCAATTTCCCAATTTCGTGTAATGTGATCGCTTTCGCTTCGATGAATACAACTTATATACAAACTCTCGACGATGATATCCTTGTTTATCTGATCGTCAGAATATTTGCTATATGTTTTCGGATGTTAAAAGCGTGCTTACTACAAACCTGTTACACATTCAATAAAATGCCTAAATATATTCAAATACTTTTTGACATGTTGTCGTGTAAAACTTACCACTGTACAGTATGATTTATAAAAAATATGTTTTAAAAGATTTTTTGCTAGCCAAGATATCCTACAAATCATTATACCATCAGTTCGATTAATTTCGATATCAGACACACTCGTAGCCAATTAAATCTAAAATACACTCTCACAAATCTCTCCGATTATGACCGTTTTAATTAATTTCTTCTGATAATCTACAAAATCTCTCACCTCCAACTCATACATCAATCGCAACTCCTCTACCTACACCGCGACCACGTGCCGTGCACCATTCGCGACACTCTCTCTCTCTCTCGCTCTCTCTCTCCCTCTCACACAGGAGTCTCGAGTTTCCCTCTAACTCACTGGCCGCGACGTTTACAACGCTCTCTCGCGCACTTGTTACCTCTTCCTCTCTCTCTCTCTCTCTCTCTCTCTCTTCACTCACACATAGATACACTGTTGCGCAACATTCATCTCTCGCATGCTTGCACTATACTCGCGCCTATTAATAACCGCACGAAAAAAACACGACAAAGCTCTCTGTGCCTCACTCTCTCTCTCTTTCTCTCTTTCTCCTCTACTCGCAAATAATATCCCATCCACCGCCTGATTAACGAGCGGTTTCGGGGGCTGAACGAGCTATTAAGCGCGTGTTTGCGCGCGTATATACGTGCACTGCAGTCGCTCATCATCTTCGCCGATTGGTCGTCGGCCAACTATGAATCTGAGACGTTTTGCATGCGAGGAAGAGAGAGAAAGATCAAAGACAAGCGAAGAGAAGAGTTTTTCGCGCGGACGCGCGCGCGCGCCTTAATTTTTATTAATTGCTCGGGAGGTAAACTGAGACTTTGAAAAATTTCGTATATAGGCGGAGTGGTTTGGGTTGGAGATTTTTTGGTGATATTATTTTTGAGAGATGTATATACCCGCCTGTATGGATGTCGACTGTATGACGTGCATAAGGTATTTTTGCGCGACGCGTTGCTGCTGCTGCTGTTATACGCCGCGAGGCTGATTTATCATTGTGCCGCGCTTTTGCATTCGAATTGCATGTTTTTGTAGTTTCGCGGAGGATTTACGAGGTGTTCTGAAAATTGCGAATATTTTTGATATTTTTAGATTGCGAGATGGTGTGTCTTTAATTTATTGTCGTGCATATAACTATTATTTATATAAAGGAGATTGGCGGCAGGGCCATGCAGTTTTTTTATAGAGAACAATTTTTTTTTGTACGACTATTATTCTTTGTTACAGTGTACTATAAATTTCAAAGATTACATTTTTGGCTTTATTTTATTTATAAGAAAGATTAGGAATATTTATCTTTGTCAGATTTTTAAGTTCAAATGCCAAATAGATTGAAAGTATTAAGTCTGCTAAGACTCTTTTATAAATATTATTCATTTGTGCCATCTCTCATACCAGCAATAAATTATTTCTAAAGAATTTAAACTTAATTCATGCACAACCCATTATTTACACATCTCTCCGACAGTTACAATATTTCAAATAAATCGTTGTCGCATTACAAAACCTTAGAAAAGTTACTTACAAGATGCACCCAAGAAAAGCCTCTCAAAAAACCAAAACCCCCCATCGACCATCCTCCACCCACGATCCCATCACCTTTCCCTCACTCCCTCAGCGACGAGCTTTTCAGCGCACTACTACTACGATCACCATCACCGGCTACACTATACAACATCGCGTCACGTCCACCACCAGCACCACCACCGCAGAGCGCGACAGCGGTGACTAATTGTCGGGCTTGTTAAAGGATAGGCCGGCTCAATGGACGACATAACGCCACAGAAAAGACCTCACTCTCTCTCTCCACGCGTTACAGCTACTACTACTACTACTACTACTACACTTCGCACGGCCGGGCCTTTTGCATTAATGCAGATGTGTCGGGCGCCACTTCAAAGGCCCAGCTTTAACGCTATATACGCGCGTGAACCATAAACACGCCAATTACCATCGCAAAGAGGCGAGCAGAGCAGACCGGGTGAACGCGCGCGCGCGCGTGGTTATCAAGGCGCAAAAATAAGGAAAAAGGGAGTAGTCGGCCGCGGTGAGCCGAAATGAAGAGCATGAGAGGTGAGTGACGGAGGACGATGAGTCATGTATATATATATATAGGGTTCTCGCGCGCGAAGAGAGTGAGAGAGGTTATTGGTGGTGAGGATCGATGGGTGCGAAAACAGAGGTGATGCGGCGTTTGGATAGAGGTGTAGGACATTATGTGGTTGGAAGGGAGTTGATGTACGGAGATGGGAATGGAAAGTGATACTGATGAAACGTTGATTTTTATAGGATATCGAAGAGTATAAGGCCGGTGAATGTTTTCTACGCGTGACTGTCAAAATTTTAATTTTCAGACGTGATCAGAATACTGATGGAAAATTCAAGTTTTACATATAGCAGAAAATTAATGGCTAGAGAGGCGCGTATAATATTACCCACATGACTCGATATTTTCAGATACATGATTAGCTTACTAATATGGTTTACTTCATTCTTATGTATTACACGACACATAAAATTTCACACCCTTGTCTGAAACTCCATAAAATTGCAATATAACTTCATACTATCACGTATTTACCTCTCCAAAAAAAGAAAAGAAAAAGTGGAAAGTCACGAACGCAGCATCGTCTAAAAGCTCGCGGCCCTTCCACTTTTATGCCAGATTTACGGGACGCAAATGGACGCGCCACGTGTTTACGGTTCACGTGCCGCGTGTCTCGTTCCTCATTTCGCGAATTTTCGCGGGAAATATAACAAAAGAGCCGTACTGGCGAGTCCAAATGTGAGAGAGAGAGAGAGAGAGCGAGTGAGTAGGTGAGAGAATGACTAGCGCGTGAAAATTCAACCGTGGATCCTCTCTTACTCTGTGGCAGGTGTATATAGCAGAGACGTGACATGTTATATATATATACTGTGTAAGAGTGATACGCCCAAAGTTGTTAAAACGTCTGAATACTGGTCGGTATGGGGTTTCTCAAAGAGGTATCGTGGCAATGGTCAATATAGTTTCGATGTTTGCGTTGGAAAAAGGTTTTCTTTATTTATATATATTTATTTTAAATAAAATTTTAGTTTAATCATATATAATAATAATAGAACAGGTAATTTTAAACTTAAACGTATCTATGTTGAAACGATTTCTAAAATTATTATTATTATTATGAATTTTAAAATAATTATTATTAACAATAAATCGGCAATATACATTTCCTACATATATTATACAACACCGACCGACTACCACAACTAACTAAACCAAAAATCGATCGCCGCATCGGTTCGCATCCCAAAACGCATCGCTCACGATCGAGCTCTCTTTCTCTCGTCGAGCAGCACCTTCGTAATCAGAGCCGCAAAAAAGTCACGACTCTCTCTCTCTCTTTCTCCCTCCTTCTCACGTGGCATTTTATCAGAACACACTATCCCTCCGCAGCCAGGGCAACTCTCTTGCTCTTTTTCTCACTCTCACTCTCTCACTCGTGCGCGCACCAGTCAGACACCGAGGGGGGCATCGAGCACATAGCATCAGTAGTAGTAGTAGTAGTAGTAGTAGTAGGAGGTGGGGAGGAGGCACAGAGAGAGAGAGAGAGCGCAGCATCTCTCCGCAAAGCAAATCCTTTCCCCCCCGTGCACAGTGCGCGTGTGTAGCGCCTCTCTCTCTCTCTCGTTCTCGGTGATAACGTATTCAGCGCTGGTTCGCCGAGGGCCCGCCGGAGGTGGTTCGCTCATTGGACGTAGTGGGAGGAGGCGGGAGGAAAAGGGGGGGACGAGGAGAGGGCGAACCTCGCTGTTGGTACCGCCGCTGCCGCCGCCGCCGTTATTTAGTTAATGACTATTCTCTCGCGCGCGCTAGCCGCGCGGCCGCGCGGAATACAAGATCGTGTTTGAGATGTGTGTGCTGCTGCGCGCAAGAGAGAGAGAGAGACAGGGTACTCGGGTCAGAGGATCCGGGTGCGCGCTAGCGAGCGGGTATATATATATATACATAAGCACAGCTCGCGTGTACGACACGCACACGCGAGAGACGTCTCTTCTCACAGATGCCGACGGAGTATACCGAGAGCTGTCTTTTATTTCCACACTGGCTTCGATCGTTACCCCAAGAGAGAGAGAGAGAGAGAGAGAGAGAGAGAGAGTGAGCTGAACGCGCCATTAATATGCCCATGTCGATTTTCTTCTTCTTGCTCGCTTTCTTATACCGATCTTTTCTCGCTCTCTCTCTCTCGTGGGGTTGAGCGAGTATATATAGGCAGCAACAGCAGCAGCAGGCGTTTTGGTTTTTCACCTTAGTCTTTTTTTTCAGTCGTCGCTCGCGCGCGCGCCCGCTAATTAGCCGTGTAACATGTGGGCGAAGCGTGCGCGCAGTAGGGGGGAATCTCTAACGTCGAGAGTGTGCGACTGTAAAAGTATACACAGAGCGAGCTGATTTTTTCGATTTGGATGCAGTGAGGAGACGAGGTGAAGCGAAGAGATTTGGAGCGATGGTCGTTGGTTGTCGTTCTGTTGTTATATGTTTGAGGAAATTTAGAAAAATTGTAATATAAACTCATATATTATTCTATATTATTGGTATACGTTTGATATAAATATTTCTTATGTTTTTTGACAGATTAATTGAAAAAATTATAATATACCCGTTTAAAAAAAAATGGTCTACGGCTAGTTGTGCGATAGTCTGGCTCAAGTCTAGATTAATTGTCTGGCAATTGTCTTACTGGTGGGACGAATCCTGACTACTGCCCATATTTTTAATTTATCTTATTTATATGCTAGGAAAAATAGCTGAGACTTTATGCGTGACTTTTTGCCAGACTGTACATCCGTCGTTCAAGTCTGGGAAAAATAAACTAGACTCTTGTATATATATAAAGATTATAAAATTAAACAAAGATTCCCCGAGTTCATTCAAAGAAATCAATTTCAAGGAACAATCCATTCGAGGAATCCTCGAATTATAACAAGTACAACCAATTAAAAATTCAATAAAGAATCTCCGTCTGCTTAATGCACTTATACACCCAATCGACATGATCGCGTCCCTCGGCTGGCAGATAAATTAGTCGCGGAATACAATTCCTTCCCACTCCCTCCCTCCCTCTCTCTATAACCCGTAGTGCACACAATCGCAACAGAAGCAAAAAAAAAACGAAACGCTCGGAAAGAAGAAATCCTCCTCGATCCGGACTCGCCAAAAGAGACAACGAGAGACGCGCGCGCGCGCGCATAAGAAAAGGCAAGCGAGGGAGCGGGGAGGACGAAAAACGAGATGAAAATCGGAGCGGGAATATGGACGAGGCGAGCTGCTGCTTCTGCTGCTGCTGCTGTTGAGTAAAAAAGAAAAGTAAAGCTTGGGGGTGGATGTATATAGCCAGGCAACAGAAGCCAAGACCGGGAGGAGGAACTAATATCGGAACATCGACGGCGCGCCGGAGACTCGGGGATTCGAGAACGAGGCTGGATGTTTAATTAGGAGGCAGCAGGAGTGAGAGAGAGAGAGAGAGAAACTGTAAGGAGTCGTTGGGGTGAGGAAGCCTTGCACGAAATGAGAGAGCGAGAGAGAGAGAGAGAGAGAGAGAAGGAAGAATGCAGAGGTTTGCGCTCTGGCAAGAGCGAAGCAAAAAGCAGGTGTGCATAGAGGAGAGACATGGCCAGTTCTCGTTACACATTGAAATGAGTGCTGTGGAAGGTAACGAGTACGTTTTCTTTGCTCTTATACGGAATATACATCGATGGTTGTTATTATTCGCAAGAAGTGGTAGATTTCGTTGTTGATTTGTTATTTAAATTCTCCCTATCATAATAATTTGAATATAATTTACGGATGACAAATATATATTTACATAAAATTAATGATAACGTGAAAGTAATACTCGAAACTAAACATCTAAAAAACGTACTGTATTTTTCAGTGCATCATAACAACAACGTCTTATCACGTTCAAGCAATTCCATTCGTCCAAATCATAAACACACACGAGCCGCAGCCAATAATGAGCAAACTTCCCATAACCCCGTATCACAAGCTCCTCATCACAAAACATAATCCACATCATATATACATACACCAACCTCTCCTTCCGACCTCAAAACAATTAGTATTTCTCAAAAGCCAAAGAGTCGAACAAAAGTGCAGTGCACCTCTTCGCGGGATACATCCGCGCGCACGCGCGTTCCTATATATATATATATATATACACGGTAACGAAAGCCGCTCTTTGCGTCTGCAGCTCCAGAATTATAGTCTCCACGGGCGCCTCTCTTACCTCCCTATACCATACCACCTCGCACGACTCCCACACGAAGGCTTATCCACCTTCATCACCCGCCCCGCACGAAACAGGCCGCGCGCGCGCGCGTCTGCGATTTCGTTTTAGCCGAAGCGAGAAAGAGACTCACTGCTCTGAGCAGCACACCGATCGTACTCGTCGATTTCTCACACTCTTCTCACTCCTCTCTCTCGGATTTCGAGCTCTCTTTTTCTTCGCCTTCATCCTCCTCCTCCTACTCCTCCGCGAGCTTATTTGCCGGGGCAAGAGAAAACGACGCAAAAAGCGCGAATGAGGCTAAAGAAGGAAACAGAGAGAGAGAGAGAGAGAGAGAGAGAGGAGGAAGGGAAAGAGTTTATTGTACGCTAGGATATCTCTAGCGACGAGAGGGTTGCACGTTGGGTCGGTGCGGTTATGGTGTGTGTATGGGTATCGATATCTCCTCTGGGTTTCGCTGCAAGGGGGAGGGGAACTCACCTGTTAAGTTATGTTTATGAGCGGAGATGGTATGGGTAGTGCTGCATAGCATGGTCGCAGGGAGTATGCGAGGTAATTGCCGTATAGGGCGATTGGTTTTATTCGGTTGCTATGTGTATATATGTATATGTGTGTATGCTGGTTGTTTAGTTTTCTCGAGGGAGCGCGTATATATATTCTTTCCAGAATGCTTGTATCTGCGGGTAAAAGGTGTCGCTGAAAAATAAAGGGTGATATTTAACCATGCGAGGTCGAAGTGTTGTTTAAATGATGATTATATATATCCTGTGGTTTTGGTATTTTGGTATAGTGGAAAAATAAAAATTTTGATATTAATATTACTATAAATATATTTGAGCTATAATAGGATATTTATAAATTAATTAATGTAAAAAAAGTTAATTTTAATTTAAATCTATGATACAACTATGTGTATAAGTTCACTAAAGCTTTTTAAATAAAGATTTTAATATCGCAGAGAAGAAGCAACCGTTACCACAAAATTCATCGTGAAACGCACTCACTAAAATCTCAAAATTACCTAACATTCAAATCACCGTACCACCCTACTCCTTCCACCCGATTATACAGCCCTCAACGCACGAGTACACACGCACATACACATACACTCCCGTACGGCGTCCAACGAAGCTCAACTCCTTCGGCCGCTCGGGAATGGCAAAGAGGATTTGACTAGAATGCGAAAAATCCAACGTCTCTTCGTTAGGCGAGTGCGTTGGGAGGGGCGCGGACGTCTCGTTGTTTTTCCGTCTCGGCTCCTCGTTCTTTTTATCGAGTTACGATCGCGGCCCGCCGCCGCCGCCGCCGTTGCTCTTTCCTCGATCTCAGACTTAGGTCGTGCTTTATTTGCGTGAAGCGGTAAGTGAAAAGGCTGTTAGGATTATTTTGAGATTGGGTGTGCCGAGTTTACGAGCTTTTTTTGTTGCCATACGTTTTTTTTCCCCGAGAATGTTGTAAAGTAAATGTAAAAGAATTTCGTAAACTATTTTTAATTAAAAATCCTCGCTTTGTTTTTAAAATTTCCGTTCCGAGAAAAAGAAGTAACTTTGGTGTACATTTCGAAGTTAACTTCAGTGTTTATATCTATATTTACTTTGTTATTCAAAAAGACCACCACGCAAAATTGAAACGAAAGAAACATAAATAGAAAGCTACTCCCCGCACTCTTTCACATCTCTGCATACATTTCATCGTTGACTACACAGCGGCCATCGTCCATTCCCCGCAAAAAAACCCTTTCTTCTCTCCTTCCTTCAGCCAAGGGTTTCAGCACACAAAGAAAGAGAGAGAGCGAAAATTCCTCTCGAGGATCCGTGCAACCACACACACGCGCGCGCGCACGTCCGTGCAAAAGACACAGTCTCTCGCTCGCTCTTTCCATATTTTCCGTGGGTCTTAACGCCCCCCGCCCCCCCACCCCCTAAGTACACCCACCCACACATCCGCACTCACCTACAGACTTAACGCTGGACCTCGGGGCACAAGAGTAGAGGAAGGGTATGGAAGGCGAAGGAAGGAAGAGCAAGAGAGAGAGAGAGAGAGAGAGAGAGGACGACGGCTGTTTTTTCATCCACCAGGAAAATGTATGAATCGTGTTGTAGACGGCTTTACGCTCGCTCTCTAATGGCCGCTGTCTCACTCCTTTCTCTCCCCTAAATCTACCCCCTTGGCCTCCACCACTGCTGCTACGCTGCTGCTGCTGCTGCTCGTTTTCCACATATGTATAAAAGGAGAGAGAGAGAGAGAGAGAGAGAAAGAGGGAGGAGGCGAAGCGAGCGAGCTCCTCTACTTAAGTACGGCAAAGTGCTTTAATGGCGCCGAGAAAAGCCTTCGCGAGCGAGCGAGAGAGAGAGAGCCTCGATAGGGTTTACCGAGCGCTCTATGGCCGCTGCCGACTCTCCCCCGCTTCTCCGATGATACGAATCTCTCGTTGAAAACGGAATTTTCGTCGTACTCGCCTTAAAGGTATGTGTGTGTGTATGTATGTGTGCGAGAGAAAGAGAGTGGGCGAGCTTCCCTTTCGGTTTTCCTTCCCACCGCTCTTTATGAATTTCTCGCTTCTCGGACCTTTTTGGTCCACTGCGCTTTTTAGTCGAGGTCCTTTTTTCGCAATTAGCGACTAGATTTACAATTCTTTATATAAAAGATGTGAGATTAATTCTTTTTTTTTTGGTTTCTAGTTTTATGTATAGCGAAATTTTGAATAACATCTTACTGTGAGAAAAGAGAATATTACAACTAAATTTGATAATTTTTGTTATTTTATTCTTACAAAATGTTTAGGATATTATTTATTTGTCGAATAGATTTTCTATACTCACCGTAGTACGTAATATATTTCATAAATTTTTACATCAATGAATATTTACATTATAACTCTTACAAAATATATTTTCCATCCCTCTTCAACAATTACGCCTAAACAATTTTAACCATTAAATCCAGCTTTTATATAGAATTAACAAAAATTTTCGCTACCCGAGCAGCACACAGATACACATACACACAGACACATCGCTAACTAATCCTTAGAAAACGCCATTAAACAAGAAACGACGGAATCCCGGATCCCCTTAAAATTCCATTTCAATGTCCGCGTCGCGCACTCGCTGCACACAGAGAGTACGCGGGACACACACTCTCTGCACACGCGCGTCCTCATCAAGAACCTCATTAATTAAATAGACATTACGCCCTCTCTCTCACACACATATATACACGCACTGTCCCATCGCCAGGCAGCGTCGTTTCGCCTAACTTTTTCACGAAATTAGCGACTAAAACCACGCGTCTCGCGCCCGTCAAACTTATTCGGTGGTAACGGCGGCCCCTTGAGCTTCACGTGCCTCCTATACGTGTATATATATATATATATATATATGTGTTTTCCCGTATACGCGAGAGAAATCTCGTTTCCCCATGCTGACCAGTCCAAAAGGGATTAGAGACAGTATAGCACGCGTATATAGCCAGAACATACCTATAGATATATATGTATATATAGTCAGCTGCCAACGACGAAATGACCATAGTGACGCACGCGAGCGCGTTCTCATACATCCGATTTGAACTTTCGCGCGCGTGCGTGGCTATTAAAGCGATTATCCACGCGGGCGGTCAGTATACGAAAGGCGCGAGGATTTAGACGCCTCTCAGTGAAAAGGGTTGTATAGACGAGTACAGGCATATACATATATATAACAGCATCAGCCCTTTGTACGTCCGAATTTGGGAATTTCGATTTCGCGTGTTTTTCCGTCAGCCAAAGTGGACGTGCTATATATAGTCGAGACGAGAGAGAGAGAGAGTGTAGACCACATCACAATTTCCCTTCGTGTGTATCCCCCCACACACACGTGCGTGGATCTTTGTGCGGTTGAGAGAGTGAGCGTTTTTCCGGGAGACTTTGTGCTGTTCCTTTTTTGCGGGATGAGAGGTTCTCGTTTGGATGGAGAAGGAGAGGTGGAGAGGGGGAGGGGGTAATACCCTTATAACGGAGCATTTATTTTACTTTGCCGAGGCGCTGGCTCGTCAAAATTTACGTTGGATTCTTTCGGGGAAGCGTTCTGCTGCTTCTTTTAACGTCGGTATATACGTTGGGTGTTCGGAATTTGCGCCGCGAGCGATTTTCCTCGTGGTTTTTATCTCTCTCTCTCTCTCTCTTACAAAGGAGGAAGCGGAGATAAAATTGTGTGAAAATATTCCGGGTTGAATTAATTTGTGGACATTGTAACTGACATACTGTACAAAGTTTAATTAATTTTTTTTTTTTGTTTAAGCATGTAGAATTTTATCTCGTCGTTAACAAGAGAAATTTTGTCCAGAACATTATAGCAACATTTTAATTTATAAAACACGCTTTACTAAATAAATATATTTTACACAACATAAGACTGATGTAACAACAACAAAATAATTCATGTATATAATAATCCAAGGCCCTCACATCAAAACTGGACCAAAACAATATTTCTCGGAACAAAACGTTCGTCATCATACACGCATATATACTTTATAACGCGAATTGAAAGAACGAAACGATTATGCGCAGCATGCATCACGATCCATCTCTGTGTACGCGTACACTTATGCGTTTCTCATATATACGAATGCTCGCGCAGATTTATCAATTATTAAAAGCACGTGGCCTGCGCGCGGTCGCTCCAATTCTCTCGCATCTTGCCGTTGGTTTTCCGCGAACCTGCGTGTGCTGTGCGTATATGGCCTTTTGGATGTCCCGCGTGCACGACTGCTGCGTGATGTTGTTCTGGGAAAAACGCGCGCTTCGGTGCGCATGATATCCCCGCGTGCATTAATTATTAATGGCGCAATGGGCTGACGTTCGACGGGAGAAAAAGATATGTGCTATATGGTATATTAATGGTAAAGAGTGGTGTGTGGGTGACTTGAAAATACTTCTTTTGAATACAGTTTTTGTATGAAATTATTTTAAAGATCGGTGTGCTCGTAATAATTAAATTAAATTTAAATACGTAGTTTTATGATAAAATGTTGGACAATTGAAATAATTTTCATAAAAAATAATATGTCTCTGTCAAATATACTCTTTTTATCGGTATACTTTAGACACTACATTCTATTATTTCTAAATTTTAAATAAATCCATACATTAACACACACTACATTAAACAAATATTCCCTCGTCCAACAACGAGCCACTCATATCCCACGTAATCCTAGCTTCAAGTACCACCACTCCACACTCACATCCCTGCACAATTCATCAGTCGCGCGCATCGAATCCGGCAATAATCAAGCTCGAAAAATATTCACCACCACCAAACGCGCCCGTATATACACCGAAAACCAACAGCCAATCTCGAAAAACCAACGGGGGTGAGTGTAGAATACTGGCTTACACATATACGACGTCAAACATAAACGATCGCCGCGTTAAATCAGTCGAGTGCGAGTGCAAGAGAGACTAACCGATTGATCAAGCGCAACGCCCATACATCAACGTTCTGAACTGTCCGGTCAATCCCGCGACGTACGTACATGCGCGTTCTAAAGTCCGCAATAACGTTAATTGCGTTATTAAGGGTGGGACCGAGAGAGAGAAAACGGCGCATTATACGTGACCGAGGGTCGTCGGTTCGTTTAGCGTGCTTGACCCTCTCCCCGCATATATACGTAGGTACGCGTACGCGCGCGCACATACGTCATTAGGGTCGTGGGAGGTTCCGGGAAACTGGCCAGATGCTCTATACGCTGACCTTTGGTCATCTTCGCTGGACACGCGTGCGCGGCGATTTCACAGAGAGAATTTATGTGGGTGCGTACGTACGTATATACGTATATATGTATATATATATATGTGTGTATATAGATAGAGAAAGTCATGCGGGGGTGCAGGCGCGATTTTGCAGTTTGGATTTTGAAAGAGAATTTTACGTTCGTTTATTGTGTACGCGAATATACGCACGTGGGGGTGGACATGATGACCATTATGCGCGGTAGTGTGTATACAGCGGCTATGCGTTCGTAATGCGAGATATTCAGGTTTCGAATTTATGGGGGTACTATACATTGTTCGTTATTGTTGACGGGAATTTTAAAGTAGAAAATTGTTTATGTATATAAGGATAATTCGTAGACGTACCATTGTAGATTGAAATGACATTAACACGCTTGATCATCTAAAATAAACAAAATAACGATAGTTAATAATTATTAAATCGTAATGTAATAAAATATATACTCTTTATTTAGTTATATGACACATTTTAATTGACACAACTGTTATATATATATATTTGTTCAGAACTTTGATGGACTTATCAGAGCAACGCAGCGGGTGAATCATGTGCGAGAGGATACAGAATAGAGCAATTTTTCGGGACACAGCTGAGAACAATAAGGGGATTTTGACGGCTTTGCTGGATTATAGGAAAGTGGAATCGACCTCAGGATTGTATGGCAGTTCCAGCCACTAAACCCAGTACAGGCTACTATTGGCAAAGGTATTATCGGTCATTTGAAGGAAAATATAAACTTAATAGTTGAGTGCTAACCAAACAAATAAAGCTTAATTCTTTGTTACCATTTCATTATATATACGTCTTTTAGATTATTATATATATGTAAATAACGACATCTTCTTTAATATAAAAAATCTAAAAACATTTAATATCACATAAAAATGATACCTCGAATCATTCCGTAAACCCATCCTCTTTAAAATCAAATTCTTGTATATTCCGCTCGATCCTCTCACGCCGCGTATACACATATATATATCTATACACATCTCCAACACACAGCCGTCTCTTCGCACGGCCATCAAAGAAACTCCGTTCGAGCTTAAATTTCCAATAACACACGCCGCGTGTCCAAGTATATAACGTCTTCTTCCTCTTCCCATCCTCACATCTACAGCTGGCATATAGAAAGAGATAGATAGATTCAACCCCTGCATCTCCCACTCGCTTTGGTCATTTTCAATCACCTCGCCGTTCCCTCTTTCGCGCGAATTTTCGTCAAAGTACTCGTCCCCTGACTATAACGTCTCTCTCTCTCTCTCGTCGTCGTCGTTTCCTCTCCTCCGTTGAATAATTGATTCGCGCACTTGAGGCGCCGCCCCGCGCATGTACATATGGAAGAGAGAGAGAGAGAGAGAGAGAGATAGCAAGCACACGCGGTCTAGGTAATCACTGCTCTCTTCTTTTCTACGTACACGTCGTATATCCCGAGCAAATCCTGTTACCGGACATCGTTGCCCTGCATATTTTATGAACACATTTCCGACGGGCCACGGCAACGCGCTTCGCGTATACACGTGTGTACTTAGCGCGACGAGAGGAAGACGAGAGTTCAAAGACGACGTCGAGGTGGAGGAGAACGAGGACGACTACTGGCTATTCGATGCGCTGAATAGTATATATATGTATGTGGACGACGACGACGAGCTTGAGTGTATGTATATGATATTTTTTGCGACCAGAGGTGAGGAGGGACTCTCTTGAGAATTCGCGGAAAACGGATTTATACGATTGACGTGTCGTCTTTATTCGTGTCGAGGTCGAAAAATTCTAGTTCGCCATCGTTTTGAAGGCTCTGTATATATATAAAAAAAAGTTAATTCTCATTGGAAGTGAGAGGAGATTTCATCGATTGGGAGTAATAATTTAAGACAACACGGAGAAAGTGGCGTAAGAAAAATTTATTAGAGTAGCGGTGGGACAAACTCATTTTCATGAGAATTTTAGTCTATACCACAGTTACTATGGAAAATAGTAATTTTTCCCATACCATTTTTATCCGTATAATTGTGGTTTTATTAAGTTTCAATATAAATAGTTTTATCATGTAAAATTCAAGTATAGGAAATGTCCCTAGTTGACACAGTGATTCTCTTATAAAAAGCAATAAAACTGCGTTTTATCAACTGTAAATTTGAAACCAATATTTAACGATAAAAAGGAAAACTTTATAAGCACGCTTTATGAATATAGAATAAACCTTACTCAACATACACAATACAACCCTTTTATTTCAATTCGTTAATTTCTTAAAAAGACACACTGTCTAACGCCTTTCCACAAAACAAAAAAAAGCACCACAATACCCACCTGTCACCAGCCACCCCCCTTATACCCTTTTTATCGACGTGTAAAAACATGCAAATCATCCACTAACCAAGCGAATCTCTATAAAAAAAAAACCCTTCGCATCTCTCTTTTTCTTCATCCACTTTACTTTCAACAATGCAGGACACACACGCGTGTCTCACCCTTACCCCCCCGCGCGCATGTGTCCACGCGTCGTGTTTACAGCGTTATGTCCGAATTGATTTGTCAAGCCTGTATATAAAGAGGGAGAAGGGGGGAAACAGAGCCAAAAGTGTCGGGGTCTACTGCAAGATGTTCCAGCCGGTACTCGAAAATCAAGCGAACAGCCGTACTACCACCACTACTACTACTACTTTCTCCCTCGGGACAAACGCACGTATATACATACGCGTGAAAAGAATAGAAGCTTCGAACATGTGGGCGCGCAATCATCATCACCGGCTGCATGCACACGATCATACACTGGCATTTCGATTTTTTTCCCTAACGTTCGGACACGCCTAATCACTCTCTCTCTCTCCTTGTACACTCGCAATTGTTTCTCGTTCGGATGTTTTTTCGGGGCCCGATGAGTAGTTCTCCGGACGCTGCCCTTTTCGATGTCTATACCCCTTTTCATACGGCACGGGTCTTTTTGTGCCACGGATTTGAGCCTGGCCAGGCAGGAGAACGGATGGTTCGCTGGCTGGCTGGCGCTGTTTTTTTGCTTTTTCGAGTCGTTGATTTGCTACTGATTCGACGTCGATCAAAGGGTACGCGCGGGTGGATGGAAGAGAGAGGGGGGGAAAGGGAGGAGGAGAGAGAGAGAGATTGCTTGATTGTCGGGTTAATTGCAGAAAATGATCGGAGCTCGCCTTTCAAACATTGTAGTAGCGGGGTTTTATGGCGAACTAGAATTTTTCGAGTTCAGGATAGAAAAAAAAAACATGGTCGAAATGAAAAATAAATGTTGTTTGGTATAGTATGGGTTTTAATAGTAGAATTTTGAATTTGATGGATTATAAATTGTTTATATTTTTTATTGTAAAATTAATTGAAATTTTATTTAAAAAAATATTCATAAAAAGTACAAAGATGTAATAAAAAGCTATATAAAAATAAAATGCTAACAAAAAAATTATACAAAAATCAAACATTTTCTTCTGCTCGTCCTTCAATATACCCATCACCGGCATAAATATTAATCAAAATCCATTTACACTCCTAAAACCATACACGCACATCCACCCCTAATCTTACGAAAATCACGAAAACAAAAATCCCCTTTGTACTGATCGCGCGATCGTTCGATAAGTCGCCAACACAACGCGCCATATACGCACATACACACATTACTATCCCTCGGCTCATCAAACGCTCGTCACGCTCGTACGCCTCTCGAGTGAAGCGATAATACACAAAGCGTGGAAGAAAAAAAACTTGCTCTCTCCCTCTCTCAAGTTCAATAGACACGGGCCATTTTAATTATTATAATGCTCCATCGAGATTCATCGTGCGCGCGCTATGCGCTTTCATCTCTCTCTCTCGCGAGCCTCGTGCCGCGCACTTCACGACGCAGCAGCCGTGAAGCGTAACGATGATCTCCCTTGACCTATACGCAAGAGAGATGCGCTCCTCGCAAAATTTTATCTCCTTCGAGTGGCTATATATATAGTATATATACGTATATATAAAGGACACGTAATTGAAATGCCTTGGCAAGTCGGACAATGGGACGTCGAGGCGTTTTAAAATCTGTCGATGGGATCGGTTGATGATTGCTTGTGTATATGTAGAACGAAGTGCGTACACCAGCTGTACCACTCGTTTGGACCGAACGATCGTTGCTATTATTAGCATCGTATAGGCATGTCAATTCTCGTTAATTCGCGATCGTCATCTAATTACCGCGCACCTGCGTGTGATCGCCATCCTCTTTTTTACCTTTAAAAGGTACCTCGTCGATTATATACGACGCAACGATCAAATTCTCTTCGACATTAATTAGATCCTCAGGCGACATACGCACTATAGCTAATCAACCATGTTGCAAAATCATCTCCCACTTCGTACCAGCGATTAACTCATTACGTATACAACACAAATACTTCAAATCGAATTGCCATTTTTGTCGTATTCCCTTACGTATAGTAACAGCAATATCCTATATAGTCATTGCAATCGAAGAATAATCGTATATATACTTGCAACGCTCGACCTTCCGTGTGGAATTCGACGCTCGAAGGAGTATAGCGCGAGAGAGAGAGGACGTTGGCCTTTGTACTCTCTCTCTCTCTCTCTCTCTCGCGCGCGATGGAATCTCTAATGGCTGTAGTTCGGTCCATCGGACTTATCGTTCGGCTCGTCGATAAGGACTTCGCTGCAGCGTCCAGTGTGTACGAGAGAACAGCTCTTGGTTCTATATATATGCACGTGATCATGCCAAAGACGTCTCTCTGTACGGTTCGAATGTACGTCCGAGTTGAGTGGGCCGATGTAACGCCGTTGTACACCGTAATATGGTTCGATTGGTTGGGAATTTCGAGGGTGTACGATCGATTTGTGCACGGCCGCGCGCGTGATTTTGATTCGCGAGGTTTTGGATGATTGATTTGGGAGATGAGTACGAGAGAAGTGTGGAAAGTGTCGTTGGTTTGATATGATTGTGATTGATTGGGGGAAATATGAAATTTGATGGAATAGGTGTTGCGATTGGTGAACAGTAATATAGGTTAAGTATTTGAAGTGAACATTCTAACAACACTATCTTTTTATTCCGTAATTTGATGTTTTTGTGAATTCCATTTAAATAAACGTCTTTTTAAAATTCTTTTGCGTTACGCATTTAACATTTCACCTTTATATGCCATGGTACATTATTACAAATTACTATACCTAAAATATACATATATTACCCAACAAACCCATTTTTTCCAATTACAAAAAAAATATATAATTACTAAAAATAATAAAATTAACGAATAATTTCGCAAATCCAATCTCTCATGGCATCTCCCACATCTCAATGACCGAACTACGACTGCCTCGTAAAACCGTAGCCATACACACACCCGCTCGCTCCAATAAAACTATCTCGAAACCGAAAAACGACAGCACTCAGCATCGTAAACATCCACGACCTTCTCCTCTTCCTCCCCCTTCCTTCTACGCTACAAAATGCGCAAGAAAATGCAATTTCATAAGTGCGCGGATTGCTCCACCTCCCCCCCTCACACCCACAACAACTACATACACACATACGTACGTACATATAGAGAGAGAGAGATACACATTTGCTAGCAGGGAGGGATTAGATAGGACGTTGCCGGGGTATTGACCAGGGCTCGGCCGCGCCTAGACATAAACCACAGAGAATCGCGCTTCGCTCTCGCGCATCGCAGCTATGCAGCAGCAACAGCAGCAGCAGCATATACGTCAATAGCGTGTAATTCCGCGCGCACTCGCATCTCTCTCTGTGTGCGCGTATATACACTATATATATATATATATACGCATGCTTGCTATATCTGCGGAGCTGTATACCCTATGATACCGCGCGCGCGCGCGTACTACTCGCGAGCCTGTATACGCGCTATCTCTATCGCAACGAGGGAGGGAGGCAAGAGAGAGAGAGAGAGAGAGAGGTTTGGTTTCCCGGACTCGTGGTGTATACTCGCGCACGCGTTCTCTCTCTCTCTCTCTCTCACTCACTCTGTGTATAGGTGCAGAGGTAGAGCCGCTGCTACCGCCGCGCTGCGCAGGATTACTGCTGATTGGTCCGGCGTCGGCGTGATTAGAGATGTTATCAGGCGCAAGCGGACCAAATGCTCTCTCTCTCTCTCTCTCGTATGGATGTGTGTATATATACGTGAGTGTAGCAGCATGCAGCATCTATATGTATGTGGAACGCAGTAGTGGCATCCTTTTGCAGACAGGGATAGCCGTTTGTCGCTCGCAAATGTCGACTGGCAACAGCAGCGCAGTAGCAGCGTTTTCATTAACAAAACAGCGAGGACGGAGAGTAGGGCTGAATGGGGATGACCGTGTGTGTGTGTATGTATGCACGCGACGATTGACGGATTTTTCTTTTTTTTTCATTTCGGCAGAGGTACTATGGTGTATCGGACTTTTTTTTCCAGAGTCGCGCGCCCACGCCTGCGCTTTTTCGGCACGGTAATCGCGCTCGCGAGGCTCAATGGGCCTTTTCGAGCCGAGGATAATAAGATCGAGAGTGCACAAGAGAGAGAGAGAGAGAGAGAGAGAAGGGGAGGAGTGATTGCAATCTCCGCAGTGCTGGCGCGAGGTATATGAGCGATTTGTGTTGCATGGTTGGTCCGGTACCTTTTTTGCAGTAGCTGACAGAGGGGAGAGAGAGTTTTGGGCGCTTTCAATGGAATGCATTTCGCAGTTTGTTTGGGATTTTTCCGCTTTTTTTAATCCTCGATTTAACTCTTTACAAAATTGAAATTGTCATTAATTTGTTTTTTAAAAAAAGGTAATTATTACGACTTAATATATTTATAATTCAATGTTCTATATAATTATATAATTTAATTACTATGAGAAAAAGAATCGCATGTAATCCCTTCTATATACACATAAACGATAAAGTCTTAAAAAGGAATTAATTGCCACATGTTCCTCGTACTTGCATAAATCATACCGGAACGAGAAACATGTACAATCACAGGCACTAAAACTATCATTATGTATCCTAGACTTGTACACGAATCAGTCAAATCCACAACCATCCGTGCAATTATGAAAAACAACCACGGGCCACGAGTAACTCTCTCAGTTGAGCTAGACATCATACACGAGCCAACATACTCCACGCCATTAATATCTCACATACACACACACACTTGCATCTTAGTAGAACCCCAGACATCCCTTTAAACAGCTCTTCAACACGAAAGACAGAGGTTACAGACACAACACAGACTCCAAAACTCCAACTCGATCCATCTCCTCACTCTATATGCTCCCGAAAACCGCGACCTCCAGACGACGTTGGCTGCTGCTGCTGGCTTCATCGCGGTAAGATATCGCTGTCGGCTATTCGTCATACGAGCGGCGCTCGTTAGTGGCACGCGACGACGGCGGAGAGAGCGTCGCGGACGAAATTAAATATAGCTACGCCTGATGCCAAGAGAGAGATGTAGCAGTGTGCACGTGTGTGTATATATATATATATGTTATATACGTGTATATGTGTGTGAAAAATTTGTCGCGGTTTATGGTTGGAAAGCAAGGGAGGAAAGAAATTTTTTGGTGACGGCGTTTTTATTTTCGGAGATGAAGATGGCAGAGGGGAAGAATGTATACGTGTTTGATATAAATTATGAAAGGGGATCGCGCGAGGATTTTAAATGTACGTATAAAGAGGGGAGAATAAGAGAGTGCAACGCGGGATTGATTTGTTGCGGCTCGTTTGGCTAATGAATCAACATATTTGCGATATGAGGCGACTTCCTTTGGCGATGTATTTTTGTAATTAAATTATGGGTATGTATACTGCGTGTTGTGCAATTAAGAGATGCAAGAGGAGGGTTGGGGTGTGGATGAAAGATGGATTTTTTTTGTTAATTAAGAGAGATGCGAATGCTGATGGCTTAAAATAGGTGTTTAGAGAGGCATATGCATTTCTGTCTGTATTTATAAAATTTTTATACTTCATATACAAAGAGAGCAGTATAGAAAAAAAGTTTTAATATTAGCCGTAAGCATGATGACAAGAAAAAAACAATTTTTATTTTTAGAAAAAAGATGTAAGTGCAAAACCAAACAGTAAACGCGTCTAAAACCAGAAGTATATATCCCAAAGACAGTCGACAAACATTGCGGCCCCCTCGAAAATGTGAAGTGGCGCCTACTACTTAAGCAGTATATTTACTCACAATTTTTTTTCTCAGCTACGCATACCCCCTGCGCTATATACCCAAACCAAATTCAAACGATATAACTCGTTCATGTCAAACAATCTAAACAAATCCATTGGGTGTTGAAAAACTAACGAAAGCACGCAGGCTGACCGCATCCTAACGCCGCTTGCGTGCGCATCTCTTTGCACAGAAGATGAGTTATCTCTTCTCATATTTATATACCATGTGTGTATGTATGTGCAGGGCGTCGGCGCCGTCTCGACTTTCAATTAACAGCTTATCGCTTATAGGTTTCCGATATTTTCCACGTCTCTTTCTTGGTTCACGTATACACACGCCTATATAGTCTAACGTCCAGTCGCACGCTAGGCATTCTATACGGATTTCTAAGGAAAAAAAGAGAGAATACGAGGGAGACGCGTACTTTCAGTATATTGAACGAAGTTACTGGAAGAGTTTATGCTTTTTATTTATTCGTGGCGCCTTTACGAGTTTCCCCTGGTTCTCATGACTTTTGGTAGTTTAGTCTCTGTTTGCTCAAGTTGTTATTAACTCGTGGGTTTCGAATGGAAATAATAAACATTGCGTAACTTTTTATATAAATTTATATATAGATTTTATAAACACCAGTGATAAATATATATAAATATAAATAATATAATTACAATCGATTACACGTATCGACAACCGTACAAAAGACAGACATCGATTGCTCTCAACAAATCGTCTTCGACAACACGCGCGCGCTTCCCGCTAATAACTCTAACCGTTCCTAATCTCCGTACCTCTTCTCGTCTAAACAGCCGGAGACGACAAACGTATACACAACTCGCTCGCGCAGGCAAACAACACATATAGAGATCCCTGGTATACCGCGCTTAAATCGTTCCCACGCGATTTTTCAGCGTGCGGCGCCCGAAAAGAGCGTATATAGCGCGCGTTGCAGAATCACCTCGTAGAAGAACAACCGAAAAGCCGCTACGACGACGACGAACGGAGACGAAGCTAAAGCCGGCTCTCTCTCTCTCTCGCGCGCGTCGTTCGGCGTATATTCAACACGTACGTGTGTGTGTATATATGTCTGTGTAAACGTAAGTGTAGCAGCTCTCGGCGAAGGGACGCGAGAGAAGTAGAGGAGGGGGGAAAGGTGTAAAGCAAGCGGAGGTAGACAGATCTCGGCACTTATCGCTCCGCGAGATACCCATTAACGAAACTAAAAGCCTCCCCATATATATCCCTCCTCTCCTCTGTCTACGTTTCTCTTTTTCCCCGATTCCTCGGTTCTGTGCTCGCGCATCCCTAACCGCGGTAACAGCAGCAGCAGCAGTAGTAGCTACCCTTGAGATAGACACATCGCCGTTCGTTGTTTGTCCATGGCTTTTGTTTTGTCCGACGTTGCCGACGCCGCCGACGCGATATATATTAGCGAACGCGCGCGCGAGCGCGTGGAAAAAGTAGAAAGAGAAAAGGGGGGAAACGTCTGCGCCGATTATTGCTCGCGCTCATTAGTCTTGCCTCGGCTTTTTCACCCTCCACTCTCTCTCTCTCTCTCTCTCTCTCTCTCTCTCTCTCTCTCTCTCTCTCTCTCTTCAGTCGACGCGTCGTGCTTTATTTTTCTAGAACGAGTGTGTACGTGGATGTAGGCGGAGAGAGCGAGAGAGAGAGAGAAAAATCGGAAAGTAAGGAGTTTTACGGTTTTTAAGCGGTGCGGAGTGTGTGTATAACACGTGCACGCGAGTTGTGTATGGTTATTGGAAAAATTTTAAGTGGAGCGCGAAAAATGCTGAGTAAGGAAAAATGCTAGTGAAATGAAATTTCTTTCGTAACGAAGTTTTTGGCGGTATTTTGGCAAAAAGATTTCATGAAAATTAATGACAGTAGGTGGAATTACACATTAAAATAGACAGTTTTTGGTAATTTTATATAAACTTTTTTAAAGTTAAAATAGTAAAATTACTATATTATCAGCTACTAGAGTTCTATATATACCCGATACCTACACCCACCATCAAATCTTCATCAGCGCACATCATCAAGACCGACGACAAAAGGGTTACCACCACTACTACACGCACCTACACCGCTATCGCATCTCCCTCGCAATCCCACATCATCATCGTCGTCGTCGTCACCCCCTTACTTCATTACCCCGAATCCAAACAACAACCGTGACAACAATCATCATCATCATCATCATCCCCAGCAGCAGCAGCAGCACAACTCATCCCTTTACAACGCGACTCTCCTATACGCCTACGCACAATGTCGGAAGCTCCATTCCGCCGTCCAGCAGCCGTCAGAACAATTCGAAATCGATCGGTTAAGCGTATACGTACGTACGTACGCGGGCGAGAAACAGACGGACAGACGGGCCGACGACCGATCGCTAATCGCCCCTGTCAATCATCTTGGCCTGGGCCTTCGCCATATACATCGAAGCACTATTAGCCGCCCCAACGAACGGGCACAAGAGCCATACCATCGAGTTCTATGTACTATATAGTTCTGTACTCTCTCTCTCGTGCGCGCCGAAGCTGATTGACGGTTCGCGCGCGCGTAAGAGAGAGAGAGAGAGAGAGAGAACGTTGGCTATACGCGATAACGCGGCTCTAATAGAATGACCAGGGGCCAACGGCGCCTGCCATCGAGAATCAATTCTCTTATATGAGGAAAGTTGCTATTGTGCGCGAGAAGCCGACGTTGGCCGACCGTGTAATCACCGATAGTGCGGAGCCGAGTTTGATGGGTTGAAGGAGTATATATAGGGAGTGAGTAGTTCGTTGAGGTGCTGTTGATTTTGCAAGGATGGGGTTGGATTAGCGGGTAGGAATTGGGTAGTATATGCAAGTTTTTGGTTGGTGGTTCAATGATAAGGCGAGAATTGGAGTATGATGTGAAAACTGAACGAGTAACTTCTAAATTAGAAAACATTTTTTTTTTGTCATAAATTTAATACTGATCATGGCAAATGATTTGGAAAAGTTTGGATTGCTAATTACAAAGCTGATATTTGTTACTTGATCTTATTTTAATTTTTCAAATGATATCAAATCCCTTAATTATATAAATAACGCAACACCGTGAAATAATGGTTATGAATTCACTAAATGATCATGCAATATAACTTACTAAGCTGTAATTTATTCACAATCATATATATAACAGTGATCAACCACTTTAGTACCCATTTGCTAACAACAACAATATCACGGCTCACCGGGAAAATCTCATTACTTTAAATTCAACATTATGTAATTACAATCAACATCCACTCCTCATAAATTTCAAAAGCTCTCGCAGACATTCACCGTTACTATATATATATACACCCGCGTTTGCGATCGAAGCTCGGCCGCCTTCCCCTCTGAAATCTTGCAATAAAGACTCTACTCTCTCTCGGCAGCGTAAATTAGCAAACAAAAAGGCGCGTGCGCGCGGAGAGAGAGAGAGTCCGAGCCCCGGGAAAAAAGATGTAAATTAATCAGAGCTCCTTTGTACTAACCTTCTCTACCCATCTCTCTATCTCTCTCTCACTCTCTCTCTCTCTCTCTTCCTCTTTACTCCTCTTCTCCACTCCCTTTTTTTCCCCCCAAGCTCCGTAGGAGGGCAACGCTTGCGAGCGGATCTTCATCCTCGCGCTTTTCAATTGGTCGACGCGCGTGGCGATGTAGCATAAAGGTAAAGATGAAGTTTCGCGAAAGGGAGGAGAGGGACTGGGCGCTGGCAATAAAGGCGAGAGTGCGCGTGTTTGTTTAGGCTCTTCTCTCTCTCACTCTCTCTTCGCTTCCATTCGCGCTCCACCTCCGCAGCCTCCACCGCTGCCGCCTCTCTTTTCTCACCGCCTTCCGAACTCTCGCCCTCTCTCTCTCTCACTTCTCTGTACATCACTGTTTTCCACGCGCACGTACGTGGCTACGTACGTACGACGTTTTTATCGATTTCCGCGTGTGAGAGGCGTCTCTCTCTCTCTCTCTTTCTCTGTTGAGCGCCAGTTGTGCGGAGGAGACTATGTGAGAACAGCCCTCCTTGCTCTCCCGGATAACCTGCATTACTTTTTCATTGTTTCGCAGAGCGCTAGGATGAGGAGGATGGACGAGCGAGATGTGTATACGTCTATGTGTGCGTATATATATGAGTATGTGGGTGTGGAAAGAGGAAGAGAGAGAGAGATTGCTTGAGAGAACAAAGGGTTGTCTGAGATCGAGGAGAGTAGGGAAATTATTTATCGCGTTGGGCTGATGTTGGGCGTATCGAAGCACTGGATTGGTTTTCATCAAGACTTTTTAATTTATGCAAATAAATGTCAATTTTTATATAGGATTCTTAATATTCTTACTTAATATTTGTATGTTTGTGAAATTGTAGATAATAGTGTTACATAAATAATTGGAGATCGTATTTATAACATTCTACTGAATAATCATTTTATTAAATTTTGACTACTTTAAAAAAATATATAGTCAATGCAACTTTGCGATGATTCAAATGACGATTTGACAGTGTATACCGCTGGCAGAAAAACTAGAAAAAAAATATGTTTCGGTCGGGCCTTACCACCTCCTTCTTTTATAGAAAGATAATCTATGCTGACATCATTCTAAAACAAGTATAATATCAATTAGTCAAACTAGTAATTTTTCTTTTTGCTGGAAATCGTCGATTTTTTAAAATATTTGCCAAACGATTTTACAGTATTTTCTAGTCATTTAATGATGATTTTGGTCAAATCACCATGAGGTGGCTAGAAAATACTCCAAAAATCGTTTCACAAGTGGGCAAACAATGGATGATTTTCAGCAGGGAAACTATATATACGATTCTGTATCCATATGATTATAAGTATATGACAATGATAGCGAAACTTTACAACAAGTCACTGAATTTGAAATTAACATTATCAATAATTCGGAAACAACTAAATAATAAAATTACACAAAGTATTTCTTTTCCGATTCCTAAATTTATATATTGAAGGTTTCACCGTGCTACTCATCTATACTAGAAACAAACATTATCAAAACTTTCTAATCATTTCTCCAGCAAATGGATTATAAACCGAAAAATCATTCCGGCTCATTCCGAATGCCGGCGCAGCCGTTCATCGGTTGAGCGGCTCCGATGAAATTAAAAGTAAAAACGATTAAAAAGTTTTCGCGCGTAGGGCGCGATAATGCTGACGCACTTCCGCGGAACGACTTCCCATCTCACGGGGGCCAAGAGACGAGAAAATAAGAGAAAGGCACATCTTCGCTTTTATAATGTGCTTTTCGTTTCCTCGATTTTTCGAAAATTTCCCACAAGGTTTTTTTTTCGACTCGGGATATCTCGGGGAGGCGTGAAAAGAAATTTTGGTAAAAAAAAAACGAAGGGGAATAAGCATTGGAATAATAGAATTTGATTGTATGGGAGATTCAAGGGTTTCGTCTGCTGTCATCCTGCGTTTTGTGTAGAGTCAGTTTACTGTTTTTTTCTTTTTGTAGGTTTTATATCCTGAATTAAGCTATAACTTTATAATAGTATAAATTAACGTACTAGAGTATTCTATAGATATACGTATCTTTAATTAAAAAATTTTAATTTATACAGTTATCAATTTCAACGAAACCAGCTGGAAATATCAATTAATTAATGCTGAAAAAATATTATACGTTTTAAAAGCAGGAGCATTCCAGCCCAACACCAAACCAGAAATAAAACGCCCCATTAAAGTCAAGCCCGCAGAAAACGAGCGTACAATTAGGCCCTGGCGAGGAGAATTCACACACGAGCGCGTGCGAAAGAAGCTCCTCTCTCTCTCTCTCTCTCTCTCTCATTTTCATCTTCTTTATGCATCGTTCACGAGCTCGCCCTGGCGCAACAATAAGTTACGCCGCATTTGGCATTCGAAGCCGTTAATTTTTATATTTCCTCGCGCTCATCCTTCTCACTCCTTGCTACATCCTTCTGCAGGTCTCGACGTTCCGAGGGGCCCCGATTCGTTTCTCGGGCGAGTATACAAGACACTATACCACCGCGTGACCAGGGCTAGGATTTAATTTAGTATTAACACCTATAAAATCCTGAGAGAGAAAGAAAGAGAGAGAACCCTCCAGGGGTTCTCATTTTACACCCTCGTCGATATATGTAAATTGTATTTTTTAAGGTCTGGTTAATAAGACGTATTAGGTTAATTCGGTATGGGAGTTGTAAAAAAGATTTATGAACAGGGACTAAAGAGGAAATTGCAATACTTTTGCATGAGTCATCAATACTGTTGTCGAGTTCAATTTGCCGTATTAACGAGGTTAAAGTAATGCGCTGAGTGATATTTTCGAAAAGTTAATTAATAATAATATAATTTAGTATAAGATAATTTATTAAATCCATTATAATTTGATCGTTTTGTAGCACTTGTTAGGTAATGAATCCTTTTACGATTACATAATTCTTATATTTGATAGTGAATAAATTTTAACAGTAAAAATAAGGGTTTCTGAAGTTTTCATTATTATTGTAATAACATTTCAATATCAATATTGTTAAAAGTTACAATTTATTATCATATAACAATTTAATAAGTGTACTGTATTCCATTAATTGATATATTATTCATTGCCTATAAAAAATCCACATTAGACATTTTTCAAAACCACATCACTTATACATCATTCACTATCCTCCAAAATACAAAACAATAAAAATACCATAATACCCAAAAGATCCTCATCTATATATACTCCCAGCATCACTCTTCAAACTCAAACCCAACAACGATCCTGTCCCAATGGTCAATGAGCGCCACTGCGACCGGTATCTCTCATCGATACTATCGCTCGTTCTCACGTGTGCATGCACGCGCTATACGTCGGCACAGGCCCACGCCATACAACACAGGCGGCTATATGTGGCACTCTCGGAGAAATTATTATAACCCTGTTCGCGCGGCGCGGACGCACCAGCGAAAAGCCTGCATCCCGTGTCAGCGCGAGGACGAAATCTTGTTAATGACCGACGGTGGTCCCACTAAATCGTCGGCCATTTGTTTATACCACGGAAGGAACAAGTCCCTCGCGCACGTCGCATCTCTCATAAATCGCTCACGTTCTCTCTCTCTCTCCCTCTTTTACTCCCTCCGAAATGTAATTTGACATGACAAATGGCAGATGTGCAACACGACGATACTTTTCTCCTGTTGCTGCGGGCGTAAAATATGAGAGTCAAGCCGCCCTTCATCCTTCATTAAAATAGACGGAAGAAGGAGTTTTTAGAGAGGTAGCAGCATATATACACCGCGAAGAAGTCGCAGAGAAAAGTATGACGGTGTACCACCGGAGAGGAGGAATGGCTGGCACGTGGACGTGTGCGCACGCGAAAGCAGGCGCCGGCGTCTCTGTCACTCGCTCTCTCTCTCTTTCTCGTTATTATCCGACCATGACGAAAAAAGAGGTGCATGACGACGACGACGACGACGACGCCACTACTCTACCCTGGTGGTATAGGTGCATTGCGCACGTGTACGAATGCGACCGATGATAAAAGTATGAGCTCGTTATGTGCGCCTCAGCTGCTATACTCGAGAGGACACGGATTGACAATGAGAGGAATGAAGGTTTTGTACTTGCCCTCAAGGAGGTCCGCTAATTGTCGTGCAATGCAAGAGAGAGAGAGAGAGAGAGAGAGTGGATGGCGCTGAAGGAAAAAAACATGTTCTTGATTATGATTTATGAGCGGTATGTTTGATATTTAATTAGCGTAATTGCGTTAAAGAATTGCTTTCTTGTGACGAACGAGCCACTCATCATCCCGCTTGGTATTAGCTCTCTCATGGTGCAGGTATCGCTTTCATGAGAGATACACGTATGTCGTGTTAGGACGAGCAAGATATATATCGAAGGATGCATTTTTCTTATCGCTGCGGAAAATTCTTATGACTATCATAGCATCCTTTGTCGTGTCCGTGAAATATACGTTATTTATCATTTTCTGAAACAACCGAGGTATCCGCTTACGATGCATACAATATATGTTCTGTGTCTTTCGGTAGAATAGATTTGTATCCATTAAGTTTTCGAGGATACGAAATGCTTTATATAAGAAATGACTTCCCGAAGCGGAGTCAATCTTGTAACATGTAAAAGAGATGACATAGTAGTTGTCGCGTTGAGAGATGACAAATATGTATGAGTATCATATAGCAGATATATATATGTACGTGAATAATGATTGGCATCTTTACAAAGACGCGTGGGAAACATTATCTACTATTTATTGATATCATTCCATTACATAAATGATCAAATACCATCTCAAACGACTTTTACACATACAAGTATATAAGCATACGCGTACGGATAGAAATAAAGTAAGAAAATTCCAGCTCCCGTTATCCCCTGTTTTCTCGGGTGATATTTGGCGAAGCGAAACAGCTCGTGTGTAACAAAACTCCGCGCAGTGCCTGGGTAAACAAGCGTCTCGTCGTCCAAGAGCGAGAGAGAGAGAGAGTCACCAACGCCTCTGGACAGCGTATATACCAACCCGGAATAGCCATCGTCCTCGTCGTCGCTCGTACACACGTCAGATATATACGTGTACGTCGAAAAGCAACAGCTAGCGAGTGCACACACACACACACATACACACAACTCTCGGAGTCGAGTTGTCCAGGACCACTCGAACGTTAACGCGTTGACATCGTCCGAGCGCGAATAGAGTCATACACACACACACACATACACATACATATAGGTATATATATATGTACACTTACTCTCTCTCTCTCTTGCTTCTAAATAAATATCGACTGCTCCTCGCGCGCGAAAGCACAAATAACACGGGGGAGGACGCGCTCGTCTTCTTCCGGATCTCGAGAGAGTTTGGAGTATGTCCATCGGGCGGTGGAGTTTTCTCCACCTCTTATCTACCCGAGAAGTGGACAAATATATGAATTTTCTCTCTAGTGAACATATGTGTGTGTGTATGTGTATGAGAAGTAAAGGGGTTGCAGAAACGCGGGGGAATCGAAAGATTACAGGAAGTATTAACGATGTTTGCTTTGAATTGGCCGGTCGATCCATTTCTTTGGAAAATAAACTCGATGTCTGCGAGCTTGTCGGATGGAATTGTGTCGATTGTTGGGAGGATAGAAACGAAGGGATAAGCTATAGTGTTTGAACGTAGAGAATCACTTTTTCAGGGATGATAGTCGTACGAGATAATGTGTCGAAAGCTTTTTTTTTGTCGTAATCTAACGTCCTTTGTCAATATTTAGTGATGGTTGGGTGCGGTAATTGATTTATATTGATTCATCTAAATATATATTTATATAAAGACGATATTAGTATAGTAAAAGAAATTTTATTGTAATGTTTACAACATTAAGGTTTTTGTAAATAATTATAATTCACTAATAATAAATATATTTTTGCAACCACTATACTTTAAATACGTGCTGTTCTACTTAAAAAAGAGCCAGGAAAGCATTCAGTGATTTATCACTCTCTATTGCGATCCAATAAAATCGATTGAATGACTGGTAGCAAATCGACGTCGGCATGACGAGGGTGGAATATAAGGCGCGAGATTGAAAAAAGAAAGAAAATAAAAAGCAAGCAAAAGAGGGTAGGGTATAGGGTATAGGGTATAAGCCACCGGTAGCAAGGCACATTTTGACACGAATATGGCTTCCTCGCGATTTCGACGCGCTCGTTACGGGTACGGATTAAGCGTGACCGACACCTGGAGAGTGGAATGCTTGAAGGACGCCGCCGACGATATGCGCAACGTCATCATCTGCATGCCGCTACATATATACGACGGTGGTGTATAGGTATAACAGGAGAGGGGTTTATGGAGATCCTCTGCACTGCTATATATGTATATGCTTTTAGAGGAGGGTTCTCGTTTTACGCCGACATAAATCGAATTTATAATCCTTTATGGGCTGGCGTCTTTTATATTCTATAGTGTGAACGGGGAGGTCTCTAGTGGACGATATTGCTTACGTTGTTGTACGTTAATGTGCTTTAATTTTCAATAACTCATTAATTAAGTGATTGGTGGGTCAGCTAAATTGCAAATAATTGGGTTTGTGAATTTAATTGCAATTCTGAATTTGCGGTGTAGGGGTTTTAATGGAATATGATTGTAAAAAATAATTTTGTATGAGAATTCTAATAATATTAAATAATTACTTATCATTGCAATGTTAGATAGAAACTTCGTTAGCTGATGATTCTTCTTTAATCAGGTCGAACTAATTACAATAATAATATCTGTTACTTAATTGAAATTCACTTGTTTTTTAATAACGACAAAATACATATATTATTTATTTAAGACATTTTATTTTTTACAACTATTTTCGTGTTTTATTTCTATCTAATATTGTTAGAGAATAACATTGATTTTAATATTATGAAGATGACGTTAGAGTTACAAATTAGTAAAACAAATAGAGGATTTAGAGATGCTTTAAACAAATTATGTGTCACACTACGTTATGTAATGTCATAATTTTATATTTTCATGTTACAATATGTTTTTCGCAATTATTTTATTTTCATACTGTATTTTTGAATTTAGTTAAATAAAGACCATTAAGAACTATTTTATCATTAAAATATCACATTTTTCCAAACTATGTATTTATTTATTTATTTAAACCAGTTTGGACGAATTTACAGAGTAAAAATTCCATAAAAACCCTACAGAGATAAACGCAGTTATCTGTTCGCAGGACTGGCTATACAAGTATATAATTATTTCGATTTTTTTCTCAGTTTCCCTATAGTACATTTGAAACTAATGTAAAAAAAATTAATTTTATCAACAATGCTTGAATTGAAATAATCTCATTAAATTCACTCAAAGGACGTTCTTCACTTTATGATTATTCCATTTTGTGACTCCCGACATTTCCCAATATGCATCATCCTTCGTCGTGAGATCAAGAGATTTCTCATCGTGTCTATTCAACAACTTATTTTTATGATCTCATCGATCCTCTTCTTTTCCCCTCTCACTCCCACCTTATAAACCGCCGAAAGTACCACGGAAACCGATTCGTCGCGCTACCGAATGCCGCCTTTGATTCTCCCTGGGCGAAATATTATAGGCGGCGCGAGAAAGAGAGCCAATATCATGACTTACCGTTTTCAGTCGGAAATAAGCTTTTTTTTTGACCCGCGGGACACAGAGCGGTGTGAAGTTTTCGGGAGGGGGACAGACAAAAAGGTGGGTGCACTCGCCCGCGTGCCGCCCTGGTAATTACCAAGGTTTTTTGAAATTTTAATTGGGAGGAAATTGAATATTTTGTAATTATTTTTTGTCGCGAGATGTGTATATAGTGCACTATATGTGACTTCCTGTTTTAATAAGTAAAAAGTATTTTACAGTAGTTCGATTGTCAAAATAACATATATTATATTGTTTCCTCTGGAGTGAAGATAATAAAAAATTTATGATTAGAACTTTTCGAAAATCATTATTCTCAAAATGATATATCTTTCTAATATATAAAATGAATTTAATTTTTATTGTTCATATAAAACCATTGCCTTAGAACTCTTTCGTTTTAATTGATGAGACTAACAAAAATTTGAATTCATTGATGCAAAAATAAAAATATTTCTCCATCATAAAAATTAAATACATTTACGACTAAAAATTTTAATTACGCATAACATTCTATCTACCAGTTACATCTTTCCGTTCAAAACCCTCGCAGAACAAAAAGAATCGCGCTTACATCACTAAATCAACCAGGGTTATGCATCGCGGAAGAAGAATCCCCGACCCACACACACACACACACACACATACGCGTTACAAATCCCAACATTACGCGGTACACACACACACATACACACATGCACAACGCGCTCTTGTGCGATCTCTGCTCTCCGATAAAAGAGCTCGACTCGGATAATGCATCGCGCACGCGCACACACCTCTGTTTAACATAAACAATTAACATACAAATGGCTCGCGCGCGCTCTCGCTCGCGATGGACAGTCGAAATCGCCGGATGTCAACGTTATTATGAGCTACAACAGCACGCAGCCCAGTATATGTATATACGCGCGCGCGTTGGCTTTTATCGTTCGCTCGTGAATTTGGCTCTTTATTCGCGGTAACGAGTCTCTTCGCTCGTTTCATTGCCAGCGAGTATATAGGCGAGCGAGGCGAGCGAGATGGCAATCGGAACGCGCGAGTTATACAAAACGGAGGCCTTTAAAAATTATACGCTGCAGGTCCACATTGCGTGTAGTGTGTATATGTACGGAACGATGCGCATGGCGATATATATGCTTTTTTTCTTTTTCTTTTTTTGTGATTTGAGTTGCTTTTTCTGCGAAGGGATGGAGAGATAGGAGGTGGGTATTCATGAGCGAGATAAGTTTGATGACGTTATTATGGTGCTAATTTGGTTCTTTTAAAGGAAAGACTGATTTTATAATGCGATAAGTTGTAAATATGAATGAATAAATTTATATACATATATATTAATAATCGGTTATGTCTGAAATAAATTATTGGTTGAGAATTGTCATTATTATTGTTATAATGTAATATTTAAATAATCAAGAATACTTTTGATAAATAAAATATGTTCTGTAAAATATAATCAGAACTCAGTATGAACTTTTCTACATGCACTATCGGTATATTTTAAATTTTAAAAAGAATTTAACAGACTGAATTTTATTCATGTAGTTTATTATTAAAATGATTGAATGCGAATATTTCAAATAATTTACGATCTCAGATGATTACTTAATTTTATAGCTACTTTAACCAATGTTACTTTTGAAAACATTGGTTGAAAATAATGGCACTACAACATGTAATCCACTTTTTCAATGTTTATGATCTTTGTAAGCATGTTCGAATAAAGGCTATTATTACCATGATATATTTCAAGTTTGATGCGGTAAGAAGACTGTTCTTTTGTTTCTTTGTATTACATCATGATTATAGATATTGACAAATAATACGTAAAAAATTAATATGACTAAACATTCTAATGTTGTATTCACTTCTATCTATAATAGAATCATATTCAATTGTGAGCAGTTTTTAGTAACTAAATTTGTAAAATAATATCCTGTGATTTTGAACTTCTCAATAAAACATTTTTTTTATCCTAATTGATGCGGGTTCGCAGAGTTATACATTGCGAAATGTTAATTCATAAAACAATAAATTAAAATCCTAGACTGCTTAAAATAGAAGAAAAACATGTTCAATAGAATTGGTTCAAACATTCACAGATGTGTATGAATAAGTACAAATACTACGATATCCAGAGAATTTTACAGAAAAAAAGAACATATTTACTATCAGAGTATAATTTATGGAGAAGTCATAATAAATTGCATTATTGTTATACTACTTATAATTATGATAGAAAGAGATATTCAGAATGTAATAGAAGCGAATTCATACATTCATATTTATACGTATTGTAATTCTGAAATGATATACAAATACTTCCTTAGATTTGAAGGACTAAAGTAAAATATGATCATTCACTATTTTAATCACTCTTTATACAATAAGGTTATAAATATTTGTATCTTTTTATCGCCTCATTGAACTAAATTTCATACCATTGATATTGAATGAAAAAAAAATTACTCAGTGAGATAAACCCACGCCTTTATCACGTAATCATTTTAAAAGTTCATTCAATGCAACTTTGTACACAATTCTCACGCGCCATCCATGGCAACACAAAAAAAAAGAGGAAAATTGCTATACACTGCGCGCACATTGCACATAATTACTACAGTGAACAAAAGAACCTTTTCAATCGTTCAGCGGACACTGCCATCGTACAAATGAGAAAAAAAAACGTAGTCCACGTATATGAAACCTGCTCTGCTCTTCCCATCCGCACCCAGACCCATCCACACCGATTTCCAGCGAAATCTAGGAATAATCAACCCCATAAATACGACACGCGCTCATACCACGCCAAACTCGACACTATACCTATTATAAAGCTACGCGCACGCACTACTCGCGAAAATGATGACGTCGCCTAAAACACACGCATAGCGCACAATTCAACGCTCGTCGCGAGTAATTACGTGAACCTCGCGCGTGCATACGTGTATTCTCTCTCATATTCGATTAGGATTACACGAACGCACAGGTGGACGCTGCGGGAACCGGAAATAGAAATCTATATCGAGCCCGAACTCGCGGTTTCATAAATTATTGATAATTGCGTACATTTAGAATATTTCGGTTCGGTGAGTACGCGGCCCATTATTGCTCGAGCGAGATGTGCCAAAATGGTGTATTCCATTAGTTTGCGGATGGTTTCTAAAAGCATATATGAAGTTGAGTTGGATTGTAATTCACTGTCCGGAATGTGTGTATTATACCGATGTGTCTAAATCCGTACGGTTTAAATATATATAATATTAATAGTGCGCAATACAGTTATATATACATTCGTCCAGGCAACAGTTTTTATTAAAAGTTTAAAATAAAGTTTTTTATAGTTTTATGTATATATTGTCAATGTCAATTTCTTAGATCCAAAACAAACTTCCCTAAATATAACAGTAAAAAAGTAAATGACTTCCATAAAGTATTGCAATAACAGATGTACCAAATAATCCCTCAAATCTATAAGATAACTCGACCATTAATAATTCGGTACTATCCCATTCACCATCGAACCTACACCAAACACTCCTATTCCACTTCTACGTATCTATATATATATTCGCGCGTGCGCGCGCGTAACGAGCATTATTGAATTCGCTCGTTCGCTCGCTCGTTCGCAGCATTGAGCGAGCTCATCGAAGCCTGTCGACGCGCCCCGTACGCCTCACTCGCGTGCAGTCACTTCCTCTTGTTTCCTTTATGCGCCACGTTTCCCATGGATCTCGCTCATATATATATATATACATGCGTGTGTGTCTTTCTCTCTCTTTCTACATACGTGTCATATTTCGATAAAATTTGAATATGACCGCGCGTGTGCGCGCACGCGACGGTATCGGATATACACATACGCGCGTATGAAACACCGTCGAGGTTTTATTGTCATGGTAAGGGAGCGAGGAACGAGCTGGGAGTCGTTTGTTGCACCTACGCGAACGGTGCATAATAATGAATTAGTTAGGTGTGTTGTTATTATTGCCTCCCGCGTGTATAGGTTTTTATATATATACGTGATTAGGTGAAAGAACGGGATATGTCGGACCGTTATGAGGTGTGATTATATATTACGAGGTTGGCGTGTGAGAACAAAGCCGATAAATTTTGTAATATTATGATGAATTATGGATGTTGGACGATGTATATTGGGGACGATTTTGCACAATACAAATGTATGATTTTTACAAAGATTAGGATTTTTTTTCGAAGCGAATTGATTGTGTGTTATAGCGACGGAAAAGCGTAATGGGCTTGATGAATCATTGGCATTGATTCGTTGCGTAATGCATAATGAACTATTCGCTATTACACTCGTACGCGCGCGCGCGTTGGCCGCTTAATTGTCAAAGCGTCAATGAGTCGCAAATCGAACGGTGTTACAATAGCAATTTTGTAATTGCGCATAGCCTTTTCGTAAGATATTATACGCATTAAAACGGAACCCTAAATTAACAAAATACGTGACATTACTTTCTGAAAATCAGTCATTTAAATCGTCCGGTATATAATAGCCATAAATTATAAAACTCTTCTATTTGTGCAATCGACTGCCATATTACCAATCATAAAAGAAAATCATCGTTTAGTGTCCTCCACACCCAAACTCTCTCGATAGATCCACCCCCGATGGTACCTCACAACCAACCTAACACCCTCGTCCCTCTCTACCCTTTCACCCGGCTCTCTCTCCTCTTTGCCTCGAGGGAATCCTCGACTCCCGGGTAACGAGCAGAGCGTGGCTGGAACTCCTCCGGAACATCACAGGCGCACTGCAGACAGAGATAGAGAGAGAGAGCGAGTGAGAGGGACGAAAACTGCGTAACGAGCGCCTGCCTCGTCGAGAGTCCTCGAGGGATTAGGAGCTAGCGAGTGAGCGAGCGAGCGAGCGAACGTTCAGAGTCCAGTAGTAGTAGTAGTAGTAGTGCCCGAACGCATGATTGGCAGTCGAAGGAGAATACTTGCGGCTTCGAGAGATTCCGGCCGATCGGAGCGAGAATGCGCGAGAGAGAGAGCCTAAAGCTGCCGAGCTCTTGTCTTCCGGTTCGCGGGAGTTCAGGGGTCTTCGAGGGGTTGCTAGAGCGAGAAAAGTGATTTTTTTCGAGAGAGAATAAGAGAGAAAGAGAGAGGTGAAAGGGAATGAGTGTGGTTAACCGTGTGTTATAATATGTGTATGATGGATGGTTGAAGAAGTGGAAGTCAAGTTTGCTGAGATAAGTGGTTGAGATTAGTGGGTAGTCGAGTGAATATAGTCGAAAAAAGTGTATTCATCGTTTGCGACAAATATTTTGGTTCGAGTTTAATACGTTAGAAAACAGTATTATTGAAAAACATTAAAATATTTACGACAACGTTTTTTAATAAATAATCAATCGCTTTTGATAAAACTTTAGAAATAGTTTTTCGATTCATTATTAATTGCATTTTAATTATCACTGAATGATATTTTTCAATGACGCATTGTCAATTATACTTAATACTACAATTACCCCCAATAAAATTGTTGAAGTACAACTCTTACGCAGAAAAAACTCACGCCCAATACAACACACTATTTAACACGCGATCGCTAATGGAGACGAATTTACTCATCCGAAAAAAAAGTCTACTGCCTCTGCTATATACATCCCGCCTATATAGACGACGAATGCGTCGCTGTTCGCTCGCTCGCGACATAGAGGATGCGATAAATCGTTCCGATCAAAAAGATCCCCCGGAGAAAATAGTCTCTCCCTCCCCTTCTATACCCTCATAGAAGCTGGCGGCAGCAACAGCAGTAGCAGCTCGTTTAATAATAGTCCCGTCCGTCTTCATTATAAAAATACGCGGGCTTTTACGCAAAAATCGCGTCCTCCTTTTGCATTTTTCACTCTTCCTCTTACACTCTTCACCTCCGCAGCTGATTCACGCCGAGAGAAATATTTAGAGAGCGCCCTTTCATCCGGTTACGCGCGCAGATCGCCTCCTCCTCCCCCTTTTTCGGATCGGAAACTTTTAACATTCTAAAGAGCAAGGCGCGCACATACGTCTATATACACGCGACGAGGAATCTTTGGAAGTTGACACGCGCGTATACGCGTGCGGTTCTCACATTCGTTTTGAGGATCCCGACGGCTCTATCCAGCACGCGTCGTCTCGCGCGCGCCCTTTTTTTCGCGCGCGCCGGACGCGAGTAGTGTGAAAAAAACCAGCCGTGGAATGTCGCGAAGAGAGAGAGAGAGAGAGAGTATAGCCTATCTTCGTCGTGAGGTACAATGGTGGTATACGCCGATGATCTCGTAAATCTTAAGCGAGAATTGCGCGTATACGCCCCAAGTGGAAGCTGCTATGTACGTAGGTAGTGCTCGGCACGTTTCCGACGCTTTTTCGCGGTTTTGTTGGCAAACTGCTGCTGCTGCTGCTGCTGCTTTTCGCCAAGAGCTGTACAATGTGTCTTATGTTGGGTGTCGCATAATTGCTGGGTTTACTTTGTAGTACGGACTGCGTGCTTTGTAGCTGTCTACGTGAGATTATTATTGCTTCATTTCGTGTGCACTTGCTGGAGCGGTTATGTTTTATTCGCTTGAACTGCAGAATATTAATTTTCATTAGGTGGTGATCACAAAGGAACGTATGAATTACAACGTCGTCGTATTTAGTTGGGTGAATTTTATTGAACTTTTGTATAGAATGTCAGTTGTTTATTAACTTTTAGCTTAGATTTTTTTACATAAAATAAAAACATCATTAAATTACTAAAAACCTATTATATAGATACCCCTCGATAAAATATTCCGTAGGTAAAATAGATCTTCTCCCGGAGCACGTATGAGAGGATCCAGCGAGAGTTTCAAGGAAATACAATATACTATAATGAGCTTTATCATCTTTTTCAAAATACTTTTGCTACATATCTACGAAAAATCTCTAATTTCTTTCTCAAAATAAAAATGAAAACGACTTCTCTCGTTATTCCTCGTCATTACCAAACTGTCCATCTCTTTCCTCGCTCCATCCGCGAAGCAATCGCAACAATTAAATAAGCGCGCGCGCGCGCGCGAACGATGCACAAAACCTTGGCCCCCAGCCAATCTCAGTCAACTACACTACTCCTCCCTATATACTCGCCTCGCGTATACCATATTTCTCGCTCCTTATGGCCCTCGAGAGCCTCACACTCTTCGCATAAAGGAAAAACGAAGAACCATCATCATCTCTATATACCGCACTCGCCAATCCGAGCTTTAAAAGTACACGCCCGTTGTCTCCTCGTCTCGTCGTCGTCGTCGCCGCCGCCGCGCATAACGCATGCTTGCTTGTGCAAGCGAGGCCAGCAGTAGCAGCACTCTGTTGTGTGATATTAATACAATCACGGATCACTCCTCCCGGGTCGACTGGCTTTCTCTCTCTCTCTTACTGTGCGCAGACGCTAGATTGTCTGAATCGGGGTGAACGACTTTATATAGCCATAGCGCGTGGTACATATAGTCTCTCTCTCTCTTTCGCGACTGACCTTTTGCTCTCGTGTGTCTTTCTCAGAGAGAGAGAGAATCAAAGAGACGCGCTTTGTGCATGCGCAGATGACGTTGAGGAGGTATATTCGCGGATGGCGAGATGGACGGGGTTAGATAGTATAAGAGAGAGAGAACGCGGGTGTGTGTCTACGCACGTTCATCGATGGACGCGAAGAGATAAGGGAGTTGCTTGTGGCTGGCGTCTCGGGCAATTAACAATAACGCGGATTTGTCTTCATAACGCTATGCTACGACTGTGTGGTAAGGTTTTGACGATCGTTTTGTTGCTGCTGCTGCTGCTGTTTCTGAGTGAAGTCTATTAGCAGTTATGTGGGACTTTGTTGTGTAGGTGGTATACGTTTACTGCGTATACCCAGCGAGGAAAATCATCTTAGTCAAATGGGAATGGGTATATTACACTGCAGTTAACGTTTCTTCTTACAACTACCTAAAACTTAACGTTAAATTACTTTTGAATTATTAACGATTTATATATACTGAAACCCGGTACCCCGCGCTATATTCAAAACTTTAACAGAAACAAAATACATAATTAAGGCTGAAATTTTTTCCTCCCCATTTACACAACGTCACACCAAACTCAACCGCATTACACGCAGTCCCCCCCCCCAAAAAAACCGTTCACGAAACCGTATCAACAGGTTCGACGCGGCCTGCGCGTATACAGTCGCAACGTCGGCACAGGCAGACAAGCAGGCGCGCGTGGGTGAGAGAGTCTCTCGTTCACTCGGTGTATACTGCCAGCCACTACTACTACTACTACTACTACCACCACCGGGCCGCGGCCAAGGAAACCACCTGTTTCCTCATTATTTAAATTCGAGCGTTTCGGCACTGGGTACACCCGTTATACTCCCACGATATATCGACACTCATGCTGTTCCCAAAAACTCTGCGTCCCCGAAAATTCGTATATACACGTACGCGACGCGGGTATATTATAGAAGAAGCAAGGGACGATCACGACGCGTTGACTGTCTGCTAAAGCAGGTCTACGCGCATATTGTTCTATTTACGTGGCCCATTGTTCATCCCATCCTTCGAGGGGGCGCCCAAAATTAGCAGCGCGCAGAGACGAGATGAGCGGAGATAGAGAGAAAGACAGGGAGAGTGGAATGCAGAGAAGCCTGACTTCTTAAATGTTTCGCCGACTCTCTCTCTCTCTCTCTCTCTCTCTCTCTTTCTCGGTATAGCAGCGTGATGCGCACGCGTTGCCATACGCAAACTATATTTGAGAGATAGAGCTCGCGAAGCTATTAATGATACCGATTAATTTAGAACTATTGAGTTTCCCAATTAGCCAATCGAGAAGTGGACGAGAGGAGAAGAAGAGGATGGAAGAGAGAAAGAGAGAAAGAGATGGATTGCAAGGCGCGCGATATGTGCCGATGACTTCCTATTACCCCGTCGCTGATCGTTTTATATATATAATGGCTTGCGTATAGAGACAGAGGGAAGGGAGGAAGGGGGAATGAACGCGGTTGTCTTTTTCATCGAGGAGCTTTCACCACCTCTCGTACGCGACGATCGAAAGTTGAGCTTGTGAAATGAACCAATGATTGATTCGCTGGCTCGTCACAAAGAAAGGAATTTGTTTTTGCTTCCGATTCGTGGAAGATGAAGTTTACTTTTTAGTTTGCTATGTATAATAAAGAGGACAGTTTACAAAACATGCTTTTATAATACTGATCGTTAAGTAAATAGTAACTATATATAATTTCATGTGTTAAAATAATGAAGAAACGAATACGCGCAACCATATAAAACCGCACTCGCGTTAATGAATTATCTGTACCACACGCTATTATAACATTCCGAAACCTTATATGTATACTTTCAAATCAATTGCAATAGGCGCGCTTACTTTCATAACATCATCTCGGTTCTATTTTTCGACGACTAATTGACCGACGACTATCCTGGCAGCGACGAGTGATATACGCATCGTATAGGGCTTCCTCTCACGAAAATTAAAAAATACGTCTAACCGCAAACGGATCTATAAATTTCGAGCGAAAAAATTTCTGGGGCTTCCTTTGCTTCGTTCTCCCGTGTGTGGATGTGTATATGTGTTATACACACTGCGGGCGTCTCGTTCTGTCGTCGTTCGCACGGTGACTCATATCGCGACAAAAACCGCCGTGAGATCGCTCGATTAATATCGTCTCGAATTCTCGACTATATATGTGGTTTTTATTATATCCAATCATATATATATAAAAGGAAGAAAAGTTGTGGACAGAGAATGTGAAGAAACGATTTTGAAGGTAGATCTGATCTGATGGTTAAATATTTGTCAAGTAAAATTTTTGTTGCGATAAAAATTGATCGATGTTTATGGGCAATACTTTTCAACTAAAGTTAATTCTTTAACTTTATAGAATTTTCGGTACGTTTGGGTAACGATATTTTTATGTTACGTTAATTCCAACTTTAAGACGTTTATTAAGGTAAAATTATGACAGTAAAAAAATTACATACTCTGCTCAATACATACGACTATATATTAAAAAGAATATACAGCAGCTGTTCTTATCACAAATTTCACTGTACTCACCTATAAATCTCTAATACTCAAATAAATTCCGGCCGAATTTCGTCGAGAAACCCTACAATAGAACATATCCAAAATATTTCACAGCCAGTTCACTACACTTCATTGATACGATTCTTCCTCCTCCCTTATATATACCATACTCATACATATACATCTGAAACAAAACAAGCGCTAGTCCAAATCTGTCGTCGTCGCGACGTATGTGCGAGCTCAATGGAGCGCGTACAGTATATACGCACGTGGCGCAGACATGTAATAATCGCTCTTAGGATTCCATTTCTATCGCGAATTAATGCCTACTGCCATTCCATTTGGTCGAATATGCGCACGGTGTATCGAACGTATATAGTCGAGACGACGACGTCGACTTTCCTGTTATGTGCGCGGGTTTATTAAGCGTGACCCGCAGTTTCGCGAGAATGAGATTATACGCCGAGGAAAGGATACAATGTGATATTCCGAATATTCTATGTGTAAGTGAGGCATTGTGTAACATGGAGAGTAGCAAGATAGGTTGATATGAAGGCCAAAAGTTTTGTAATTTTTAAAATTTTAATTTTGTGAGCTATTGATTTTTATTTAACCATCGAAGAAATAAAGATTGTAAAGAAAAAACGTTTCTATTAAAAAGCACATTCAGGTAATAGTGTAAAATAAACTCATATTTTATTTACTCAATGATTCGTATACTGTATTTACATCCAATTGTCATTCTATAATCGATAACCAAGAGATTCTCACAAATCATTGACAATTACCCATAAAAATTCCAAACTAATTTAATTATTCCATTACCTTGTACTATAATATTCTAAAAACCAATAAACTATAATGCACCAAAAAAAAACAACAACATCTATCACCAGAACCATTCCCTAACAAAGTCATTATACCCACCATCGCGTACAATACGGCGCGCAAATAACTTCTCCGGGTGCAATTGTAAAGTCAGCTTAAGCGTCAGGAGACGCATAAATGGAGAGAGAATGGGGCAGGCGCGCGAGAATACGCGAGCTCGAGCATAGAAAGCTATAATTATTAATACATGTCGTCTGTGCGCGAGGCCGACTGCTGCACTGCAAGGCGCGCGCGTGTGCGACGACGACCTCTTGTCTCGCGGCGCTCATTTATAAGATACACATACATGTGCACACACACACATATATATATACACTGTAACGTTCTCTCTCTCTCATTTCTCGCCGTCCCGACCTCTCTCGCACGCGCGTGCGTCCCGCGTTTTGTCGATATTTCACTTTTTTGGGAATTCGCACGCGCTCGAGAGGTCGTCGCTCATTGTTTATTCATAGTTACGGCAGCTTTGGATTTGTCAGTTTCGAAGGGGAGTGTGAGTAGAGGGAGGAGGGGGAAGGAAGTATAAGGTTTTCGATGCAACGGGTCACGTGTGTTGAAAATGAATTTTTGAAAAGGTTTTGGTAAAGTGAAGATGTTTTTATTGATTTCTTCTGGAGTTGCTTTTCTTGTCGCTTTATATGTGGTATGTAGGTTTTCCTAGCGTGTTAGGTAAAATGGGATACCGATTTGTATACATTGTGGAATATTCTGATAAACTGAAAATTTTGATTGTTAAGTGTAGATATATGTTTTGGTACAGACAATTTGTAACTGTTTTTACGTAATCAATTGTCAAAGTATTGAGTCGCCAGAACGATATGTCGATTATATAGTGTTTTATATCAATAGAAATAAATATCTTACGATACTGATACGCATTATGTTACGAAAACCAAGTATTACAATTAGTCGAAAAAAATTATGACTTTAATAAATTTTTAGATAACATTTGTACTAAAATTTTTTTAAACTATTATGCTTTGTGGTTTACGCTTACAGTATTATTCTATAATGTAATATATAATTATCTTACGTAATTATTACCAGAGATACAACTCACTCCAAATAAAATCATACCATATTTCAAAATATATTCATTTAAAATAGAACAACTTTTTAAACTAAAAACTCTTTTTAATATATAAAACGTTTCAAAATTAGTATCAACATTTCTCCAACCAATCCCTACAAACTCTGACTATCACACCCAAATCCTCTTCAATCCGATGTCTCTTCGCCCAATACCCGTAGCACCAGACTATAAGCATCCAAAGACACCGGAGATTCTCCCATACACTGTATCCGTGTTCTCTCTCTCTCTCTCTCTCTCTCTCTCTCTCTATCTCTCTCTATCTCTCTTGCACGCAAAACCGTAATTATGAGCCCCCGCGTGTACAGTACGCAGCGTCGCGCGTGCGAGCTAGGGGCGAGGCCCGACAGATGAAATTCCTGGCTTCTAATCCGCGCGCGTCTGCACGCGCGCGCTATACGCTCCTAATCCGAGATACGCTATACATGCACGCGCGGCCAATTTGTCGGCGCGCATTAATAGAGAGAGTACACCGCCTAATTGTAATGCCGCCCGGGGAGAATGTCATTTTCCGCGTCATGAGGAGACTGAGAGAGAGAGAGTCAAAATTTTAAGCCAGCAAGAGGCGAGGAGTTATATCGAAACTGAAATGGCGTAGGGGGAGAGTATGAGGTAATGAGAGAAAATTTCGAGGGCAAAAGGCAATGTTTATTAATTTGGTGAGATGGCGAGGGGTATGGAAAAAAATGAACGTCTTGAAGGATTTCCGAGAATCGCTAATGTAATTAGAGGAAGAAAAGAAGCGTGCGGTTGTAAATGTTATAGGAAAAGTCACTTGGTAATTTGTATCGGTAATAACGTAATAATTTGATCATTCGTACGCGTGATAAAACGTATTGGTTGTAATAGAAGTACACTAGGTATATGCAGAAAATAGTAAAGAGATAATTTATGCCGAAAAAATATTCAGTATATTTCTTATATAGTTGATTCAATTTGCAAAAGACAAGTTAATTCTATACTTACAACGATATTGGTAAGAATAACAATAAAAAATGGAGAGTCTTTTTTTTGAGAATATGTGAAATGCGTATATTTTTATTTTGAACATAAACTTTTTTTACGATAAAAAAGTCCATTTTTATTTTTTTTCGTCTAGTTTACTTTTTCCTAAACCAGTTGATTTCATTATTGCAAACTAGAAAATTAGATAAGCTTTATTTATTCATGCGCATTTTATAAAATATTAGTGTTCTACACAAAGTGTTTAAATTAATTAATATAACCTAGAATATGGCCTTATCGAAGCTGTAATAGATTATTCTAAAGCTAAATAATACAATTTTTTTATATTTGTTAGTAAATTATGCCAGAACTTAAATTTTAATAATGTACATTAATTTATTTAATGCATTTGTATTTTTTTTTATCAATGATCCACTTTTATTTATATCAATAGATTATATTGATATTTGTATGCTAATGAACAATTCATAAAGGAGGTGTTAAACGTATTTTTGCACAAGTAATCACTCATTGCAAACATTCGCTTCTTTACGACGTAAAACAGAAGCGAGCATCTTGAGGATTTAGCTAGAGCGCTGCCATCTCTGGACAGACCGGTGTACCGCCAGAGCGTTTTTACGCGTTTCAAGTAAAAACGCGGGTATACGAATTCCGGAACGTTCTATTTCTTCTTACTACACACAAATACATCGAAACAACAATTTTTTTCATTCGCTGCCTCCATTTTGCAAATACTTTCCACCCAACTATACTAAATATTCATATAAATATTAATATACAACAGCTCACACATTAATTTCTCGAACCAAAACCGTATAACCATAAAAAAATTATTTTCCGCTTTAAATATTATATGACGAGTGCATAGATATATACATCTCCGACGACCGATAAAATAATCATCGGAACCGAAGCCGGAAAAATAACGCCCTCGGAACGTCCTCGACTAATTTACGACAGCGAGAGGCGAAGAATTAGATGCGCGTGCGCGCGCGCGACTTTCCTTAATGCCCGGAAGACGTTTGACGAATGGCCGACCGCCGACTATTTTCCGAAATTTCCCGGGGCAAGAGTAATAAATTTCGATCAACCGACCGATTGAATTACGAACATTTGCGCGCACGCTGGTGGGGGGAGATGTATACGCGTGTGTGTATACATACAACGCACACACGTATATACCAGATCTAAAAGTAGAATATGTGGCAGCTTTTCTCCCCCCCCCCCCTTCTATATGTAGCAAAGAGCCATATTTTTTCAAAATCTCCCGCGCGACGACCGCGTTGAACTTCTCGATAGTTAATGATATTGGAACTTATCTATCAAGCGGGCGCCGCCGTCGCTATATGTATGTGTTCTCATGGCGAACGCATTTTTCCAGGTTATCTTTAGAAGCTGCTACAATACGTTATCTGGATGAAAATAAAGTTATCCGTGGATTAAGTAATTTATCTCGGGGTGTTTTATTTATTGAAATGTTTATTGGGAGTGGTATGGGGGTCGACGTGGAAATATTGGATGATGTTAGTTACTGTGTCGCGGTATTTCGTATAGACAATTCTCGTGCAGATGGTTTTAAGTATATTGTTAATTTGATTAATTTGGTTAATAGTATGATAAAATTTTATAATCTATAAAGCAGACTAGTTTTTTCTTCTTGAAGATTTTTAATTTAATATTTAAATGTTACAAGGAAAGCTCAGGTACGAAATTGTTTACTGTTTGGTGTTGCAAAAAAGGTTGTTTCTAAAAAAAATTTTCTACTATAAAATATATCTTAATCAGAATACTATTTATAATTGAATATTATAATATTTCCTCATAATATATCGGTAACAAAACTTTTTCATTTATTTATTTTCGTCTAGGTATGTACAATGATTCTGATCAAGCATAGTAAAATTCCACTTTGTAAAAACCTATATTCTACTTCCTGCGATCCACATGTATACTTCAAAAAGCAATACAGAAAATTCAAAATACACACATGCGTAAGGACTTCAGAAGAAATTATTATTGAAGAAAACCTTCGTCAACCATATACAGCATTGATCAATGCAAACAACATTATCCACTCCATTATTAACAACCCCACCTTCCACCCCACACTCTCGCGATCAAAGTCCCGGACAACTCTCCTCACTCTCTCTCTCTCTCGCTCTCTCACCCAAAGCCTGCGACGACCGTAAACTCGACATACACACGCCTCTCGCGGAAGGACACGCGCGCGCGCCAAGTCCAGCTTTCTCTCTCTCTCTCCGCGCGTCGTCCGGCAATCTCGTTATTCGCGGGAGCGGATTCTCTCGGCGGTCCAATAAAGAAAAGAGTAGCTGCTGCTGCTGCTGCCGCTCTCGAGTCCTTCTCCCTGGAGACGAGCAACACACATACACACATATACCTTTTCCTCCCCCGCAGCCGCGGCAGTGGTGGCCAGATTTATGTGCAAAACTCTCTCTCTCTCTCTCGGAGTCGCCGTGGCGCTTGTGACACGCCGCGGCATATCCCTCAGGACGGTACCGGGATAAACTTGCGCCGGATCTGCATGCGCTGCGCTTCGTCGTCCCCTGTCGCGCGCGCGCGCGCCGCCTTCTTTCGTGTGCGTATATGTGTGTGTGTATAGGGCTAGCTATAGTAGAGGATGGTCATTCGCCGATGGAACGCGTGGAAGAGGAGAGGAATGTCGAGCACAGCAGCAGCAGCAGCAGCCGATGGTATTTTCCAGTAGAGGATGCTGAAGAGAGAAATACTACTGCGAGCTATATATACTTGGGCGCAAGCGTGAGGAGAGGTATGGGATTTCGAAGGAATAGGAAGGAAGCGATATAGGGAGACGACGGAAATTCGGATTTTTAGAGGTTCTGGGTGGAGAGAGAGAGAGAGAGAAGGAGGTAGAAGCTGATGTTTTTGTTGGGCATGCGTGTTTGTTGTGGATGAAAGTTCGCTTTTACGATATTGATGGGTAGTGGGGTTAGTTGTTCCTCTAAGTTATGTCAATATGATGGTTGTCAAAGATTCTGAAATTCTTATATAACTGTTTGGTTGAAAAACAATTCACCCAAACTATAATTTAAAAGGATGAGTTACAAATTCAGACCACGATTCATTTCACATACGTACTCGTTCTTACAACGTTTATATTAAAATTGTGAACAACCAGTAACAATTACCTACACCTCAGAGTAAAAAAAAAGCCTTATAAAATTGACAATAACTTCCAACATTTTCATTTTCAGCTATAAAATACGCAACCATTATACAACAACACGTACCACAACTTCAACCTCCCTTTCAAAAAGACGAAGAAGAACCAAAACTCCGCCCACCACTTGCGTATATGACGCGCAGCACGCAAGCGCAGCAGCCCTATCTCTTCACCAACCGCACTAAAATATTCACGGATCATTTTAGCGGCGGCGCGCTCGAAGATTAAGGGCGCGAATATAATTTAATGCGAGACTCCGTACGCCAGGCGACGAGGGAACGAGGAAATACGGGAACGCGGTGAAAGAGGTGTCCTCGCCGACGTACACGGTTTCTGTCTTAGAGCTCTGAATGATTCAGAGCGCGCCCAAACCAAATAGGAGACACACCCGCGCGCTCGCGCGTATCTTCGTGTGTTCTCTCTCTCTCTCTCTCTACTCTCGCTGCTTTGCACGGCGTATTGAGAACGAGAGGTGGAGTGTGGATGGTGAAATTATATAGCGCGCGATATAGACGCGAGACGGTGTATAGGGAAACTTGCAATGTGGATGCTCGCAGTAAATGAATATTGATATTGATGCGGGTATAGGATATTGTTGATGTTATATTACGTATTAATTGTCTTCATTTAAGTGTTTATTTTAAAATTTTCTATAGGGTATTGAGGTATGATTTCGAATTTCTTTTAAATACACTTTTTCGTAAGAAAGCTAGAGAGAGAAATGATGATAAACTACAAAGCTTTACGTCTTCATTCTAAGTGTATAACACTTACTATTGTATGGATAATATTCGGAGATCTTTATTAGACATCATCAATAACAGTTGCCGAAAGTACCCAAGAAACGAACACGAACAAACCCACACCAATAAACGTCCCATTAACATTAATTATTCTTCCCGTACACCTCGCTACAATTATTACCGCACATAACTACCCTACCCCGACAATATAACTATTTCACCTAACAATAACGCCGCTCTAAAAACCTACTCGCCTCTATAAAAACTTCAGCGCTCCAATAAACCGACCCCTCGCTCGCTCCCTTACAACAAAGTCTATTCTCGTCAACTCCGATATATCGCAAATTATAAATTATCCACGGCGCGGCGTGCGCGCGCACGAGGCATCACAGACACGTATGAGGAATGCCAGCTCGCTCTCTCTCTACAAGACAAGAGTTCCGCGAAGGTGCCAGAGCCAGCAGTACTCGGTCGGCGCGTTCACATACATATATATATACATATATACACACACACACACAGACATAGAGAGATGCCAGTGTACGCGCGCGCGTCGGCATGAATTAGAACGACACATACGCCGACTGTATATACGCGCGCTATGAGATGGTAATAGCAATGAGGCTTTAGCGCGAATCTCGACACCCCTGCGTGTATAGCCGCGCGCTCGAGTGTACGTACTTTATTGACTTTAATTGCGACTATAGCTACCGTTATACACTATACTCTATCGTGCCGCGCGTTCTTTATATTCCATGATGCTTTCCAAGGTGGAAACGAGGAGACGACGACGAGATATATACGCGCGGCAGGTGAATTAATGGAGTATAGATGGGAATGGTCTAATGGTCTCTGGAACTGTAAAAATTGAGCATGAGCTATGGAATTTGGATGACGAGAGTGTTGGTATGTCTCGACGGTACGCGAGGTGTGTGTGTATGTGTGTTGTTTGGCTTTGTATATAGTTATTGATACGTGAAGGGAATAGAAGAGGAGAATAGGTGGGTGGAATATCGAGGCAGGTGCCAGGGGAGAGAAAGACTTGTGTATTTGTTTCATAGAAGTGTAGAATGGTAATGGCCGATGAAATTCATGGTAGCGACACCGAGTGATGTTCGAATGGAATTTATTAGACAGTCAGGTGCGTGGTGCGAGAAGACTCTGAAGTATTGTTGTTGTTATTTTCTATGCGATTATCCTTTTGTTATTGGTGATTTTTCTAGGAATTGTATATATGGAAAATTGGTATATTGATTGTAATGTTCTTTTTTTTTATAGATTACAAAATAATTTCTTTACAAGTAGTCTCTGACTATAATATACAATGTACAACAATTTACAACGATCGAGAGAATAAACAGAAGGCACTTGTCGCGCAAACGAGCGCGAGTCTCTTAATTAAATTGAGATGGGTATAAAGAGTGTGTATATAAAGTTGCAAGAGAGAGGAAGAGAGAGAGAAACAACGGCAGCAACAGCGAATAGACGAGAGCAGCGGCAGCGTGTATCTGGCTTCAATCCAGGCGACACCGTTTTCTCCATAGTCGTGGGACTGGCCGATTGACACGAGCGTGATTCACGCTATTTATCCTCTCCGCTCTTTCGCGATCCGTCGTTTATGCCTTCTTTTTTATCTTTTCCTCCTTCTTCTCCTCCTCCTTCACCTCCGCCTCCACTTCCAGCTGCGTTTATTCTTTGTGCTGTAACGTGTGTACATTTGAGAATGGACAGGGAAAAAGGCGAGGTATGTTCAAGAACTTTTGTCGCTTTTGTTACAGCGAATACATGAAATGATATAGTGTTTGTTCGTCGCATTGCGCATACATACATATCTGAAATGAAGTGAATTGTAAAAGCTTTTTGGGGATTATATAAATATTTTGAAGTTGATAAGGAAGGGTAAAAGATTTTAGCAAATTTTAAGATTTAATAATTATGAGCTTTTTCTTTTTAATCAGCTATCACTGCTGTATACGAGCAAACCTTTAGACTCGTTAAAAGTTACAGCCTTATAATTTCAAGTATATCTACTGAATATTCTGGTTATGTGCTTAGAAATCACACAGTAGCAGATTTGAATTTTTGAAAAAGCTATTCATCTACTAGTTACCGACAACTTTCGAAGAACAAAATAATAATTATTTAAAAACATAATCTATACATATATTAATCAATTTATAAAATCACTTATCTTTTGTATTAAAATTAATAATTAATACTCTGAAACTTTAAGAAATCATGATTTAAAAATAACCCTACATATTAAATTTCACACCACGACCTCTTAAAACACACTCGCAACATTTAAAAAACAACCTTTAATTACCATTAATCGATTAATATTCTTCGACCAGCGTCCACGCGACACCGGGAGCAAGTGTAAATTGGCACCAATTTCACCGTACACATACACACACATACACACACGCATACACTTATACACGAAGCATGCACGCATATATACTCGTCGCGGACTATACTCGCTCGCATTGAGGATTCCTCGGGCGAAGCGGTCGTGCGCGTGACCCAGACGGTTCCCACGCGCGCGCGCGTTCCCGAGAGCGACGCGGAACACACAAGCTCGCACACACATACACACACACACTACTCTGCGTTTATCGCGTATTTAGTATGTTTTTACGTGCGCCAGCACGCGCGCATGCCTCTCTCTCTCTCTCTCTGTCTTCGGGGTAGACGAGAAAGAGAGAGAGAGAGAGAACTGCTACTGCTACTCGTCTTGCGCGTTTCGCCCGCGAGCGAAGCGCGCGCGTGTGCGCACGTGATCATAATGAGAAAGCATCGTGTCGTCATAACTTTGTCACCGAGTGGGTTATGAGTGGGCGCGAAGGTGGATAAGGAATACCGATTTGGTTATGGGAAGAGAGAGAGAGATTTTTTTGGGTGGACTATACGATGATCATGGTACATATTAATGATGCGCGAGTAGTTGTGGTATATATTATAAGAGTGAGAGAGATACATGGGTTTGCGTGTGCGGGATGTGGTTTTGGAAGTATCGAGGATTTTTTGAGTTTATGCGAGGGAGAGAGAGAGAGAGTATACGGTGGTTTTGTGGTTCGAGCGAAATTTTAAGTGGGCTTTCGGTTGGATGTGCGTTTTGAATGAGAGCCAATATTGCTGGATGATCGTGGAATACAAAGGTTTTGGATGTTTTTGAAGTTTCAACATTTTTTTTTTCTTGTAGTATAAGGTTACCAGAGTTATAAAATATTTAGACATTTATTTTACGAGGTAAAAAGGTATGAAACATATGTAAAATGTGTTATAACTGTTAAATATCACTGTTAAAAATATTCTTAAATTTAATACATTTTTAATATACAATTACACATTAAATTCAAGTTTCTTGTATATGAAACGTATTTTACTGTAAAGAAACTTAATTTTAATAAATTATTCAGGAAATTTTATGAACTACTATGAAAATTTATGGAAAATTTATTAAAATTAAGGATAATTTCATAGAAATGTACTTGAAATTTCATTAAAATTACAATAATTCATATATGAATGATGCTTCATATACATTACATTAAATTTAATATAACAATTTTTTACAGAATAGACCAACACGTTTGTATTTTGTTTGTGGATTTTATTTTTTCTTTTTTAACATGAATTCTGTAAAAATGATTATTATTATCTTCTCGTACTACACAACGACACCCCTAACAAAAATAACACATACTTTAAAAAGCTATGTATTAAAAAGTATTTATTTCAACAATATCAATGATGGAATTTTATAAATATTACTTTGCACGGCGTATCAGTAACATATAGCTATACCCAAAGCTTTTCTAAGATTAAAAAAAAAAAAATAACGAAGAATATCGTTTCCAAGAACTAGACTAATGAGATGCGATTAAGACAACGAGAGTTAAATGAAGCCTATAAAGTTTCCTCGCGAACGAGAGACTGTATATACATACTCACGACGCGAGGCTCTAAAAACGTATATACACACGCTTAACTCGCGACTAAATTCCTTTTTGCCCATACGTATATATACATATACATATACACAGAGCGCGTGTCTGTCAGTGCGCGCGTGCGCGCGACGAATAACGAAGGACTTTTATGATACAAGTGAATAGTTTATCAAAGCGCCTCTATATACTCGCTCGGCTCGTTCTCTCTCTCTTACGAATTCTCACCGTGGCTTCGATCCGTGTGCATAAACGAGCGAGGGCATTATTCATCCATATTAAAAACTTGCCAAGCTTTCAAAACAAACGTCGCTCATGCTCGTTCAACTCGACTGCGACGACGTGCCCTTTTTCTTTGACATACTTGCGCGAACGTGCGGCCAATGTTTAAATGAGCGAGAGATGAATTTCATATGCGACGACGACGACGACGGGATTTTTTGATCGACGTGAAGGCGTTCGGCAATCGGCCCGTGAGAAGCGAAAAATATAATAAAGACGTGTGCGTGGATACAACTGAAATGTCGCGTTCTGGTCGTTTGTGCACGGAATGAGCTTCGCGATATAGTATATGTATATACGGGACATGTGGCGAGATAAAATCAGCGCGAGTATCCGGTTTTTAATGTGCGGCTGATTTGCTCTTGAATGAAATTAGTGCGTGAATGGGCGATGGTAGCGGAATGTAAGCGATAGTATTTACAATAAATTATATAACCCGCGGAAAAGTTATATACCACACAAATTAAAGTTTGCACGCTGTTTCGGCAAAGTGTTCATTTAAATGTTAGTTTACTGTTATTAATCATAGCGTCGAGCAATAATATTCTTAATATGTATATATCATTTAATTTGGAATACTTTTTACCTATTTTGGATATTTTTAATAGACTTGTTTGTTTCCCATGTGCAAGTAAAATATATATATACCCAGAAATGTTACACAACCGCAAGTAACAATTGCAATTTAAACGTCATGACATCACAGTGACATAATACGCAATTTATCCTCATATCCTCGTCTTTATTCAATATACAGTTCATTTCGCGGTATCGCTTAAAAAAAAAAATAATAAAAACTAATGTCAAAATAAATTCTTTTCTTACAACCACTGCGCAAGTAAAACCATTTTCACCAAACACCAATTCACCCCCCTATAATTAAATTCTCCATAAAAAATAATTTTCTATACATAACTCTTCACTCCACTAAAAAAAAATCTTTACAAAGCTTCCATAGCACCGGTACTTCTACACTCCCACCGTACTCCGCGCTAATTGCGAGGGTCAAGTGCGCACGCGCGCAGGAACGTTTGTCATTCAAATTCGATCGATCTCCTGTTCATTGTACTCGAGTATACATATATGTCCATACATACGCGGGCGCGTTCTTTTGTCGCGTCTCGGGGTCACGGAACGCGAAACACACACACACACACACACATACCTACGTTCTCGCGTCTGGCACGTTGAAATCGAACGAAATGATATTCCATGGCATATCTATCCGCGACGATCGCGCGCGCGCGCGCGCACATACGAGCATTTCGCGGTGCATTATAATTATGCTCGTTTCATATCTGCTACGAATATCAATGCAGTATATATAGCAGCGACGCGACAACGCTGTCGACAGGTAAATGTGATTTCCGCGAGAAGGAAAAGGTTTGTGTGTGCGTATAATATGTGCGGTAGAAATGAGGATGTTAGTTGTTGGTATATATATATGTATGTACGTGTGAATGTTGACTTTTTACAGGTGCGCAGGATTTAGATGGCTATCGTCTCGAGGTTTTTATTGCCAAGTATTATGCATGTAAAATGTGCGCCTATAGGAGAAAAAGAAAACACTGGTAGCGAGTGATTAGAATACTAAAAAAAATTTGCGTAGAATGTCAAAAGTTACAGTATAGGATATATACTTTATATATGAAAATTTGGGTATGTTTGAGAAAGAATAAATAGTTGTAAACGATCGCTATTAACATATACTAAAACTTTCTAATTGGCTGCGTATAACTTAACGTAAAACCACGTACGCGCGGCACGAACGAGGAGAGACAGGTATAATAATAAACGAAACTGGTAACCGCACTCTCTAGCCATTTCTAAGACGATGCTATTTATTTCCGACACGTAGAAGAGATTTCTGCGGTCATCGCGTATATATCGCACATTCGGTTATGTATATGTATATATATACCCGAGGGATAACGTATTGTTATGCCTTGGGCTTGGCACGCCGGCGTCTGACATTCCGTCATGCTCGCGTTTCCCAGATCGAAATAATGCCATGCGGATTTTGATTATCATAAATATTGAGAGAGAGAGAGAGAGAGAGAGAAATAGGGAGCAGACGAACCCGTTAGGATTCTGAAGCTGATATGGTGACCGCTATGCGTGCACGTCGTCGGGAAATCATGAGTTACGTAGGTAGACAGGGTTTTCTTGCTTGGTGAGAGGTTTTTATTTGTGTGATGGATGTGTTATGAACTAACAGTTTGAATTTTAATATTCTAAGGTTGTATTCAGAAAGTTTTCCGTATCTTATAAAGTATGATTATACAAACAAGATAAACTTCAGACTGTAATGAAAAAAAACCTCGTTATGCATGAGAGTGTAGACAACGATATAAAAAAGTATCGTTTAAATAAAATATGTGCAAATGTTGTAATAAAGTAAATACTTCAATACGAGAAAAATCTATTCTAGTGGGAAAAAATAACAACAAAGTTATCAATCGTAAGTGAAAAAGTTATTATACGGTATACTACAGATGATTATGAAATAAAATCCAAGCTATCTGTAATGTCTATTTAAATAATAATTTTCTTCTAAGACCGTTCAGTTTCTATGTCTTTTTTTGCGTTACGTGAACTGCAACCAGATTACGCGCTAATAATAAATCTTTGCAATGACCATTTCTCAATGTAACGTTTTAATATTCAGTAATAAAACTGCTTGTCATTCTGAACTGCTTCGATTAAATCAGTTGTAATATTTAACGCCTTGTAGTTTCACTATAGAAAACGGTTCAATAACGGAATAAATTTTTAAAAAAAAAGTTATTAGCAAGCTTTACTATAAATCTTATACATTTTTTTTTGTTGTATAAATCGCTAACTTAAAGAACCAACCACACCATAAATTTTTACATTGTTTCTAATCATTAACAAAACATTATAAATAAAAAATAACATTTGTTTAAACCTTAATACCACTCCAAACCCGAATAATTAAAAAATTAAATACATCTCGCACCTTTCACCAACATCCACATATATACCGAACACCAAATCCATATCTTCGCGCGATACCAACCCAACAAGAATTCATTCCGCGAACCTTATACCATACCTCTCTATACCCCACCTTCTCCTCCCTCTTCTCAGCATCGATATTTTTAAACGATCAGGTCGCGCGCGCGCGCGTGTGTGTTCGGTGATCGACACCCGCACTGCTTGTCGATTCTATACGCAAGGCACACCTGTGTATATATATATGTACGCGGGTATCGGTCCCCCGCCCCCGATAAATCGAAGGAAACTGGGGCCGCGACGCGGAATACAAATAAACGCGCGTGTGCACAGGCGACCTCGAGGCGGACGAGGCGCGACATTGAAAGGAATGTAAATGCATTATGAGGCGCCCGGCCCACTTCGCTCTTTCTCGTCCCTCTCTTTCTTGGAGTGCATGGAAGTATGTTGCGCGTGCGACGTTACAGTATAGAAGCTTAAGCGTTCACGGGAGGTTCACCGAGGTGAGTTCTTAGAGGAGGAAGGTGAAGTGTGAAGGAGGTGGGTGTAAGGTAAGTAAGTGGATGGTGGGAGGTTGACAGAAAGTAACGGGTTTGTATATAGTGATTTTTTGAAGGGGATTGTTGGTCGGATGAAGTATATAGTAATCAGAGATGTGTTTGTATTTTTAGTGGATGCTAAATGGAAATGGAAATGGAAATTTTATAACAAGTACATTAATACGGAGGTATTTGATATTTCAATCTCTTCCGTTACGGTACCCTAATAGATGGCTCTAAAATAATTGTGACAATTAATCATAACTATATAAGAATAGAAACCCTGAAATGATATTTCGTTCGTTTTAACCTCTAATTTTATTTCAGATCAATCCATACAAGCACAAGATATTTAATATAAACATTGATATACACATTATTCTTCATAATAATTTATAATTTCCAGAATTCATTTCAGATCCGATAAAAACACCAGTGAAATATTTACCAATCACAAAAATACTCCAACCCCCAATCATTACTACAATTATTAATTTATGATCATACGATCCGCTTAAAGAACACTAATTAAATTTATTATACTTGCAAAGCGATATATAGCTAATTCTTCTTTATTATCGCATCATATTAAAAACTTACCTCCTATATACCTGCGCGCCTGGCCCTTTCTTCCCCTATACACCTTATACATCGAAATAATTCATTTCGCATAAACGTCTCGCAGCTACCACCGCTGCAACCAACGAGCAATTAAAATGCACGGAATGTGCACAAGCGACGATTCTTTTTTACCCCGTCGCGCGCGCGAGACAGAGCGCAATTAAGTCACAATCCGGTCCCCCCTAACATGAGCAGCTGCCAGAAATCCCATGCTTCATTCGATATTCGCATAATTTATCCATCTCCATGTATACGCGCGCTCCTCGCGTCTTTTTTTGCCGATGTTAAATAAATTTTTCCGCGGACGACGAGCGCTTTGTGCGTTGATTCGCACGTGCAAAAAGTATCTTCACCTCAAAGTTATTAGTTAGTACGGGCAAGGGACGATGTGTGTAAGATGGATAGTTCCACGTAAATGTGACGTATGTACGCTCGGGGTTTGCGTTGTGGTGTACACGCAGGTTCTTTGCTAAGGGACTTTTTTTTTGGACGCTCGCGATGACGTTTTGTTACTTTATGTGGATAAGTTTAATCGATATACATGAAGCGTGCGTAAACAGTTTTATTTAGTTATTTTCTTTCTCTCTCTATATATGTGTATATATATTTATCGAACTTTAGATAAATCGATTGCACGCAGTGATTTGTGTAAAGTCCATTAAGCACGGGTAAAAAAGTCACGATAATAACGAACAACTCAGCTCTCGTGAACACGAAAATAACAGGAGATCCAAGAGAATCGGAACCGCATTACCGAGGAAACGAGCGTATATGTATATATATGTACCAGCGAAGCCGTCGAGAGTACATAGCTCAGGAAACCGCGCTTATAACTTTCCACAAATCTTCCTGGCCCGTATCATAAGAAATTCAAAAGTCAAGATCGAAATCTTTGCTCTACCACTGCTCCCTCGATCACTTATCTGCGTAAATCTACTCTCTCTCTCTCTCTTTCTCTCTTGCTCGCCCCCTCTCTAAAAATATATATCGAGCGCAAAGAATCGATAAATCGATACGCTCTCTCGCTCTCTCATTCGCATTCTCTTGCTCTTCGCGCAAAATAGAAGAGAGCGAAATGCACTTCGAACACAGAGCGAACGAATGAACGAAGAAAGAGAGAGAGAGAGAGGAACACACGTGATCATCCGTCGATCGGGGGGATCGAAATCGAGAGAGGGAGAGAGATGTAGAAAAGGACGAGGCGAGGAGAACGTATATCGTTAATCGCGAGAGGGGACCACCAAGATCGGCGGCCCGAGTATCGCGGTGTCAATTAATGAGCCGGTGGAGAGAGAGAGAGAGAGGGAGAGAGAGAGAGGAGGGAAGAAAGACCGGACCCGACAAGAAGGAGCCGCTCGCGCGCGTGGAGATGTCGAGAGCGGCTGTGCAGCCGTATAGCAGCAGCAGCAGTAACAGCAACGACGACGACGACTGTGTGTGCGACTCTTATGGTTTTGCTCGCGGGATTCTCGGTAGTCAGCCGTAATAAATACATAATATGCACATAAGCGACGAGGTTAAGACGATGGCGAGGTGAGGGGAGATACAGGATGAATCGGTGGGTGGTAATTTGTTAGCTGAAGGAGAAGTTTCGAGGCGAGTTGTAGAGATAGGTTGGTTGGCAGGTGGTAGCGAAGAATAAAAATTTAATTGGTATATACTATATATTTTTGTATAAGTTTTTTGCAAACTTTGTTAAATGATCGATGTATAAGGTTTTGCTTGAATGTGCGTGTATACCTGAATGATAATTGTTTGTTTTATTCCTTTTGTATATAATTAAATGCTTTTAATCGTGCGGACAAATTAATGTTATGCTCATATTATCATGAGTTTTAGGTTAGTGAAGTAAAAAAATTCATCTTATAAAAGACGATGATTATAATGAGCTTGAGAAAACGAGAAATACTCGTTCGTACTACGATTAAAATTAGATTTCACTAATCACACATTTTGAAGATAAGATTGGAAAAAATTGCTAAACAATACGATGATAAATCAACTTTAATCTAAAACTAATCTGTTAGATATATACTATCTTCACGAATAGAACAGCATATAAGACACACTTTCATCACAATATCCTTATAAAACACCCTACGACTTTTACATTCTCTTCCAAGACTTTCTCGCATCGAGCTCAATTTTGAATTCTCGAGGAACAAGCTTCTCTCTCTCTTTCTTTCTCTCTTCAGTGCAGAGTATATCCCCAGAATCCGAACTACTTCGATATAAATGTAACAATCGCTCGCTGCTCTCTGCGCGAACAGTATAAAAACGGCCGCCATAAACTTCTCGTCTTTAAAAATCCAAACTCGAACTTTTTTTACACGCTGCCTTCTATACTACTATACTGTTGCGCGCGCGCGCGCGAGCCAATAAACTCGGCCATCTTCTCGGGGGCCGATACAAAATAACTCGGTATGGCAGTAGCAGTAGCTATATACACTTCCAGTGGCAATAAAAATAGACGCGCGTGCTATCGTAAAATTTCTTTCTCGGTATATATATATATATATATGTGTGTGTGTGTAACGTTCAACGAATATACGTATAGATACATATACATACACACACCAACGTGAACATGCACACACGGTTTCAGCGAAGGAATCCGAGATATAGTTCGGCGGCTGTGCACTGCATTTTTGCTTCCCCCGCGATCGCTGCTGCAGAGCGAGGCATTCGAGCTTTTTGCTCGTACAGCGCGACGTGGACCCACCGGGAAGATGAAGCTGTCGAGCAAAAGCCGGGCCTTAGTGGTTAGATATAGAGGGGTCTGAAGAAAAGAGAGAGAGAGAGTGGAAGAGAAAGAGAGGCATCTTCATCTCTTTTACACGATTCTCACGGAGCTAAGGGGGCTGTTTTTCGCGCGATTTTGATGGAACAACTGACGGTTCTCCGCTGGGATTTCGGACCCGCGTGTACATATATGTATTTGCGCTTTTTCCAGGTCTGGTGCGAGAAAGGTTAAGCTTGTACTGTTTCTTTTTGAGCTATTGAAATTTGGTTAGTTTTGTTATGAAGGTATAGATATATGTATAAATTTTACTTTATCACTTAATGAAAATAAAATCGTACGTTAATGAATCTTTTGTATTAACCGAATATTAATTTATTTGTCTAACGTTTTCAAAATTTTTTAAAATACTCCCCTCTTTAGAGTATAGCAAATAAATATAGGCACGTCAGAATTCGTCAAAATTATAAAAAAAAAGTTAAATGTTTTATCATTTTGACGAACTAAGCAGTGTGACGAAGTATACACCGAAGAAACATTGAACAATAAATTACTACTTATTGTCAGTCAATAAACGATAGTTCGTCAACGTCTCATTTGATTTCCATTAGGTTATATAGTAGCTTGCAAATGAATTACGCATTCCAGTTAATAAACTTTACTCATGTAATTTTTAATAATAAATACATTTGATATTTTGAAACTATTTTTTAATAGAAGGGCATATACACTTACAAAAGTATTTCAATCTATTGTTCATACCAATCGTTAATAAAAAATTGTCATCAATAACATAAAGTAAAAACAGTTGACACGATCGTTACTTAAATATTGACAAATGTCGAAACAAAGTGACTCGCTTTCCAGATGAGCTTCCAGCGATATAGCCCGAGTAACAAACCGTTTCTTTATCTAAACTGCAACACGGAACCAGCAATCTCCCTCTATTAATCATCCCAAGTCGAAAAAATGCCCAGTAGCCAGACCCCCACACACCTCTATCGATCTCATCCATCAAACTCATTACCATCCAATTAATCTCCATCTCCGCTTCGCATCCGTTCTCTAATCGTCTCCCCCCCCCTTCCCTTCTCACCCGAAAAAACAAACGTATACCCTGTTCCTCGAAAACCACCACGGGTAGCTTTATGAATCTGCATGATTTCCGAAAATCACGGAAGGGAGTCTCGCGTTAAGGTGTCTCTCTCTCTCTCTCTATCCCTCTTAAGATATCCTTGCTCTTTCTCTTTCTCTCTTCTGGCGAGAAGAAGTGTATACGCACGCGCTGAGCACTTTTTGCACGTTTCGCGCGGTAATTTACAGTCTCCGCGAGCTATACATGGGCGGCCGCGACACGTCAAATTGCCTGTCGTAAATCATGACTTCTTCTTCGTCGTCGTCAGGTCGCAGTATAGTTGAGCAAGCAAGCGAGCGAACGAACGAACGAACGAACGAATGGCCTGCGATTTATGCGCGCATAATATAAATTATTAAATGAGAGCGACCCGATATGAGAGTATAGCGTCAGTGTAGCGAGTGAGAGAGAAAGAGAGAGAGAGAGAGAGTTCGTCGAAGCGATCGATTTTATTGGGACTTAATTGCGAACGAAGAGGCTTTTTGCGTATACGAGGCTGAGAGGAGGAAATCGCTAATGAATTTTCTTGCCGATCGCGCGTCTGGATTATATTATGAAGTCTCGTAATTATTGAGGTGAGCGAGAGAGAGAGAGAGAGTAGCGACTGTCTACAGCAGGAAAAACGACGGTGTGCCGAGATTTGCGGTGAAATTGTTGATCGTAAGATTTTACAAGATATGTTCGGCGAGTAAATGCACGTCTTCGTATCGTTGTATAGTAATCTGTTACTGTCACTGAATTTATTGACTTGACATTTACAGTTGACAGCTGCAATTTAATTTTTTACAATATCTTTTATTGGTATTTACAATGTCTGTAATTCATTTTTCATCTTTCATATATTTTTTGCAGAAAAATATAATAAAAATTCTTTGCGAGATCCGCTTTATTCAGAAAAAAATCGTAAATTAAAAAAAATTTAATGTTACAATTAAAAACCTTGATACTTTCGACATATCATTTTGCACAAAACAATGTAAATCGAAAACAAGCGCGCAGAATACTTTTATATATGCATATATTTTTTTTCTGGCATAATTAATTTCGAATCAATCCTACAGTATTACCATCTTTGATCAGTCAAATTATACGAATAACTGAAATACGCGCTTTCACCCCTATACTTTAATAAAAATAATCGCGCATTTTCAATGAGATAAAATTAATTACTGCGCCCGCTCGCTCGCTCACGCCGCGAATCCGACACAATAAAATTTCGAATGAAAAATAAACGCAATAATGCGTCGAAAATACGAGATGTAGCGTTATACACACACGCTCGCAAACGCGCGCACTCGATGAATATGTATAAAACCGAATTATTCAACTCTCCCTCTCTCTCCCTCTCTCTCTCTCTCTTTCTCTCTCTCTCTCTTTTTCCCTATACCTTCAGATCCGATAATCATTCGATTTACATCGCTCTAAAAATACTCGAGTAATAACGGCGGACATGGTATTTGCAATTCAACTCGGCGCGATCAATCAATTTATAGCGTGCTCTTTCGGATTGTACGCGCGACAGATAAAGAGAGAGAGAGAAAAAAGAAGAGGAAAGGAACAGAGACATAGCAGTAGTAGTAGCGCGATAATCAAATAAAAGAAATCCCTCTCTTTTTCATTGTTTCAGCGAGGATCTCACTTTCTCTCTCTCTCTCTCTCTCTCTGGACTCTCATCATTCGTCCTCTCCGAGATATCGCTGTAGGGTAGTGTCAGTAATATCGAGTGGCGTACCCGTCAGGAAGTTATAAATAAAGCGATCGTAATTTACCGGGAGCGCCGCATTGTCGTTCTTGCTTTCTTGGCTGAAAGGTGAGGGGATGGAAAAATGTTGTAGGAGGTGGGTGAGGGCGAAAGATAGGACTTTAAATATAGTTTACGGGCGGTGGACTTTTACTAGATCATCGACGTGTGTCACTTTGTTCTATGAATTAATGAATTTTCAGAAAAATCGAGTGGCTGTTGATTTTGTTGATGATTCATTGTTTGACTAAAAGAACAAGTTTCTGTAAGTTATTTTGCAGTAAGAATTACATTATACATTTGACCAAAGAATATATATTGTTATATAAATGGAAGCTAACCTGGAGTTTATGTTGAGCCACGTGCCTTCGTTCTTCGGGTTTGTGCACTACTCTCGATCGAGTATTTACAGGTTCGCAATCGTACTCTTTTGCTCACTGTAAGCTTTCATTCGAAACAATATTGCCCAAAACTATATACTCAATAAAAACTATTTTCTCAAAAAAGTTTTCTCATTATAACCTTTATAAAAGTTTTAAAAAAAATGAGTATACTATCACAAAACATTACTTAACACTACTTCGTCCCGCAATAACATACATTTCTATAAATCTACAATATTCTCCTGAGCTTTACATAAACCTCTCTCACCCACGTACAAGACCAGCACTTCTCCCTCGCTGTCATCCGACCAACCGAAAACATTTTCCTTTCATAAAAATTCTGAGCACCCCTCGTCACTAAGTAGCCTTTCTCTCTCTCTCTTTCTTCCCTCATACCTTCACGGGCCATCCCTCAACCGTCCTCTTACGAATGAAATTTTGCATTTCAGGAATTAAACGCCGCCGCCGCCGCAGCACCTCGACCGACCATCTCCCAATTCTCTCGACCCCAGTGAAACACGCGCGCGCGTGCTCGCGTAAAAGAAGCGAAGCTTGCGCTCGCGCGCAAAGAGAAATAAGGGAGAGCGCGACAAAGAAGACGAGACGAGGCTTGTCTCATTTTACTTTACAAGGCCGTGCCTGCCACTGCTCGACAACGACGAGGCACAGACGAGGAAGAAGAAGAAGGAGAGAGAGAGAGAGAAAAAGGACAAGGCAAGCAAGCGCTGACGCGCGCCGTTGGGGGTGGGATTTAAAAATCGAGCCGGCCCGACAGCTATTGCGCTACTGCGCCTCCCCCAGAATTAAATCTAAAATATACAATAAACAAGGAAACAATCAATAAAACGGAATCTCCGTGAAGGGGACAGTGAGCTGCCGATTGCCCGTCGCTGAGTCTCTTCGCGCGCTGGGATATCTGCTTCGTAAGACACGACAGCGACGATCGACTAGTGATATGGCGGTAATTAAAATCCGCCCTCCTGACGATCGCGAGAGGAGATTTAAAGTTTTCTCTCGTTGTGTCTTGTCTTTTCTTTTTTTCTTTTCCAGTCAAACGTCGTCGAACGAAGGGGCGCGACGATTGTGTGTATATACGCGAGAGCAACTTTTGTCTCACTGCAGGAGTTGGGAGTGGGTGTTATTTCGAGCTACGATTGCTGGGATTTTTCATGCTGATTCGACGATATAACAGCAACAGATTCTTTCGTAAAGAAGGTTTGCTCGATTTACGTGTTGTACACAGCTAATTTCGAAATTATGTGAGAAATTAACGAAGCTATGGGTTTATGAAAGTTGCTTGATACGTTTTTACAATATTTTCTATTTGATACAAATTTTATATACATATCTTAGAATTTTACAAATTAAAAAAGATTCTACATAAACTCAATGCGAAGGTAAGAATTACCAACGAAGGTAAATGAAAAAGTACCGTAGAATTGAAAAAAAAAAACCACGCGCAATGCCGTCGAACACGAACGAGGAAGTGATTCGCGCAAAATAAAAATAAAACTCCTGACTTCGCGAGTATAGTTCTCTCTCTCTCTTTCTCTCTCTCTTCCCGGTTTAACGTTAGATTGTGAAAAATGATTGTGCCTTTATTGACGGGGCGTGTCTCCGGCTTTCTCCGCCTTATACTCGCTCGCGACATTAGCGACGACGACGACGACAACGACTGCGAAATTGTTGCCTCCAATCATACCTACCTGACTCGAATACGAGATTACGCTATACCACACCATATACATATATACCGCATCGCTTCTGTGCGCGTATATAAGCGAGTTCGCGCGAACGCGTCGAATTATTATCCTAATTTATTCTCGTAATATAATCGTACCAAGCGCGAGCGCGCGAGAGAGAGAGAGAAGCGCGTATATGTTCGATCCAACCGCGCTGAATTATTCAAGCGACGCGCGGGTGCGATGATATTGAGACGAGGACGAATGCGATGGGAAAGAAATTATCGGCGCGCGCGTTTTCTCAGGCGCGCTGCTGCGAGGAAAGAAAGTATATGTATATATGTATATATATATTGGTAAGGGAATTTTTATGCGAATAGGTGCCGTCGTGAACGTGTTTTTCGCGAAATTTCTTTCCCTTGAAAGAGTATATAATATATATATTTAAGTGGTTAAGATGGAAAAGAAATTCGAGTAATAAGTTTTCGTATTCATTTGAGGATATAAGCATGAGATGACGCAGCTACCGTGAATTATAATACGAATAATATATAAAACGAGCGACAAACAAATAACTCAGTTGCAATAAAAGTGACGATAAAACCGAGTTTTACGCGAAATGCAAATGACTGTAAAATCGAAGAACATTTTTACGCTCGTGGATTTAAAAATTCTTCCACGAAAGCTTGCGGTACGCAAAGAGAAAGAGAGAGAAAAAATACGTTTGCAGGTACTGTTACTTAAAATTTCACATTCAGTGAATTTCGATGTCGGTGCGCGGGGGGCAAATAAATCTACCGCCACCGTTTCGAATAAAACCGTCCGGTTCTCAAGCTCTTCTCGTCGCGGTTCGAAAATAACAGAAAAATTATAATCATAGTATCGATATCGACTAATAACTTGAAAACGTAAAATCCCACGAGTCTCCTATTCACCTTTACACGCGCGTGTATCTATTCGTTTGGTAAAAATGGTATATATTTCATCGTGTACAACGCGATGCGCTCGAATGCGCTCTTCCGGTCGTTATATATATATAGAACGCGTGCGTCGCGAGTATTATACTACACACTGATTACGATAATAATGCAACGGCAGAGCGCACGCGTGTGCCCGTCTATTTACGTAGGTATATGGATATGTTTAATTTCCGGTTTTAGCGTGTATATGTATATAGAAGTGCGTTCCTTTCTTTTGTAAATGAGTGCACGGCGCACCTGCAGTCGATTATTGTTTAGGAGGAATATTATGGTCTTCATTGTTTCCGAAATATTTCCGTTGACTGATAATATTTTTTTTTTATTTCTTAATGAACGCGTTTGCATAATATATGATATTGCGTATTATAGGTATAATTCTTTGCTACTTGAAGTTGAATCTATAATCATCTAATTTATGAACTTTTCAACGATAGCTATAAACGTGTCCATTCATTATAACCATCTTCAGTATTTTTTAACAGATTACTTTTCTCTACAAAGCTACGATACCAATATTTATAACCATTCAGCTACACAATATATCATACCATCGCATCATCCTAATGACTCATCGATCATTTAAAAATCCCTCAATCACGTTCATCCAATCACCATACCTATAACCTCACCACACTCTCTTACTCATCTCAACTGCTTACATCACCTCCCACATTCGAATTCCCTCTTTCTCTCCTAACAGTAGCTACCTCACTACCGAATGAAATAATACGTACAAATCCGTACGAGGAAACGAGCGCGAAGGCAGGTGTATATATACACGAGAGAAAGAGAGAGAGAGAGAAAGATAAAGCCACTATATACGCGAGAGCTCGCAGGGGGCCTCGACAGCCTGGTAGGCCCCCCCGCTGTGTTGGGCCTGACTCGCAGGAGCACAAATTGCCTCGCGGCACAGCAACCGCACACACACACACACACTTGCCGAATAAGCGATTTTTCTCTCGGTTCTTTTTTTTTTCGTCGACGCGGCTCTGTCGCTTTTTTTTCTGCGGTGTGTATAGGGGCTACTGTGCGCGCACGTTTGAGCCAGCGGTGGATTATATTGGAGGCTACCGTAAGAGCCGATTATGCGAGCTGCTGCCGGGCTTGCGTGTGAGAGATTGGGTGTATATGTATAGAGCGGTGAGGTGTGCGTTGAAAAAGAGGTCTCGGATAAAATGATGGATGAAGATGTGTAATGTACGATGTTAATTATATATACGGTTGAGGCTTGTTTTTTAACAAAAATATAAAGTATATTTGTTAGAAAAGAATTAGAGTTGTTTTTTTTTGTCAATTTCCAATTGATAATATAATATTGAACAAGAGATAATTTCGATGTTTTTGAGAGGCAGTGACACTTGAGAAGTTCTTAAAAGTATTTCAATAAAAACAAAATGCTATACTGCGTGCACAAGAAATTATTTGTCACACGGATTCCTTCTTCAAAATGACTTTATTTTCAGGAAACGATTATATAAGAAGAAAGTTAGCACGAAATACTGGTTTTCTGCAGAAAGAATCCGAAACTCGCATATTGTTTTTCTTCGACTCTCTAAGACCTTCTTAGGTTTCTCCATTCGGACGAAAACGGTTAGTAGCAGGTGTCATGATCGTAGAAAACATTATATATTTTATATGTTATTATAGTAAACAATTATCAATATATGTGTTTGTGCTACTTTCACATTTAGTATTTAAATACTGCCTGATACTATTCTTAACAATAATTTTTGTAAAAAAAACACCAAACAATATATCTAAAAACTATAAACCGCCTATGAAAGCATCTTTTTAATTTACGCATTATTAAAATACGGTACCACGTGTTATGACCGTTCGCAAACTCTTTCATTTATTCAACTTCACCAAAATGAGTTTATTACTTCGCATTTCTGACAAAACAATCAACCGCATTTCACACATACCTCATCCCTGTCTCTCCTCCGCCTCCGCAGATTAAATCGTCGTCCTCCTCTCTTCCCTCACACACACATACATATACATACACAAAGAACTCCCCACTCGCGATATCTACCCAATCAAGCCTCATCTCATCGGAGATCATCATCTCCGCCGCCTCCACGTACACCTCGTTCACTCTCCTCTAATTGCGCGCGACAATGCGCCACGATTCTTCGGTGGTCCACTCTTCCCTCCCTATATACCTCCCCCGAAAAAGCCAATCTCGGACCACACATTGCGACTTTCTCTCCTCCTTCTCTCGTCTTCGCCCTCTTCTTTCATCGTCCGAATTCCAGAAGCCGCAGCCGTTCTATGATGAATTGACGAGGTATATCGAGAGAGAAAAAAAGGACGAGATGATGGCGCGGCATGCGCGCGACGTTCCACGAAGGAAGCCTAATTCGCGCGGGCTCGCGCTCATTTTCATACTAATTTGCTCCGGTCGTCCGTCTCCTGTCAGTTTACGCTTAAAAAGACGTACGGAGGAAGATGACGAGGCGCAGAAGGAGGTGGAGAAGGATAGTAGCAGTAGCGACGGTCGCGTGTTCTTTGCCGAGTGTGCTTGTGTGTATGTGAGAGAAGTTTTTAGGAGCGACGAGAGGGCTTAATTGGTCGGACGGTTAGGTGGTTGTCGTGAGAGAAAGGGCCCGATCGATGAGGCACGGGGATGGGTTGTGACTAGAGAATATACCGGGAGTGTTATGATGATGGGACTGATTTGTGTCGCTTTGTGACGTAACAATCGTAGAAAGGAGAGCAAAAAAGTGGGGTTTAACAAGAAAGTTTTATTAATAGGTTAGAAAGGATGTTATGTTTTTAATTTTGTTTGTTTTTTCGGTTTTTGAAATAGATTATTAGGTATTGATCCTGTATTAATAAGATATTTCCAGGTGGACTTAAAATTTACTAAAAAATAATTACTATCTGTGTATTATGAAAGAATATTGAAAGAATATTGAAACAATATTAAAATAGTATTGAAACAGTATTGAACCAGTATTAAATCAGTTTTGAGCCAGACTTGAAACAGTATTGTTTGTTTGTTTGTGGTATCATTTATTAAAACTCTGGGACAATATCCCCTCAAGCACGAACTTGAAACAATATTGAAACAATATTAAAACAGTATCGGAAACAGTACTTAATTTTATACCAGGTCTTAAAAATTGAGAAATATGTTATGAACTCGGTGCAATTGATAAAAATTGTTCTACTTAGATTATTTTATCGACTCATGATGCTAATAGTATGAAAAAGTTTATTTTATAGATTTTTTGTAAAATTGTTAATGTTGAGTGTCCGAAAAAAATTAATATTGATTTATCTAAAATATATAGAGTGAAAGTTCCGTATTTGAGATATAAAAAAAAATAATTAAGTATATAGGTGCGATGGAGTGAGCGGAAATAATATTGATCTTAAACTAACGCTCGTGTGTGTCTCTGCGAGGCATCGATACTTTCTGCAGCAGAGCAATAAAACAACAAGTAGAAATAAAGATTTACCCTCCTAAATACATTTTGTCCTTTCTATCTTGATGAATGAAAACTCATATGTTAATGGTAAAAATCTAATAAATTTTCATTGTTTTATCAACTGAATACTGCTTATAAACAACAAATTACTTATTTTCCAAGCACTATCCCGAATCTTATATTTAAAGAGAATTGATATTTCAACAATGAACCAAGCAATTCTCTTTTTTTTTTGTGAAAAGAGATTATCGATAATCGATGTATTGAATTCATTGCAGTAGTTTTATAAAAAAAAATGCATTAAAACTTTCTTTCGAGAAAGTAATAAAACCTACTCAATAATGATCACCTGCCAAAATTATTATCGATATCGCTTAAAAAACCTACCCGACATTCATTATGATCGATGGTCAATCCACTTTTTTATCTGCACTTCGGAAAATCTCACGGCCGGTCAGATTAGATTTTTTCGTCGATGATGTCGAAAGTCGCTCGCGTGACATTGATCGACCGAGAGTAATAGATATGTATGCTTGTATATGTATGCTTACGACAAAAAGACGACGCGGTCCCTCGATCGACGCAATAATCAATTGCCATCGCATATTTTTTTCGTACATACGATTAAAATACATTATGAGTGATATATATTTCCCCTGCTTGACTATATAGCCCCCGTAAAAGCGCATCGACACATGACGTGCGTATATAAACCGAGGATCGATAAATCAGGGCGAAGGATAAATTTTACCGTTTGTCATATACACTGCACAGAACGGAGATGTTGATTTATGACATATTTTACAAGAACTGAATTATTGTTATTCCAATAGTTATTTTCATGTAAAAACATTCTTTATTCAATATATATATACACCTCCTTCGATATACCCATTGATCAAACGTCGCATTCCATACCATGCGTACCATAGTCATCGTCATCATCCCCCTTCTGAAAACGCACCCTCACCCAAATAAAGACGTACAAAAAAATCGCCTTCAATAAAACTCCTCTCCGTATATATATATATAGCATACACGCACGTATATAATACACACATATACATACAGTCGACACGGTGAATCGCACTTTCAACCGATTAAAATTTCGTCTCGCGCCAACCCCTGTCGTTCGCCATCTCCTCGTTCTCCTACGCAATATATATACTACTACGTACATTCAGCGACGAAAGCGATCCGGCAATATATAATATGTATAATCCCATAAGGCGCGCGTACGCAAGAGAGAGAGAGAGAGAGAGAGAGAGAACGCGACAATTTCTCGGTGCATTAGAGGACGAGGGACAGCCTACATATTTCATGACGCGGGGATTTTTGCATATAATTTCACGGCGCGTTAGAACGACATTTAAATGCGCGGCAGCTGGATAAACAGGGGCGAAATCCGCGCGAGCATCCCAAGGGGGGTGAACACTGTACGCGTGTATGTGTGTAGTTGAAAAAGAGAGAGAGAGAGGAAGTGGGGTGATATGGTGGTGTATATATATATGTATGTCGGAGAGAAAGAGAGAAAGAGATGGGACAGGAGACGGGAAGAGGATGACGGATACGGGAAGAGGAAGAGATGGACGGGCGGATGATAGCTCGTTGGATGAGGAGAAGACAATGCGCAAGAAGTGGACGAGGAGACGACGATGATTGATTGATTGATTGATAGGACAAGTCGCGGAGGAGGTCGAGAGGCTTGATGGGAGAAATCGAAGGAGATCTATATAGAGAAGCGAAGAATGTCTATGAATTATGGTACCAGTTTGCATTAAATTAATAGCTTGTAGAATAGATTATTAGGTAGGTATTTTTTGATGAAGAATTAATAAACTTTTAATCCAATATGTATCTCTTAGAAAAGTTTTTGCTATTAACTATTCTTCATTATCTTCTTACAACAACGTAATTATTCCTCCTACCCTCGATTCCAATCATTCTAGCGTTAATATTTTACCAACCAAGTGACAATAAACATCTAACCGTGAGAACTAAAACAAGATAAAAATGCCATTAAGAAGAAAAAAAAGTAGCTCGAAAAGTAGGGTGTAGAGCGAGACAACCTACTACTCCCATCACATACAAAAGGGATGTATGTGTTGACACAGTGCGCGTACACACGACGAGCAGTACATGTGTCCATATAGACGCAGACAGTGGAGATCTGACAATTCACTTAAGGACTAATCCCTATCTCCAAAGGATCATCTCCATATATATACGTGGCCTGCTTCTGCTACGCAATCGCGCATGACTGCGTTTATATATACATGCGCGCGTGCGACGTTCATACCTGTGGCATAGGATATATATGTGTATGTATATATATAATATGGGACCTTTCGAGTTCGTTTAACGCTTCGCGTGATTTTTACGCACAGAGCAAACAGAACGCCACCGGTTACTTTGTTCGCGTATATACGCATCTATATATATATATGTATAGATGTGCTTTCGATCGCGTTGACAGTTGCGAGCGAGCTGCACGCACGAGTGCAATGGCAATTTGCCCTCTTTGTCTTTCCCATTGTCGCGGACAATGCGGTATTTAGGGTGCATCCACGTGCAAATGGTATTGGGATTTAATATTAATAGAGAGAGTTTTTTGGGTGATTGAAATAAAAGGAAATGTTTTGGAGGACTGTTTGGTCAATAGAATTATACATGTTATGTAAATTAAAGGTCAATATTTTATAATTTGAATGAATGTGTATGAAAATTTGCGGAAGAAAGAATACTAAATATTAATTTGTTTCATCCTGTGAAAAAATATTACTCACGTTAGTCTAATCATCATGTGGTTATAACATTTTGGCGAAATTTCCATTACAAATAGTTTTCTAGAATATTTAGAAAACATTTTGTGCATAAAATATTTTTAAAGTTTTTTTTTGTATAATTTATTTTCAAACCTATGCAATAAAGTTGACAATCAATTATATAATTATAATCAATAAAAAAAAAAGAAAATATATTGATATATTACATTGCTTTCTAATTAAATTTTCGTTGAAAAGTGTTTTTAAAATCCATTTTTGACTCATTTGGTAAGTGAAATTATTTTCTTGTACACTTTTCAAAGTAAATGTTTACAAAAGTCTAGGAAAAAATCATTTACGCGATATTTGTAACAGGTTGTGAAAATATTTATTTTAGATTGCTGTTTTCACGGAATGTAATAATGAATTTATAACGACAGAAATTTATAATGATTGGAAATGTACGTTAACGAGAATCAAACAAAAAATAACTGATAAAGGTTCAACATTAAACGTACAAAGAAAGAATCGAGTACTCATAACGAAACTTCACATTGGGCATACCAAAATTACACATCAGCATTTCTTAAATAAAGATAAACAAAAATATTCTGAAGAATGCAACACAAAACTAATCATGAAATAAATGTTAATAAATTGCTCACTAACGATACTTATATTAATGTTATAAAATGCATGGATGTCATAGATTTTAGATCAAATATAATTATAATTATTCTATTTGTATAATTAATGTGAGTATATGTCCGTATTGTAAATAATCTCTGAAAAATGCGATTTAAAATAATAAATGAAATAAAATAATAACGAATTTCAGTCAGTTCATTTTCTGTATGTATGAGATGTAATTTTAAGATCAATCAATTATACTTCCTTAATGGAAAGAAGAAAACATATTACCAATTATTGCAATATCCAATAAAAAAATTTTAACAATAACTTTCTTTACACCCCATAAATTAACTATACACCACTTGCTTACAAATTTAATATTTCCATTTCTAATCTACCATTTATTTGAAAATCCCAAGAACATCTCATCTCCAAAACGAACCTCACTTCAACAAAGCCCCTCTATATACGGATATTTTTCAATTAACGAGATCGAACTTTCTCTCTCTCTCTCTCTCTCTCTCTCTCTCCGCGAGCTCCTGCGCTCTCGCTTTATTGCGGCTATAAATCCGACGATCTCATTAAAATTGGAAAATTCCCAGCGCAGTGGCCGGTGACAAAGGGACGACGAGGCTGCTGCTGCTGCTGCCACGCGCTCACGCTCTCGCATTAGGGGAATTGTTTTGTCATTTCGCAAGTTACACAGAAACTCTCCAGTCGAGCGATTCCCTTCCTCTGGCCACCTACTCTCCCCTTCGCGATCGGACGGCCATAATGTCCTCGATTCCTGGACTCGAGAGATCATCCCTTTGTAGGACGCGTGTGCGCGTATATATACACGCGCACGTATTGCTATATATACGCGCGGGCGCGCGCGCGGCTAAGTTTGTTCGAGCGCGAACGAGCCCGTGATTTGCAAGTATGTCCACATCGCACACACACACACACATACACGTATCGTATATACACATCACGTACGATTTCAGCAAAATACATACATACATATATATAATAGTTGGTAGAACGGGGGAGAGAGAGAGGTGTATATATGTACACTGCGTATACATATATATACGTATAGGAAGTCGAAGCTAGAGGCGAGAGAGAGAGAGAGAACGACATCCCCGGGGATACGCGCCGTCGTCTACGTCTACGTCGTCGTCGTCGCAGGATCGCGTGTGCCACACACTACCACCGCCGTCGCCCCGTATCCGGACGGTTCGCCCGTTCGCTCGCGCTCGTCGTCCTTCTCTTTGATTTATGTCCTTATAAATGACGTCACTCTCGCCCACGTCCGTTCACTCCACCCTATATATATATATATATATATATACCCTCGGTACGATGGTTCTCCTCAATGTGTGCACAAAGGATCCGCCGTCATATTATCCGGCGTCTAGCGTATATAAATGACCGAAATTGGGACTTATTGTGTTTGTCATCGCGCCGAGGATATTCTCTCTCTATGTGTGCTCGCGCGCGCCTTGATTTACTACGGGTGTCGTCGTCGTTGGATCCCCGCATGTATGCGTGCACCCTTAATAGAGCGAGTTCTAGTTTACACGGCGCTTTTTTCGGTTCTCCCCTCCGGTAGAATTCCATGCGTGTATGTGTATATATGTATAGGGGTATGGTTGATACATATATATGTGTATATGTATGTATGTGTGTGTGTGTATCTGCGAAGAGATCGAGACGATTTCTTTTTTCCCTTATTCGGTGGAAAATTGAGTGCGAGTTGACGCCCGTGTCGAGGAGCTTAAGGACGTCATTTATAAAGTGTTGACCAGGCTTGGGAGAATGGTGGATTTTGGGTTAGGGCGTTATTTTTCTTAGCTTCTATAACTTATTGTCTACGTGACGATCTGTGTTGATAAACTGTATATCAAGATTTTATTTCGTATTTTATCGTTTATAATGTTGGAAGGGTCGTTGGTTCTTATCAAAAAGCTTTGATGTTACATTCGCTGCAGATTAAAGAAAAGTTTAAATAATTTTAATACTATAACATTTTATATTCGTTGCATTCATTTATTCCGAAGGATGAATTACGTTTCAGTATATACACTGCAGGTTCTCATTTCAATTAAAATACTAATTAAAATATCCCATCAAACTCGCGCAGGAATTTCATAATAATAAATTCATTAGCGAACAGCTCACCCGCTCGCTGCGTTAAATCAAACGCCGCTAATTGAATTCGCGTTGCGATCGCGCTACTGGAAGTATATACCGCTCGCAAAAGAAGCGAAACGAACGAGGATAGACGCACGGCAAAACGAGAGAGAGAAACTCCGCATAATTCGGGAACGACGAGCCCAAAAGCACGTAGTATTCGGAGGCAAGGGAAAATTCATTATCTCTCAGTCTCTCTCGCGATAATTTCGCGGCAGTAGCAGCGGAGCGCGAATTAATCGAGTAGCTATAATTCCATAATGGGGACTCGGGGATGAAAGCAGCGTACGCAGCGACGTCGCGTTCGAACTTCGCGCGGAGAGATAGTCGTTCTCGGCGCTGGTGCGTATAACTGGAATGACATAATTGAATAATATAACGTGCGCGGGCGTATAGAGGAAGCGTGATGAGGGAGCAAAAGGGTGGAGAGAGTTTCGGTGCGTAGGTGTCGGGTGTAGGTGGAGAAAGGGTGAAGTGTACGTGGGATATATATCTTTTAGATGGAATTGACGAATTGGAAAATTTTTAGGAATTGAGGTGGTGAAGCAAAGGTGGCTACAATTTTGATTAATATTTTTATTAATGACATTTTATACAGTAACATATTAATATTTTTTGGATTCGAAGTAGAAAAATCTTTATATCATAATAACATATATACCAAGTAGATAAGTAACTGCTAACTTATTAACTATAACATAATTTCGAATATTTCTTAATTGCTACAAAATTCTCCAACCCAACTTCCACGCTCAATTCTCAAATTTCACTCCAACTTCACCACCTATATACTGAATTCGAAAATTGTCTTTACCATCGACCACCGTGAACCCTCTAACACTATACCGCACTATATATACATATATACATAGTCGTTGGAGTCGGAAACCGTCACGAGCGGCTGTGAACTGAGTAACGACGCGACACGCGCGTATATGCGTATATAACACGCGTCTCCTCGCTACTATACATATATACATATACACCAGTAGGACTCGTGGGGCCTCTCGTCACGCATATTTCATTACGCGTGCGATGCCGGCAAGAGCCAGTGGTATATAGCCGCACCGTCACCGCTGCTGCTGATTCAATCGAACTCTCGAGTCCAAAGAACTTTGGGATATATTCGCATGCGCATCGGACGACTACTACTACTAGTGCTACTACCAGAGGAGTTGATTAAAACGCTAAGCCGGTAATCGACTTCCGCGGCGTTCGCTCGAGAGCGAAGTTGCTGCGCGTGGGTGCGGAGAGAGAGAGAGAGAGAAAGAGGATGTAGGTAGGGTGGTAGGTAGGTATAGTGGACATGGAGTTTAGAAGCTGCGATATTTCTTTTTTTTTCCATGGTAGGAAGTGGTACGGTGGATGTTATATAGGAATGATGTTAGAGTAAGGTGTAAAATTATATGTCGATGCAATGTTTTTAGGTAATTGCGTGTGAGATGTCGTTAATACTTTTTATATGATATAAAGTTTTATTGTGTAACATCATGGGTATACGAGTTTAAAGAAATTTTTAAATCATTTTTATCGTAATAAACGATTTCAATATATTTATTTCAAACGATACCAGGTATTCTGGTTATGCAAAGAATTTAATTAAAGATTAAAATATAAAACACAAGGTTATAAATTAATTTAATTTATTTAACTCGCATTTAATTACTTATGCAAATATGCGTTACCTTTAAATCCTTTATATATTTTTGCTCGCATTACTCGTGAATATAACAATGAATAATATATATACATCGCATCTGTACAAGGCGGAAAATATATATATTATCCACCGTGAAAACTATAAATACTTCATGGTCACTTATACATCAACACGGCCATAAATTTTACTTCCAATTTCATGATTCATAAATTATTGGGTTACCCTCAAGACTTCGATAATAAAAGCCACCTGCATTTTTAAACCTGCACTATTTCTAATAACACACCGTAACAACAATTTTACAAATCTTATATACATTTCCAGCATATAAAATAAACGTCTTCTCTCTCTTTCTAAAAATAAAATAAAAAGCACCGCAAACCCCAACTTTTACAGCAATGCGCAGCTGACAGCCAAAACGACTACGCGCGGCGTGCATGTAAAAAGCGATCTGGAAAAATCCCGCGGCATGGGTTCCTCCCACCGATATCGTTACCGCACCTATCGCGCGCGAATCCTCAACTTGTGCAGCATATATTCTCTCTCCGTCCAGTCTGGGTACTCGAGAATATAGCCTCTCCTCTCCGAAAGCGGACGCGCGCTCGTCCGGAGCTTCGACGCGCGGCCGATATAATACCCTCGGGGAAAGCGATTCTCCACGGATGCGAAGAAGGGTTTCTCTCTCTCTCTCTCCCTCTTTTCTACTTCGCCCCCTGGTGAAATAACGCGCGCGAATACGTTTTGACAATTCCATTACGATTATTTCGTCGCGCGCTACAGCAGCTGCTCGCTGTCGTCTATATATACATATATATATATATATATATATATATATATATATGTCTGTGTATATGTATGTATGCATGTATATATGCTATAAAATAGAGGTTCTAGAGATACACTCGTCCTCTTTCTCGCTCTGTCTCTCCGTGTGTGGGGCTACCCGTTGGGATTATCCGAATCGATTTCGTCGTATTCGGTGGTTCTATACACGCTCGCGTGTATGTCGTGTTGTTGTTTTTTTTTTGTTACGTTCGCGCGCGGATTTCTTTTCTTTTTCAGCACGCGGCTGAAATCTGTATTGAATTCGTGTTTTGAATTGATAGCGAGGGAGGATTCGGATTTTCCCTCCCACGTGATCGTTGGAAATTTTTGGAGCGCGGAGCTGTCATTTTTTGTACGCCAGGGTTGGTGAGGGACTACTGGACGCCAGTGCGAATTGGATTCGAACGTTCGTGTGTGTATGTGTGTGGAAGGATGTGTATATATAGAAGTGAGAGAAAAGACAGGTGGAATGGATAGAAGGGTATCTGGGTTGATCGGATTTTTCAGCGATGGGGAATGGATATTCGGTTTTGAATATCTGCGCAGGGAAAATTCGATTTTCTGATGTGTGAGCGGAAGTATATTGTTATAGTAGTTCTATTTTTTTGCAACTCAAGCAGTATCATTTAATACCAAGATTTACTAATAATAAGATTCAGAAGCCATCGATATTTCCTCTCATGTCCTTTTTTACCATAGCAACCGATCGCAAAGAACCCTCAAGACTTATATACGAATCTTCTTCGACAATCCTCATCATAAACAAGTGATATTCAAATCTCCTCGCGAGCTGTCCATAAATCTGTCTTTAAAACAAAGACCTCTCAAAATCATCAAGCATCCGTACACAATAGCCTCTCCACAATCCTGTCTACCATTTCTCTTATCCTTCCGCACATACGTATATATGCACAACAACACGCAGACATAAGTATAAAGCGACAAAAAAATCTTTATGTATACTTCTGCTTCACTCATCGCCGCTATATACCACGCACAAGCGGCATGAGCTCAGTTAAATATGACAAGCCGGCGATATCAATGCCTCCATTATACACGGACAGTTAGAGAGATATCCCGACGACGACGACGTCGTACATACGGCATATCTGCATAATCCCAAGGCGCGTAGGAGAGTAAGAGAGAGAGAGAGAACGCAGAGAGCCATATAATAGAGTTAGGCCATTGTGCGCACGAGCGAGCGATCGGCGCCCTGCAGCATTATTATGCAAATGTCGCATATTCCCAGACGGCAGTAAACAAGCGTGTCTCGCTCGCACTCTCTCTCTCCCTTACAAATCTGTGAGCGCAATGCTGCTGCTACTGCAGCTTCCGAGTGGAAACGAGCCGATATCGATATACGCTCGCGTATGTTCGCATGTATCGTTTGAATTGAATTGTTCGACGACGCAACGCAGGTCCGTGTAAAGGAGTGCGTGGATGGGTGTAGATGAAGGGGAGAGAGGATATGTGTTGGATATTTTGGGTTGAGGTATAAGACGGTGGTTTTATTCTATAGTTATTATTTTATTCCTATATAGTTATGGTTTATTGTGGTATCATGACAATATGAATACAATACTTGTACGGAATTATACAAAATAATGTATACAAATGATGTAGTAAAACTTCTTATAGATGTTAATATATTTTTCATCGATTGGTACTTGTTTATAATTATTCATCATATACACATATAATACACGAATACTATTAATAAATTTACATAAAAATTTTTTTTCCACGATTTATTTATAAACCACCACGTATCACCGATTAAACGGACAAGTTCAAGCCACCATATTGGACGATCACAATAGGTACACCACGATGATCAACTCCAGCAGCAGCTACTTATACGCAAAGGGAGAGAAAATCCTCCAGTTCCATTTAAACGCGCGCGCGCTCGCGCTTATAGACAGGCGCGCAAGAACCACGCACGTATGTATAGTTTCCATACAAGGAAATAAGTCGCTCAGCGATCGTCGGCCTTGGACCCGCCGAGAGTATATATATATATACAAGACGCAGCGATGTATATATACACCTATATACATATACATCGTTGAGATGTCGCTTCTATATACGCGCGCATCTACGCATTTGGACAGTGCAAATGACTTACGCGCTACATGTAGTGTATTAGAAGAACGAGAAAGAGAGAAAAAAAACGAAGAAATCGGCTTGCAAACGAGCTGTTCCGAGAATTTAGCGCCATGTAATCGCTTGAGTATCTGCTTTTTCAGGCTAAAAGGCGCGGCGAGAGAAATTTTTCGATTTGTCGTAGTATTTTACCAAAAATGTCAAAGAGGTTGCTGCAATATGGAGCTCTTAGGCGGTGTCTCGCCCGTTTTCGAGTTTTTTTTTTCTTTTTGCTCTCTATCTATCGCTCTTACTGATCGTGTGTTGTAATTTCATGAATATATATATATATAGCGGCGGTCAAAGAGAACACGAGCTATGACGGGTTTTGGTCGTGACACGTGAGAGAAGTTGACGGATGTTGTAAAAGTGTTGCTTAAAAGTCGTTTTATTTGAAATGTTGCGGCGTTCGGCATAAACGCCTTTAATTAAGTAGTTACGCTGTTTTTTCTTTTTGCTTATAAATACACACGTATTTGAACTTTTAAATCATGCAGTTTTCAGCTTCATTCTTTTATCTTACTCAATTTATCCGCACCCCTGAAAAAAACCAACAATACCCCACTGACACCGACAACTCAATTTCTCTAAACCTTCTAGCTCCATTAATCAGCGACGCGTCGTAAAATCAAAACTACCCCCGAATCATCCCTCTATACCGAAATTAAACGCGCATCCTCGAAAACACACACGCACGCGTCCCTTATGCACACGTTACTGCGGCAATAACCCCCCGCCGTGCCCTTTCCCATTGTTTAACCATATATACGCTGACCCCTACGCGCACTGGCTGTTAATATTTTAAGGGGGAGTCGAGTAAAAGTACGACGCACGCGACTCGTACAATGCGCGTGTCGTGGCCGTTCTGGAAGTCAACCTGTGAGCGCGTTGTTGGATTGCGCACATGAGCGATGAACGCGTGGGCGGATTGGGATGTGCACTTTTCGTTATTGTCGTTGGTTGGGACGCGGGGTAGGAGCTTTTCGAAGTAATTTTGGTGGATTGAGGTTTGTGTAGTTATAAAATTTTTATTTAATGCGATTAAAATTTTCTTTGGAAATGTTTGACTCAATATATTGTATTTATATAAAGAGATAACTTTTCTATAATAATTATTATAATTTTAGTCAACCCGAAACAAGTGAAGTGGTTACAAAAGCTACCATAACAATGCGGCAACAATTATCACGGTTCCACTGTAAATTTTACTCAGTTATTACAATAATTTACCATACAGCTTCAGTAATTTAATCAGATTTAATTAAATGTTATAGTATTTTTTAAATTCTCGTCCAAGAATTTTTCTCGTGTATTTTGTATGAGATATCAAGGGAAAGAAACAACATAAAATAAATGACAATTATATTTTTAACGGGGCTTCTACATAATTATCGAATAAAGATTGTATTTTATAAATTTCGTTTTAATATCTATCAAAATATTCGAAACAATAATAAAATTACCTTACAAAAATACACACGGAATTAAAATATAACAAACCGTTATTTATATTTAAAAACTTTTCAGTGTCAAAATACAATGCACTCACTAAAACACCTCAAATCACTTCATTACCATAAACGCGCGCAGACGCCCGAAACCGAAAAATCCATCACAATCCATTCCACCCATCTCATCATAAATCAAGCAATCGCATTAATAACCCAAATTTGCCAAAACTGCATTTACCCGTCACGATAAAATCTCACTCTCTCCCTTCCCAGAACCTCGCACGTATACGCAAGCGCGCGCGCGATATCCCCGGGGTTATGATTAATGGATCGGGGCCGGCATTAGCACCCACTTGCTACCGGCATGCTTGCTCCCTCGCGTGCGAGCTATGCGAACGCATATATATATATATATATATATATATACAAGGGCGACGAAGCGCGATTTACATTTTGAATTTAATAATCCCCCCTCTGGCACGCCAAGGGACTTATTGACTCCGGCGGCTGCACCCTTCAACCTTTTTAGCTGACTATATACGTTGAAAGGAAAGAGAGAGAGAGAAAGAAAGAGATGGTTAACGATGGAGAAATGGGCTCTCGAGTGCGCCTGATTTGTAGATGTAGTAGAAGCGCTCGCGAGCGGTGTGAGCTTTCTTTAGCCGGCTGATTCGATTGCGCTCGTTTGGTCGGAGATTATTGGTCGTTGGAGCGAGAGGATTGAATTAGGCGCGATGGGAAGTGAATGATTGGTGCGAATTTTTTTTTTCGTATTATTGGAATAATATTGAATGCGGGGGGAGTTTAGCTGTCGAGTAGCAAAATATTGGCAGTTATGGAGAAATTTTTAATATTTAGAAGCGTACGTATATTATGACTAAAGACTACTTTTGTAATTCAAACTTACATTTCTATATACATGAAACGTAGAGCTTATAACGAAACCAATCTACCAACGATAAAAAAGAATCACCTTTACAACCCCTAAATCTGTGTCAATCCTTACAAAGCATCTCTTCTCTCTTTCTTTTCTACCCTGGAGTTCCCAAAAAAAAAATAAAATAAAATAAAATAAAGGCCGAAATTAGCCCTCCATTTAATGTCCCTCTCATTCGTGCAAAGAATCGCGTCCAAGCGAATTATACCTTCCCCGCCTGCACACTACGACGACACCCACAGCCAATTCTCTCGATCGAACAACGACTACGACGACGACGACGACAATCGCCTCGTACCTACTACTATACGTGTTCTACGTGTACTACCACTCTCCAAGGTGTCCCGCTGCTCCTGTACATACACACACACACATACATACGTACATACACGTCGAGTCATATAACGATAACAATGGTCCCGAGAGGATACAATGTATGAGGTTTATTGTTCCCTTGAAAGCCGCTGCGCCGCTCTTGGTCCATCTGCTGAGCCAGCGACCACGTCAACTGCATCAACAGTGCCACAGCGGAACTGACCAGCCGCCGCCCCCGCAGTTCAGACTGACCAGAGCTACTACTGCTGCTGCTGGCGCAGAAATCGCCCGGGGTATCGATAATATTTGACTTGGTGTGTATAGCTCTCTACTCCTACGGGATATAGGTATGTATAGTAGTGGGACTTTGTGTTTGCACGGGCAGTTAGGCGGAATTGCCGATCGACCGGAGCGTATGGCGCGAAAGATGTAATGTGTGTGAGAGAGAGAGATGTGTTTTCCTTTGTCTGGCGAGGGTGGTTTTGGAAATTGGTAATTTTGAGTTTCAATGGTTGAAGGATGAAAATGTTGCTTATGTAGGGTAAATTGCAAGGACGTTGTGAAACTTTTGTTGGACAATGCCATTATTGAAGAGATAATAATATAAGAAAATGCTCAATGAATATTTTATTGATTAAGGCAGAAAATTATACTTTTTCAAAATTTATTTTATATGTACAATAAGTAATGATTTTCTTTTAATCAATATTTTTGGAGAGATAAAGGGAGGGGATGATAAAATTGTTTATGATTCCTTGGTTTAAATTTACGTGATTTAATTTTTTCTTTTAAGTTACCAAAGACCATTCTTTACACCATGTTTTAATCGAGCTAGCTTTCTAACCAACTTACCAATTGTTCAACTATAGTTGGACAATTTTAAAGTATATTTCTAAACATTACCATTGTCCACCAAATCAACAACTCACCCCTTTGTTTTATTAAAAAAGTATAAGAAAAGCTCAAAACACCCCAGCAAAACGCACCTAAACATCGTCAACCCAACCATCACCACCCTCTTCCCCCTATACGTTCTCCAAATATCTCGCTCCCTGCACCAATGCCGCATCGACTTTGTCTCCGTACCTGCATCAGTATATACAACCTCCAACTCACCTACCACACATAACACGCATCCACGCACATGCTCACGTATATATATATACATATATATACAACCACGATTTGCACTCGTTGTATACCAGCACCTCGCGCGACATCGCGATGCATGCACGGATATATACGTGCGCACCACTACTCTCTTTCCGGGCTTCTACCTCTCGCGCGACACACGCTACCGCCTGGTTAGCTTGGCTTTTCGGCTGCAACCGTCCATAGGGTACCAAACACGTTTCACAGAGAGAGCGAGTGAGTGAGAGAGAGAGAAGCTACTACCTCTGCAGCCGCTTAATATTGACAAAGGGTTAACGAGAGAGAGAGAGAGAGAGACTCGTGTGTAGCGCACTCGACCGTATATACGCGCGCGTGCGTCTCTCGCGGAATGCAAGCGACCGCGCGCGTGTACACAGTCGGCTAGTTCGCTCTTTGTTCGAATGGCCGTACAGAGCAGCAGTGATTCCGTCTATGCATCTCTCTCTCTCTCTCTCTCCTCTCCTCTCCCTCTGTATCGTTCCTTTTGTGCGAATTCCGCCTACTGCGGTGTATATATGTGTGTATACATCTGTGTATCTATGTATCGCTATACGTCTCTCCCTCTGTGTGTGTCTATGGACTGATTTCCGTACGCCGAGCAAGAGAGAGAGAGAGACCGATCGTATACAGCCGGATAGATATCCTCCCGTTGGCGATGCACTATAATTAACGAGGACTAACCTCTCGTTCTCCTCCAATTTTAACGTGTATACCTCGCGCGATCATAATAATCGGTCGAAACGATCTCTCTCTCTCTCTTTTTTTGCTTGTCAATCAGAGATGTTCGTAAGGGGGAGGAGGACCTTATGTGCTCGCGTGACTGTATGTTTGTGAGAGAGTAGTCGATGCTTACCCATTAGCCTGAGAGTGAGAGAGATGCGCAAGTTCTTTGCATCCTTGGCCTTCGCGATCTCACGCCACTGTAGCTCGACGATGCGCTTGTAGCGTATTTGTAGGACGAAGGTGAGGTACAAGGTGTGCGCCGTGTCCTGGCTTTTAGCATGTCGATGGAAGGGTTATCGTTATCCCTTATTCTTCGTGCTTTACCGTGTGTTTCTTTCTCCCTTCGGTTCGATCGTGTGTTCTTTCGATAGATATTTTTATATCGTATACAGAGAGTAAGATAAGTTTTTTTTATATGTTTTTGATATAAGAATTACATTCGTTTTGGTATTTTTGAAAACGAATAGAATTTTATTTAATTATCATTAACGTGTATTACTATATGGATATCAAGATCATATAGCAGCGGACGAAGCATCTTAAGTAATTCAACAACCGTAAAATTGAAAAACGATGAGCATACACCACCTCTGTATAATACCCATCTCGTCAGATTCACCGCTATATTTTGGCCAACTCGAACGTGTCTTCGATGATGCTAATTGCCGACGGAAAGAAGGCACGTATTTGACGCACACTATACGCCTGTCTTTATCTTTTCCGGGCGGGGAGGGAACGGCCCACCAAAGGCCGATTATACATCCGCCGCCACGTCGTGCACACGCGCGACGTGGTGTGTGCTAACTTAATTGCATCGAACTCGAGGTAAAATTACCGCTTTCCGACTGGTGGCCAGGGCTAATTTTATTATTACCTTCTGATCGTGCGTTGCGATAATCTTGTGAGAAATGTCTTATCGGTGTCTGGGATCGTGTTATTTGTACGTTACCTGAAAACGCAAAGATTTTTATCGAACCGAATCGGTTTGAACAAAGCTGGATGTGATATCGAATTGATATATAAATATTATTATTATTTTTATAACATCTCGTATTTTTAGTTTTTCTTACAATTTCAATTACAATATTCACGAGACGATAGATCATTGAGAACTATTTTTAACTGATAAAAACGAAGGATACATATGTACACAAGTAAATTACTGATTCTAACGTCCCTTCAAGAACTCTTTCTAAAGAAAATAAAAAAAATAATTCGAGTAACCGTCGCTCAGCCATCTTCTTAAAAGACTCGGAAAATTGAAAGAAAAATGACTTCGCAAAATACTTTTCGACGCAAAAGTACACACACATCAGATCTGACTTCCATTTCTTTCGAAGCTCGAGTATAATTTCTACTTCTCCCTCACCGTTTTTTTCTCCAAAACGACATAGACAAAGCGTAAAAATCACCAATATCGCGACACGAATACATCGCATCTCTCTCTCCCTCTTTTCAAAAAGAAATAAAGAAACCGAACCATCAATCACCGACCTTCTCTCTTTCACCCTCTTTCTCTCACCTCCTCCCAAGGAAAAATTCCTCAGACCAACGTTCTTTCCAATAAATATCCGTCACCCCTTCATCCACCCATTCCCCCCTCTTCGCAAACAAAAGCACGCGCGCTGCGAAAAGGCTTATATAAGCGCTCGTATACGCACTTATGATAAGACTTGGCCTGGGATATACGTTAGCGTCCCTTCGCCGCCTTGTTATAATAATCTGCGATCCACGTACACACATATATATATACATATATATATATATATATATACACATACATTCACGTACATATATAGAAGGTCCGTATAGTCGCCGCTAGACGCGCGCTATCTCGGATCGGGGGTGTGACGGACCTACGTAAGCCGGTTATCTAAATACCGTAAATAACGCGCGCGCGCGTGAGTACGACCCTACCTACTAGTGGTGGTGCTATGTAGTAGCAGCAGCAGCAGCAGCAGCAACACCCTTTCGTCGATTCTCGCCTTTCTCTCTCGGCGTTTACGCGTGTACACTACTACGTCCGCGGTGTTCCTTTTTTTTTTGCGTATGTTCTCGTTGCGCATGTTGTATAGTTCTCTATATGTGTGCGTCGTGTATTTCTCGCCTTTTTTTCCCCGGGAGAAGGGAAAGATCGCGACTTTGGTATTTATCAGGATTTAGAGCAGGAGAGAGAGAGAGAGAGGTCAGAGGTATATGGTTAGGGAGAGAAGAAAAAAAATGCGGACAGAGATGTGTTTTATGAGAGCGGCACGAGACCGACATTCTTAATGAGGCTATTGTGCTAATCGAAGATGTATTGAAAGGGGGGTTTGAAAGACGACGTCGTGTGTGAGAGAAAGAGAGAGAGAGAGAGAGGAAAAGAACAGGGGGCATAGACTGATGTATGACTTCTAGTCGATGTTCAATTTCCGGACGATACAGACGGGGTTGGAAAATATTCTGTCGAGGTAATAGAAGGAGCTGTTGTAGAAGGGAAACGTATATATAGAATTCATACATTTTCAATGCATTATTTATCGTTCGTTGCTTCCTAAAGATTATTTATATATATATAACTTTGTAAATACATTTAATAAATTTATTTTGTTTATACTTAAACATATTATTTTACTGTATAAACACGAAAGTAATTAAGCAACCATGTTATAACTTAAATCCAGTCTTCAACTTGTCAATCCCAAGCGTAATGAAATCAAAATGACCAACGAAAAACTGCCTAACGAAAGCCCCTCGCGCCAAATCCTTTAGCCTGGTAAATATCATTTTCTCATTCTCCTACTTCTCCGCTACGCGAAAATCCGCGTTAACCAAGGGTGAAAGCTCGAGTAAAACTCGTTCTCTCTTTCCAGCAGCAGCAGCAGCAACACACTAACAGCAGTAGAGCAATGTCCAGACAAATGAACACGTCGTGACGAGCAGCATTTCCCGTTCGCCCTACCGTGAAAACGTTATATCCAACTGGTATATGTATGTGTGTGTATAAGGCACCAATATAGGAGTAACGAAGGCACAACCCCTTTTTTTTCAAAGATTGATTACCACCGCGAGATAAAAACGTTATCTCCATCTCTCGCGTAAATAATCTTTTATTTAATCCCCGGGAAAGCATAGCATCCCCCTCTTGTTACCAACTACGTTGACTACCCCTCAACACTTGCTCTCGATACGTATATATAGGACTCGCTCTCTCTTCATTTTTCTCCATTGTGATGGGTGCCGGATGCTATCTCAATGGATTATTTTCCGGATAAGTGGATGACGAGTATGGTATAGTGTGGGGGGCGGTAGACGTTATATATAGAAGTGGGGGTATAGAGAAGGCGGGAGCAAATATGAAACGAACGACGAGTAAATCTGCTTTTTCTTGGGTATATACGAGAACGAGAGCGAGTGGCGTTAACATGCGCGTAATCACGGATTACGTGAGCTCGACCGTGTGGGTGCGGGTGTATATATGGTATTGCGTTATCGCAGCTCATATTTTCATAGAGGGATGGCGGCGTTTATGGGGTTTCGAAGTGCCAAGGGGGGAAGAGGGGGATGAGAAAGAGTAAGGCTTCGTGAGAGTTGTTTCTTTTTGCCGATGTTCACTCGGTTGCTGATTTATGATGGATTCATTGTTGACGTATTTAATGTGATTTTAGCTTATAGAACGTATGTTCGATGAAGGAGTGTATTAAATGGTAAAAAAGCGATGTTATGATACAAAGTAAATAAATAGATTTTATCAAAATCATGGTTTACAATGTAGAATAGGATAGTATTTTTTATTTATAATTTCCTCATTATTTCATAGTACAGTTGTAAAATTATCTTAAAACGTTAATTTAAAACAAAATAAAAGAAACTAAATATACTTTGGTACTATACTACAAGAATATAACGTAGCTCCCGTAAAGAATTTCTAAAAGCGACAACTCCCCTCCTATACTTCCAAACGTTTCTAATTTAAAAACTCTCTTACTCCCTCCCTCTCCCTCTTAACAATACCTCGAAGAAAAATCGCGCCACCCTTCAACTCGGCAAAATACCGCGAAACCGAAACGTTGCGCCCACCCCCCGCTTCGAAAAAAAAACCTGTCAAACATCACGCGTTCTCCTCCCCTCTCTCACCTCCCTCTTCGAAAAAAGAAAAATATTCGGAAAAGTCAGCTAGCTCCAATGGGGGGAAGAGAAAGAGCAGCACTCATTTGAAGCTCTCGCGCGCGCGCGCGCGCACGAAGCTGTCAGACTCTCCTCGCGCATTTTTCACGCCACTACGCTACATACCTTCTCTCTCTTTCTCGTCTCTTCTAACGAAATGCCATCGTCGTCGTCGTCGTCAGCGTCGACGGATGACACTCTAGGCGGGGCTGTGCACGAGGAAAATTCGCCACGTATATATACCGGGGCGGCGCGTGCGTTGATAAATGCGATAAATCTGGCGAGACACGAGCGTAGCGCGCGTCAACGTGATGTATGAGGGGAGGCTCCGACGTTCTTTTTTTTTTGCGCGCACGTTCCTCTCTCTCTCTCTCTCTCGGTCTTCTCTCTCTCGTTCTCTGCGAATGAGAGTGAGGGAGATTTTGTATGTATAAAATGCGTATGCCATAAACGCGGGGCTCTCTACCGATCTTGGAGAGAGAGAGATCGATATGTGTTGGAATGACGGGAGTAAGAGAGAGAGTGGTAACGTGACGTTCAGGTTCTTGTTATCGCTGCGTGTAGAAGTTCTGGTCGTCTCTGCGCGATCTTTCATCATTTTGTCGTTCTGTATCTGTAAATGTGTATGAGGGTGGAGGAGAGGTTTTTCTAAGAGGTTTTGGTGATATAAACGGAAGATGAAATTCGAGGTCGTTTGTTATAGTGATGTATCGAGGATTTATGGTAATAATTGGCAGGGAGACTAGTGAGGAGGGACGATGATGGAAGGAAAAGTAGGAAATGGGAAAAATTGATGCATGTATTTTCCGGATGACGAGGCGGCTAACGATGAGAATTCTGAGAAATGGTTTGGCGCAGAAAATTTACGAACTGTTTGTCTACTCTTATACGTGGCATTATTAGCATGATGAAATGTACATTACACTAATATCGCTGGTTTCATTACGAAAAAAGGATCGTAGATAACTATAAAGTTTATTTATCACCATAGAACCGGCACTTTCGGAAAAAATATTCTCATTTCCCACTGCCTTTTGATTATAAAGCCTTGGAAAACAACAAAAACAAAACATATTTTCATTAAACCCAATGCCCGACACGCTCTCGTATATACATACTACCGCACCACCACCACGGTACCGCTAAAAGAATCCGTTATTTCAATGCACTCGTACTTATACACATACCCATCCCTAACGAAAACCACCACCGTTCTCGAAGCTTTTTAATCTCGCTATATTTGCTTAAAAAACTCGCACAGCCCGCGGCCTTTCACGCCATTGTGCAAATTATGCTGAATAGCTTCCCCGCGCGCCGTATATATACTAACCAACCCCTTAAAACTCTTACACTAACCTTCCCCCTCTCCCTCAAAATAAAACGTTCGCGCAACCGCGCGCTCGCGTGCGCTTCATTCACTCGTTGCTTCCATCTTACAACATGTATATACGCGTGGCGCCTTACCTCCCAGAGAACGAAAAGAAAAAAGGCTATGTACTCTTGCAACATTGAACGGATTCTATATATGTACATATATCTATATAGACAGACGAGAAAAATTCGGACGTACGCGTACGCCATTATGCCCGCATACTCGCATCATCCCCCTATCTTAAGTATCCGCCAACCCTACGCGAGAGAAGAAAAGACTCGCTATCGTCTACGTATACACATATATATATATATATACATATACATAAAAGGGCGGCCTCAGGACGATGAATTTTATTTTATGGTCGCCTCTCCGGTACGCGCGAGGGTTCGCCTTCCCCCCCAGTCGAGGGTGGAATATGTTTCGTATCATCTCCTCCGCCTTCTCCTCCTCCTTCTTCTTCTGCTGCTGCACAGCCATAACCGCTATACCGACGCCACGATTCTCTCTTTCCATATACGCGCGTTTATCTCTCACGCTCTCTCTCTTTCTCAGCAGCCATTTTGAATAAATTCACAAGCGGCATAATAACGAGGGAGAGTTATCTCGCGCGGCGTTCGCTTCGATTTCCCATTTAAACGTTCTTATGTATGTATATAGGGTGAGAGAAGAGAAGAGAGAGAGAGAGCCGGAAAATATTAGCCTCGGCGTATAAAAACCCTCTCTCTCTCTTTCTCTTCGCGCGAACGCCCGCGCGCGCGCGCCTTTCCCTTCTACTTATGCTCGTTCTACTTATTTGCTGAGGAAGAGGCAGATGGGTGGGAGGGGGGGGGGAGGTGGAGGAGGTTCTTTCTTCTCCCGCGAGAGGCTCGGAGATTCTATTATTTCAATTTTGCTAAAAGCTGGTGGGAATTTCAGAGTTGGAAAACGGGTTTTTTTTTCTTCTTTTTCTTTGTCGGGAGAGAGCGAGAGAGAGAGAGGCTTTCTTGGGTGTAGGCTGAATGAGGATGCTTGCCTTTTACGTCATTGCTGAGATGTATACTTAGGCGTATTTGTGGTTTCTTCAATATATATTTAGTTAATATTTATGTGTTATATAGATTACCGTTACTTTTTCCTGTAAAAAAAGGTTTTTATACGTTACATTTTAAAATTCAAGTAATAAATCTTAAAATTTACTAAAATTCTAAATTTTTCCTAGAAATTCTTAATCAATTTCGTTGCTAGAATTGATGCTTAAATTATTTCTAATCTAATTTACCAAAAATCAACATTGATAGACTTACTGGTAATCGCAATCTCAGCTAATCCCCCTCCATTCTTAATCAAATAATCCTGTTTTAAACAATGACAAATAACGAAATTCCGCCAACATCTCAGCGTTAACCCCTGCCCCTTTAATGAAAACGAATCTATTCCGATAACACGTCATTAAAATTTATCATCACTGCGCGCGTGAAGACTCGAACCAGTACCCCATAAACAACTCGAGTTTAATGAAAACTAACGACGGCGCTTCCCGACCAATTAAATTACCTTCATTTTAAATTTATCGCCACCTTCTAATCACCTCCCTACAACCACCACTACCACCACCCCCTTAAAGAAAATCAATCACGCGAACGAACGAACGAACGCGTGGCTCGCCTCATATCAATAAACTCCAACTCTAAAGAAACCTCCACCCCCCTCTGGTATCTCTAACCCCCCCGTTCGACAAACACAAGAAAGCGAGCGAGGCCAAGCAGCGTGAGTGAGTAAGAGAGAAAAAAAATCAATCTAAAGTCCCGCGTCGACTTTTTACCAGTTTACACGCGCGCGTAGCCACCACCACACCACTACCACCACCAGCGGGGCAATATATTTTTTCGCGCGCTCCCGCGTCGAAGATCAATAGGGCGCGAGCTGGCAACATTACCCGCGAGGAAAAGGCGCGCGCGAGGGTGTGGGAAAGAGAAAGAAAGAGCGAGAGAGAGAGAGAGAAAAAAAAACAACAAAGATAACGCGCCGAAGGCTTTTATGACCTTTTTCGCATTCAGGTCTCGCCGACGCTGGGTAATATCCTGAGGGTGAGAGCAAGTGAGAGCAAGAGAGAGAGAGAGAGAGAGAAAAAGGACGGCTCGGAGAACTTTCCTCCCGTGCTACGTCTCTACGTCTATACGTGTATATGTATGTATGTATGTGTAAGCGGTGTGCGAAGCTCGCGCGCAGTAAAAGCTGGGGGGGGGGGGGGAGAAGGTGCCGGGCGTATGCTTATTTTAATTGAAACAGCCGCTTGTGCGCGCGCGGACGGGCGCTTAAAAGCGAGGACAGAACGCCGTGAGCGCGCGCGGGGATATTGTTTCAAACGAATATGCAAATCATGAAAAGCGAGAGAAAGAGAGACGCAGTAATTCCTATCAGGGGAGAGGAGGTGAACGCGCGCGCGCGAGGCTCTCTCAAAACGTGCCAGGAATATCGCAGCCGCTGTTTTCCTTTTCGCGCGTAAGCGCGCTCGTTCGCGTGTACGCGTTTTTTTCTCCCTCTCTCTCACTTGCTCTCTTCTGTACACGTTGATTTTAGCCTTCGAGGAGAGAGGGAGGAAAAACGATATTCGTCGGATGATCGCGTATAAATTATTCGGGGAATTCGATTGTAGCTAGGGGATGAGCGCGAATGCCGCGTGAGCTAATTGATTCGCGAGACGACTTTTGGCACTGAGTCGTATAAGCGTAGGATGTGCTATTCAGAGGAAGGTGAATTCGGAATATCGAGGAGTTTCGGTTTTATGTGGTCTCGTGTTCTGATGAAAATTCGAGGTGGGAAAAATTTTTACGGGGGGAAGGAGGAGGAGGAGGAGAGGTACGAGAGAATGCGCAGTGTGCGAGGTGGCGCTTTGCGAATGTAAAGTGTGCGAGAGCGGTGCTGTGTAAAAGTAAGGAACGGTTTTATAGTCGTTTAACACGTTTTATGGTATACAGTTTCGAGATTCCTAAAGAATAGTTGACTTCTTTTTTTATAGTAATGTTTATGTCTGATAACTGTGCTTCTTATAATACGTCGTACAAAGGTTGCTAAGAGATAACATTTTTTTTAAAATCTAAAGTAAAAAGGGGATATATTGTTTGAAGAATTATATAAATATATAATAATATAATATTTCCATTTGCATTTGTCTTCCCATACTGAACTCGTACTACTGTTCCAATATAAGAAATTAATAATTGTTAAAATTACTCGATACCAACAGAACCATGAATTTCTTATCCTTTTTTAAAATAAATCCTTTCTACCATTACACAAATTATCATATCCCTTAATACAAACAAAAAGCACTCGGACAATATTAAAAACCCTTATTAGCACTCCATTGCGAAAAAAGGCGCCTCGCAACGCGCGCAAACTTAATTAATACGTTGTTTGTGTGCTTATGCCTCCGCCTCATCCTCATCCCTCGCGTTACGGTGTCCGAGAAAATAATTATCGCACGCGCCTCTCTCTCTCACTCGCGCGTGAAAAGCGATCGATATGGCTATACACAGAGAGAGAGAGAGAGAGAGAGAGCCGTCGGCGCGTCGGAGCTTTCGTTATTGGATTCGCGCGAGCGCTCGACGACTACTACTACTACTACTACTCCGAGGCGCTGGAATTCTATCGGAGAAATTAAATTTCATTAAGGACATATAAGAGGGCGAACAGCGGCAGCAGCCTCGCAGCAGCAGCAATGTAAACGCTTGTTTGTTGCCGAGTGCCGCATAAATATAAATTAGCTTCTGCGCGCGCGCGCGCACGCTAGCAAGCGAGGGAATTAATTGTATCGCGCGCGCGGGCGCGCGTGAGGCGTTCAAAACATGTTTCTCTTGAGAGTCTTGCGAGTGAGGGAGAATGAACTTTTATTACAGTGCTATGGTGGTGGTGGTGGTGGTGGTGATGTTCGCGTTGGCCGGGATATCGACGACGCATAAAGCGCGGTAATGCGCGCGAGGTAAAGAGGGAGAAAGAGGGTGAGAGAGTGGATTGCTGAGTTCCCACCTTTCGGATGGTTAAGTGTTTTAGTGTGGAATGGTAAAAGCGTTGAGCTGACAGATGATAAATATATATGTCGTGAGGATTTTTCGTAATTTTTTTCTTTTCTTAGCTGTGATGAAAATAAATATAATGTTTCAGGAAAACTGTTTGTATGTGAATATACAAGGGATCTACAATACATATATAATCTGATATCGGAAGCCAAATTGATCGTCGAAAAATTCATAAATAACTCTTTGATTCTTTTTGCAATTGAACTGTAAAAATCATTTTAAAACGAGCAGATTAGCCTTTTTTTATAACTAGATTTACTCAAGCGCGCTTCGTGCGGGCAATATCAATATCAGCAATAGAAATATTATAAATAGATATATTATGGATAAATAATAACTAAAATAAAGTCTTCTGTACAGCAATCATAGATTATAGTGAAATCAAAAAAAATAAAATAAAATGTTTTTATAAATACATATACTTAAGAACTCACAATACAAGAACGTCAGTCATTCCATTTTCTTCCGTTATTTTACACTTAAAACATTGAGTGAATACACCTTAGTTCTTAATACATATAATCATGTTATAGTAAAATATTGATAATAAATACAACAAAAGATAACGACAATATTATTTTAATTTATAAATATTTATTATCATTTAAAACTTTCAAAATTTAAGATTTAATTCAAAATATCGCGCCTTTTTAAAGATGAACCAATCAGAACACGTTTTAGCCGGCTTCACTTTTTTCGTATCTCTTTTTTAAGAAAGGAATCACAAAACGATGTTTATCTGATTTTTGCACAACGACAATAACTCAAAAGCATTCGTAAACTTCAAAATGAAACAATACTCACTTACCCATTGCACATCCCAAAACTCATTCCTCAACCATCACCCGCCATTCACCCAGCTTTACTACATCTCCCGTCATCTCTTCTCTCGCACGCGAGCGCGAAACCGACCACGAGTCCAGATATCTCTCGCGGGCGCGGTTTCGCGCTAGATCGATCGCGTTCTATCGTTGCGGCCAAGTTTCTCTCTCTCTCTCTCTCTCTCTCTCTCTCTCACTCGCTGCAGCAAGACGACCAAGAGACGGAAGTTGGCGCCACTACTCGCTCGAGTCGTCATAGTGCAAACGCTGCCGCACTGTCGCTAGCCCGTTCAACGGAGCTAGACTATAACGTATACGTTTGCCCGTAACGGAATACTTGGTAGACGCTGAATAAACGGGTAAGTCTTGGGTGGTGGTCTATGTGCGTCTGTGAAAGTGGGTAAGTTGGGTTGAGGTTGAGCGAGAGAGAATCGCCTTGGAGATTCGTTACAAGTGTAATCTCGTAAGGAGTGAGAGATTAGGCGAGAGGTTAGTTGCTGCTGCTGTGGTGGTGCTTACTCGAGGAGGTGCTCGCAATGATACTTGTCCAAGGGGATGATGTTAATTTTCTATAAGCATTATTGGCTTTTTAATTTTAAATATATTATCCATTAACGTTAGTTGGAATTGATGAGATAACGATTTTTTAGTAAATCGATTTTTATTTTTAAAGGAAAAGGAAACGATGAATTAAAGAGCACTGACGCTTCTTGGAAGCAACGACGCGAACGGACGATATTCCAGAAGACTTGCGCGTTTAGAATATACACAGCAACTCTGGAGTACACTTTGTCATAAAACCTACGAAAGGACCTCGGCAGCTCCCAGTCGACCTAAAACCACCCTTTCAACATTAAAAAATTCACGAGCACGTACGACCATCGTCGTACAGCGCTGGACACTGTCCACCTACTTCTCTCTCTCTCACTCTCCAAGCTAAGCTCAAAAGACGTAAACTTTTTCGCTACCTCGCGAGCACCTGCGACGTCGCAGAAAGAAAAAGAGAGAGAGAGAGAGAGGAAAAGAGGAAGAGAAAGAAAGCATCATCGTAACGGCGGCAGCTGCAGCCTCTCCATCTCGTAAAACGGCGTAAGGGACGCTACGTGTCTCTGTCTCCACTCGCGTATGTGTATGTCTGTTTGTACAAAGAAAGGACACATAGTGGGCACGTATTCCGAAATTGATGCGTCTTCGCGCGCGTCCGCGCGAATGAGCAGAGAGAGGGTGAGAGAGAGAGAGCGAGTAGACTCCTATACACGTGCACATAAACTGGGCCAGGGTAGAGAACGGAGGAGTGACCCGACGCGCAGGAACAACGGGCAACTACGACTCCACGGCCAAGAATATATTGATAGTCAGCTCAAAACTCCATTAAGGGGCGTGCGCGCTCGCCTCTCCGTAAATACGAAAATGCTATCCCATTATTTACTGGTTAATTGGATTAATGAGTCTCGTTATTCCCAGAGAGCGAGAGAGTGTGTGTGTAGAGGATAGAAGGGTGGAGAGAGAGAGGGAGTGAACTCTCTGAGTGAGAGAGAAAGGACCTGAGGGGACGAGAGAGGGTGGTAAGACCGCCGCGTGGACAAATACGAGAGCGAGCCGTGAGTATGGAGGAGAAAGAGGAGGAGGCGGAGGATAAGAGAGAAAGCGCCAGACGTTTCGTAAATCCGGCGAGCGCGAGTGTGGGTGGATGGGAGAGAACGTGGGGTGAGTTGAGTGTGTGTGAGAGTGAGAGAGAGAGACTCGGACCGATCAGAAATTCTAAAGTAGGAGAAAAAGTGGAAGGGTGGGAACTGGGGGGAGAGATTATGAGGGTATTATTTTCTTTAAAGTTTAAAGAAGCGGGATAGAGAGTGGATGGTCAGTTGTGTAAATATAAAAAAAAAGGATCTTTGTGGGCTACAATTTGTTTTTAAACTCGTGTATGTTAAAATAGATAATTTGTTGTTATTTACGTATAATTTTTTTTATTAATAATATGTTAAATGTAAACGCTTAAAATATAGGGAAGAGTTGTCCAGTGGTGGTATCGATATAGTTTTTACAATAATACCTTCTATTCATATGAATTTAAATTAAAACACCAAAACAGAAAATAATCCTTTAAAATAAATACGTAAGTTTATTTTTAACGATTTCAAAAAAATATTCCCAGGTTCTAGCCACCTTAATACTTCACAAAAATTTTGAGACTTATTTAGTTGACATCAACACAGAACATATTATACCCATTTGTACTCATATAAAACACGACAAGAGACATTTAATTCTGAAATTTCGAAAAAAAATGAAAATTATTTATAACATCATGCTTAAAGAAAAGACAAGAAGAAAAAAGTAACTTTTAACACCATAGTTATGGTTAAAATACTAACTTTCTATGTAACTTTATAAAATTTTACATTTACAAAATCTGGCATAAAATATTTTTAATGAAATGATATTCTACATCTGACCATTGTATTACCATACGTCGTCACCGAAGCGAGAAACGTGTTGTGGCCATCTTTAGACTCTGGTCCTGATTGTGTATCTCTCTTCCATATAACATATGGCTACCATACCAAACATCACAACTCATTAACAACTCTTTGTATAACCATATTAAAATAACGCTACCCTACAGAAAAAATTACCCTCATTATAATAACTTTCAGAACACCTTTCGCATACCTCCACCAATGCTCCATGAATAACAACCTGAAAAAACCACTTCTCGCAAGAACTCGGCCAATTATCCTAAACAATTAACCTCGCTATGAATATGCAGCCAAAGGACCCTGGATCTCTTAACGACGACCACGAAAAACCCGCTCGTCATCGTCGTATCCAACCCACGGCTATTTTAGATGCGCGAAAAGTCTCTCCCATCATCATCATCTTCATCGCTATACAACCACCACCACCTTTACTACCACACGTGTGTTCCTTCCCATTCAGTATTTCTTTCGCCATTCAGAGCTCGCCTCGATCGCAGACGGAAGGACAGACACTGTTCCCGGTAGCGCGGGGGGTCGCGCAAAAAACGCCTCACTCGATTGCTCCCTCTCTTTCAAGGTGAATCGCAGAGCGAGTGAGAGAGAGAGAGAGGATCGACAGAAGAAGAAGTTGCGCCTTGCCTTAAATCATCAGCTATGATGTGTCCCTATGTGCATGTGCGTGTGTCTGCATGTGGGGAACGACGTGTCAGATGGGTAATGGAAGGTGGAGGCTATATAGAGAGAAAGAGTGAGTATGAGCGAGAGAATGGTAGTGCAGCACGCGCCACACCCTTTTTAAGAAGTCGCGGGATCTTGGGTGGCTTTTCCGATGGTGATGATGCTGGGTGAAACGAAGATACGCGGTGATTGAGAGAACGATCGAGATGCGTTTTCGAAGCGTTGTACTGATCTGAAATTTTGCTAATGGTGATGTAAATTAATAACGAGAATTGGGTACATGTTCTGCGTTGACTAACAATAAGAAATAATGGAAATTATATGAAAGTAATAAAATGATCAATGGAGAGTAGAATGAAAGTTAAGTTGATTGGTATGATTTTATAACAATTTTAATTCGTATCTACTTTTGGAATTTGAAATTGGAATTTCTTTAGAATTGTTTCGAAATCTAAATCAAACGTTCAATCTAATACAATGACTTCTGGGTAGTTATATAAAAACTGTATTTTTAATTAATCAAAAGTTTTATAAGGCAATGACCGCTGAAAAGACTCGATTCAAATCGGTTTCTGGAACAGTTTATTGATCAGTTACTATAAGAGGTAGAGGCTAAGAGAAAAACGGCCAAGTTGTCATTCAGAAACTGGTTGCGATTGCTGCCAGGAAAAGAAACCAATTAAATAATGTCGATGTATGCTGGAAAAAGTTAATATAAATTATATAAAGCAGTTTTTTTTCTATAAAAATTTATTTCCGATACTAAAGTTTCATTAAAAGTATGATTTATATACGACGATATTTTATGTAAACGTCGTCATTTTCCCGCGCTTAACACAGGAAATATGTTATGAATTTGTTTTTTGTCTTTTAATATCCGCTACGGTGTAATGAAAATAAATGTGAAACTTGATCATAACAGGTTTGTAATTATTTCTGTAATAACGATAGAAAACATTTCGAAGTATTGAATGATAACTGCACGATCATACATTGCTTCCACATTACACATATAAATGAGAAAATAATGATAATCCCAAGGAGGTTTTCCCCTATTTAGTTTCAGAAAGTTCAAATCAAGGAATTTCATAAAAAGTGGTGTATGTATTTAAGAGCCTACATTAAAAGTTTTCACATATTTTTACTAGAATTTGTTCAATCTTATGTCCAATATAACTACGTGAGATGCCAGTAAATTTATGTAGCCCACATTAAAACTCGTTTTCTACATATATTCACTAAAATCAGATCATGCTTACGAAAGCAACCCTCACCTTATACCCAATCGTACACAAGAACTAAACATGCCAAATATTATACTCTGCAATTAGCAAACCGCCCAACCTTTATCTCAGACTCTCAATCCATATATATAATCGACAATTATCTCTCATTACGAAAAAGGCGTTGACAAACTGCTGTCACCACGTCAATCGACCTCGCATAAAATCATCCATCCTTTTCAACGCGTCATCCTTCCTTAGAAACCACGTTGAAAAAAAACCGAAGAATCACGATAAAAAGACGTACGTGCGTACACACTACACACACACACGCACAAAACTCTGGCGCGACAAATAGATATATAGAAGCTGGGGGGGACCACTCGCACTGCACTCCGCAGGTCGCTTAGTCCTTTCGCGGCAACGTTCCTTCTCTCGCATTCCTCGGTTCCCCGAACTCTCCTACCTATACGCACGCGTCCTCGTCATAACACGTTCTCCTCCTCTTCTCTCTCTCTCTCTCTCTTTCTGCTTCGATGGAAATGATTTCCTAGCTCTCGCGCGCGCTAATATGGCGCGAGCGATTCGAAAAAGCCACACCGGCCGTTATAACCTTTTTTGCTCAATGCAGCAAGCAAGCAAGCGAGCGAGTGAGTGAGTGAGTGAGTGAGTGAGTGAACGAGTGAGCGAGAGGGAAAAAGAAGGATATGAAGCTTTCGATGGTAATGGCCGTTTTGCGAAACGTTATGATTTCTTGGAAGAGATGTGTGTGTGTGTATATGTGTGGTACACGCACGAGGTTACTACGTTTCTCCTTCTCTTAGTCGAAAGAGAGAGAGAATGACGTATATGGAATGCGCGCCGATTGTCTGTATATGTGTCTGACGGGGAATTGGCTTTTTTCGAAAAATTAATTAATGTCACTACTGTGATCGAGATTTCGAAGTGTAGTGTTTTTGCGTTGATGAGGTCGGACAGTGAGTCGATTGAATGGACATTTATATATAATATTTCTGACGCATCTGACGAAACTATAATTATTCTCGATACGGAAATATTTTTATAATATTTTATCGAATAATGATGATTTTTAACCTTTTCTTGTTTAATGTGTGTATATATACGTGATGATATATTTAACTTTAAATTTTATATGCAGGGAGGAACGCCAAACTAATAATAAACTCGTAAAATTTTTTACGATAAATTTTATGCCCACGAAAACAATACGCGTAGTTTTATTGTACGGCCGATTTAGATGCACAGAGGAAATTGTTATTTACTGCCTTTCCATTCTCTTTGCGTAAATAAAGCGCAGAGTGTACACAATGGAGCGGAAGGAAGGAAAATCGTAAAATATTAAGTGGCTTGCATATATATATATATATATATACACAATTATTCCTAAAAATACCTTCCTGTTATAAAAATACCATTTGGACAATAATACGCGTAATTGTCACTTATAAATAATAAGATATATATTTATTAAAAAATTAATTATAATTCCGTTAAACAAACACTTGCCTCTAATCGCAAAAATCGCCTCAATCCAGAACGCGCGCTCTTCTCTTTCTCTCTCTCATCCCCCTGACTCCCGCCCGCAATTCAATTTCCCATCGACTCGTACATAATTCAACCCCTCATGCACACGCACACCACTATACCATCACCCACCACCGCTGCCGCCGCCAGCAGCTCGAAAGACTAAATTACAAACGTATATGGGAGAGAGACAGAGAGAGAGAGAGAATCGCTTCCTCTCTCGCGATCTTTCTCTCTCTCTCTCGTCCGCTCGCGGGGCTTCCCACTTGTACGTTTTCATTGGTAAATTGATGAACGGATTTGCCGGCAAATGCGCGCGAAATACTTTCGAGCGCGAGCGACTTCGCTCTTCCCTCTCCTCTTTTCTTCTCCATCGCGCGTAATACCTATATATACACTACCGAGTACTACTCGTTCTGCGAAACTATACGAGTATAAGAGAGAAAGAGAGAGAGTGAGCGTAGTAATAATTAATCGTCTTGGGACTCGCGCACGGCACATTATTTCAATTCAATTATTCAAGTGGCCCGTATTATCCAAGCAATAAATCAGATTCAACTCGCGCCCGCGCGCGAGAGTAAGAGAGAGAGAGAACCCGTTCTATACATAAGACCCTCCTCTGAGAAGAGTAAGAGAGAGAGAGGGCTAAAAACGAGGGAAAATCCTAGCGAAGAGAGCTTTGTGTCGTAGAAGGAGAGGAGAGGGGGCATACACATACACTTTTGGAAGTCAAAACGCACAGCTCCATTAATCAAGGGGGCAGAGAGTTGCCTCGACGTAACCGCGAGGGCGGCAAGCAGAGAGCATATATATACTTCGTTCTTCTATTATTATATCGAACGAAATTAATGAGATACACAGAAATACACTCGATTGCACGCGGTGGTGCGCCTCGACTCGCAACTCGCTCGATCGCAGTTCCGCAAAGGGAGTCAGTCAGTCAGTCAGTCGCTCGCCCTTGGCGCCGCCATTCACATATACTGGCGATTTATGCGTGAATTATATGTATACGTATAAAGAGAGAAAGAGAGAGTGAAGCATGCATGCATACATGCATATATCGCGTATATATATACAGGTTGAGCGGTGTGGGGCCCGAAGTGATCGATGCCTGCCGGCTCATATTTCACTGTGTGAACGCTTAAAGTGTATGTATAATATACGTATACCTTCGCCGAATTTCCGATAAAAGAGGTGCTGCTGGTCAGTATAGCAGTGCCATTTCTTGTTTTTTTTCTGATGGAAAGGTACACAGCGATAATACAACCGGAGATAAGTTATACGCATTGTGTGTATGTGTGTATATAATGTGAAACAGAGCGACAGAGCGATATGAGAGACAGTTGCTCGCTGAGGTTTTGCATAATATGTGCACTACGCTCAGCGATTGTTTTGTTTTGGCGCGTTGTGCTGGCAACAATTGTATATACGTGTATATATATATGTATACATATATGTAAACGGCATTATAGTACGCCGCCGCACGTTTTGAGTGTAGTAGAGCGTGACCGGTTGCGCGCCGACGAGAGAGAGAGAGAGAGGGAGCGCGATTATCTGGAATTGCATTGTGATTCTAATTGCAGTCGGCTGTTTAATGCCGGTGATAAATTTGAAATGAGAGTTATTAATCGAAATTAGAGCGGTGTCGGCGATTTGATTCGTTGGAAATACAGTCTCGCGTGTCGTGGTATAATTCTTTGCTTTGCTTTTCAAACTGAAATTTGTGTACACGAGTGTCGGCGTGCTCTTGTTATTTCTGCGGTTATTGGAGTGACAGCGATTTTCTTTTTGTATGTTGATATAAAATAAATCTCTGGTAAAAACGAAAGATGTATCTATTTCGATAATTCATTATATTTTGTAAATACATAGAGAATAATTTACTAACTTAACTATTTCTGTATTCCCAATTAATCATTCACTTGGTACAACATGAATACTACCCGACATAAATATTTATATCTCTATAATACCAGCGAAAACCTTTTCTCTTTCCACTTTCTCTCTATCAAATATATCCACCCCACGTATATCCTAATCCAGCGGAAAACTTATAATCCAATATCCAACTTTTCCACACCTATAAATATACCATTCCCTGAGACCTAACCCAATAGATCTCCTTCTCTTTCTCTCTCGCTCTCTTTCCCTCCTCTGGCTTCATCACATAGCTATATCAAAACTTTCGACACGCGAAATAGATGCCCATACATATATCTATATACACATACGCGAGCGTGATACCTCATAATTAAATCACAATCCTCCCACCCTTGCCACTCCTTACGTCCAGCCCTTACCTCCGTACGAGAGAAAGAAAGAAAAAAATAAGAAGACAGAAGGCCAGTCAGAGCTTCGAGCTCTCTCTCTCTCTCTCTCGGAAAAGAACCCAGCATCGAAGACGCGCGAGCAAGCGAGTAAGAGAAGGAGAAGAGACCAAGAGAGAGAGAGAAAGAAAAAAAGAGAAAAGTCTTTGCGGAGCTGCTGCGAGCGGAATAAAAAGGAAATCTCACCCCCTCTCCCTCCAACCCCTTATACATCCTCCACCTTCGCGGCACGTGACCGCTATTCGAAATCGCCTTCGTTCTTCTCTTTCCTTCCTATACGTTAGCAATATATATATATATATACACCTATACTCCTCTCACCCTCTCCTCCACCTCCACTGTGTGTGGAAAAGATGGCCGCTGGCGGGGTAGTAGCAGAGCGCGCGTGAGCGAGCGAGCGAGAGAGAAACCGCGTCGGTTATGATAAGGCGATGCTTTAATGACAGCCGCGCGTTACCATAGCAACCGGCTGGTGGTGCGCGCGCCCCCGCGAAAGTGGGGGTACTACCGGCCAGCCGACTATATACTATATATATATATATATATACATATTCGCGCCACGTCGCGACGAGGAGCAGAGCGCGGTATATACGGCGGCCGGTCAGCGGAGGGGAAGTTGTGTCGGCGCGCAAGCTGCGGGGGCATCGAACGCGCTCGCCGCCGCCATAGTGGACACGGGCCGAGAGGGATGAATTCCTCCGATCCCCCTTTCCCCCTTCTCCTCGCTGCTACTGCTGCTGCTGCTGCTGCTGCTTCTGCGCCGCTGGTCCACCCACTATACTATACTCGCGGAGGGAGAGACGCTGTATAGCTGCTATATATATATGGATGGCTGTATGTTGCGCGAACGCTGCTGGACCCCGGGAGAGGTTGTCTCTCTGCAACAATGGCAAGTTATGGGTCGCGAGAGGAGGAGGGTTGGGCTGCTTTATGAGATTAAAATAATGCGGAGGGGTGAGAGAGAGTTCGGAGAGATGGTTTTTGTTTTATGAGGGAGGACGCGGGGTTTGTGTATAAAATGAGGATAACAAGGGGGGAGTGGGGAGACCTCGGTGAGCGGGTTTTATTGCTTCCGGTCTGTGTGTGTGTTAGCGAACGATATTTTCTGCGGATTATGAGGCATCTGGTTCGGAGGTGTATAAAGTAAGGGTGTTTTGTTTTGCTGGATGAAGGATGGTTGATGCGGGGGATTAGAGCTGATTTTGATGAGATTTCATGAATTGTGATCATGTTTACTGATAAATAATAAGAAAAATTAATGGTAATGTTAAATAAATGCCATTTGATATAAAGTATTAGAAAAACAGAAAATAACTTGTTCGTAGAATAATATTTAGTATAATATATATATATATATACATTATAACACGAGGCTTTTTCTTTTAGGTTTCTTAAAATTGTGGATAAAAAGACTTTATATATCTTCAAGAAACCTGATATCAATTTATTCAATGTATCTATAATTGTTGTTTTTATTATCTATAATTTTTCATAGTAATATTATTCCGATAGACCAGTTTCTTGTATAATGTATAGTATACAAATTATATGGACATAAGTGGACCGTAAGAGTTATAATATTATTGATTTCATAACGACCATTAATACAATAGATATACAATATTTATAATACACCATAGAAATCCGAAATACGCACTTAACTCATATACCACAACATAGAACAAACTCGAAAAATTAACCTCAATCTTAACGTATACATTCACACTTGTTCTTGAGAAAGCAGATGGAAAAGTCGAGTTGGCAAAGCGTTCCCTTTAAATTCGAGCCCTCAAAAGGCGAGAGATCAAAGGAGTCGCACTACTGGCCTCGCAAAAGCCGTGTCACTCCCGCCATCTCTGGACGGTGCGAGGCGTCAGTCGACCGAACGAACGCGCTCAGTTGCCCTGATCCAGGCGCCCACTCGGCCCTCAGTAGAATGAGTCGAGCAGTGCGTAGACGCGGGGGAGGAAATGCAGTTTATTATTGTCCTGATGTGAAAGAATAAATTTAAAATATTTTTCTTCGAATTTAGTCTTTTTTATTTAATTCATTAAACTAATGTTGTGTTACTTACACTTAAAATAATAACGAAACATTACATATATATTATCAGTGCATAACAATTTTATTAAATTGTTTTAAATAGAAAAATCTTCAAGGATTGTTAAATAAATATTATTCTTTCCCATTATACTACACTCCAAAAAAAAGACAAATTTGCATCAACATTTCCCTTTATTTTCCCAACGTCAAACCGTCCGAAAAAGCATAATTCAATCTCGCCAGCCACGAAGCTCTCCGTATAAGCACAGAGAGCGAGAGACCTCCTCTGAAATTCAGCCCTGCACCAAACCAAAGACCAGAAGAAGAAAAAAAAAAGGTAAGCAAGAACGGCGAACCGTCCGAATCCTTCGACGGCAAAGAGAAAAGAAAAGAGAGATAGTGAGAGAAAGAGAGAAGAGGCGACGGAGCTTCAAAATGACGGCATTATTCAAGGCGCGTTTGAAACAACACAGGCGTAAAGCCTCCTCTCTTTCTACACGCGGCGCTGCTGCTGCTGCGCTTCGCAATCTCCTTCTTTCTCACTGGCCAGAACGAAAAGAAGAAGAAGAAGAAGAAGGCAGCAGCAGCGAGAAAGAAAAGGGGGCGGCCGCAGCAGCAGCAGCACACAATCCACGTCGATAAATAAAGGATTGGGAGAAGAAAGAGAGAGAGAGAGCTACGCGCAGTACCACTGCTGCTGCTCCTCGGTCAATATTGATTTTTAAATTGACCGCCGAGAGATTCCGCGAGGCCAACCACCCACCCACCCACCCACCTCTTCCCGCGAGGTACAGATAGATAGATAGATAGATAGACAAAGACGAAGCTCGCAGTAGCGGCAGCAGGCTCGTAGCTGGCAAACCCTGGCAGCGTCTATGTACCGAGCGACCTCGAACCCGCTCGCACACAGAGAGAGAGAGAGAGAGAGAGAGGGAGAAACACAGAGAGACAGTGCATACATGGAATTTGATTATAAATAAATGCGATGCGCGAGCGCAGGCAAGCGAGTTTACACCGGCCACTCCGTTCTGCATCCATAATGCAGAGGTAGATACAAGAGTGAGAGAGAGAGAGAGGATTCTACCCTTGTGTATGTATGTATGTATATATATGTGTGGGCGTGCGTGCGAACGCATCGCGCGAAGGTTTGCGTTTACGTGGCCGTAAACACGCGCGCGCGAGTAACCGTTGCTCGTGTGTGTGTGTGTGTTCCCGGGGATATACTTGAACCGAGCGAATACGCGGATTGTCTCTGCTACGCGCATACACATCCACATACATGCGAAATGCTGCGCTTGCATCCCCTTTGCGTGCTCGCTCGTCCGCGCGTACGCAGAGAGGGACACGAAGGGGTGATAGTAGTAGTAGTAGTAGTGGTGGTGGTGTATAGCGCGAGCTGTGGTTGAGTGTTGCGGGACGATGGCGTATAAGGGGTGAACGCGAGGATCGCCGGATTGACGAGGATTTTTTTGCAACCTGTTTTCTGAGATGGTTTTGAAAGAGCTGTTGCGTGGGAGATATATGGTTCGTATATAGGGATTTTGGATAGTGGATTTTTTGCTTGTTTTTGGTAAATGATTATTGAATGTGAATAAAAATGAATGAGAAAAAGTTTTGTTCTGATTTTATGATTGTATACCATAAAAGAAAACATTGATCATTTCTAATAAGAAGCATAGTTTTGTTTTGTTTATTTACTCTTTTGTACAACATTTTTGTCAATCACTAATTTCCATAAGTCACTAAACCAAAAATAACAATAAAGGAAGATAACACCACAGCCAACCCCAAACAACACAACTCGTCGCGCGGTTCTCCGAACCCCTGAATGTACGAAAATCCCCGCACGTATACACACTCCTCGCGTATATACTATACTCTCTCAATACATATATACGATCGCGGCCATCTTTCTCTCCTTCCTCTCATCCCCTCATACATACCACTATATATATACTCCTCCGATCGCCATAACGTCATCCCTCGTACATACACTCGCACGTACATACATATAGGGGAGAGGGCGATCCCACACGATTATATATACCCGGACGCTCAAACTTTCGCGCAATCGCTTGCCATTCGTCGACGAGTCATCTCTCTCTCTCTGTCTTTCTCTCTCTCTTTCTATCCTCCCTTCTTTTTTTCGTTCCTATCCCGACGATATCATTTTTCTTGATCGTTGGCGAGCAGAAAAAAAAGAGAAAAAGAAACACGCAAGGGAGGCGCTCCCACTGTGCTGACTCGCGCATCTCCGCCCTCTGGAAGCTGAGGAGGGATATAGCCCAAGCTATTATGGACAATCAATCCAAAATATTGACCGTTCGCTATATGAGATGGAAGAGATGAGGGGGAGGGTAAGAGGGAAGGGGACGTCTGTTTTATGGGTAGGATTACGCGACTTGGATTCGTAGTACGCGAATTCGTGCTTGGTTCTCAGGTTTCGCTTTCTCTCTCTCTCTCGCCCTCTCTCGAGGGTTGGCGGTAAAGAGAAGAAGACTCTGGGGGTGGGGAGTGGGGGGGATCGGTGCTTCCTTTTTACGGCTGTCTGATCGTGTACGCGCGATGATTGTAAGTCTTTAGCTTTTTTTATTTTCGCGCGGAGTAAAACAAGTAGTAAAACGAGAGTCGCGATGAATTGCGTATATAGTCGGCGTATAAGAGACGAAAGTTTCTAATAAATGTTGAATTTTCTTTTTTTATAGAGAACGGTTGGAGCTTTGTCATCTCTAGAATGTATGTAGCTTGGAGATTTTTGTGTTTGAAATAAGGTTAGATAGGTCTTGTTGTAGAATAGGGCAGCAGAAAGTCGCAATGCCCGGACATATGTCATCGCTTATTAGTCGCAATGTATAATCGAGGGATTATTTTGTTCTGAACCAACCATAACGTACGATTTGCTTCCTTACGATTTCCAAGTCTTACATTGGAATAATTGGAATTATCTCTCTAGTTATTGAAAAAACCTTTTTTCATACTAATTCTTGAATGTTAATGGTATTCTTAATTGTGTTCTTATTTCAATAAATGTTCTATTACAATATAACTCAAAATAAACCATCATTTTTCATTTCTTTATTAAAAATAACAAACTAAAAATAATATTTCATTAGGACTAATATGAAAATGATTTTCTTCAAATCTTTCCGTCAATCATATTTATCCAGCTCACCTACCCGCATTTTCCCACAACCGTCAAATCCCGAGATTTATTATCACAACCATATCCCGCCTTCACACCCACCAACGTAAACTCATCATACAAACTTTCACTTCTCACTTCCTCGCCACTTCATAAAACACTCGACCTGACAAGTACCAAAATATACATAGCATAACCCCGGTGCTATATTGACCAAAGACTAAAGCCATCCTTCGGCGCTGTATTATTATTTGCCAAGGCACAACCCTTTCAACGCTCTACGAGTGGACACGCAAATATCAAGAGCGTAGCTTCTCGTCTCGCATACGTATATGTATATATATCTACACCCAACGCAAACATAAGCGCACGCGCAGTGTATTGATTGGCCGTAACGCGAACCCCTAATGCAATGCGCGTCGCCCAACTCTAATTTGCTGATCATCGTCGAGGGTGAGAGAGAGTGAGAGAGGGAAGGGAAGGACGAGGTTGAAACATGCATTAGTTTTGCTGTCAGTCCATTTTGCAAATGAGATGTGCGTCGAGCGACTGGCGATCCGTCATAGTGAGCTGGACATGTGATTTGTATTAGGTGACGAGCGAAGAAGTGGAATTTTCATGTGAATGATGTACTTTTCGAGGAGATATTGTGATTTATATGTGAGGAATGACGCATGAATATTGTTTTGTCGTAGGAATGTGAATGTGGAGTTAATTTGTGAATATGGTTCTTATAATGATAAATAACTTTGTTTATCTGTACAGTGAATTACACAAACCTCATTACGAGATTTCAGTATTTGAAACATTATACAGAAGTTGAAGAATAATCTAAAAAAAAAATTTTAGTAACATAATCCTTGAATAGTGAGACTACTAGGACTATTAAATCGTCGATTTTGGAGTACTAGTATTCAACGCATCTATAATAATTTTTAATATATTTGGGATTCTCTACAAAAAACTATTGTTATATTCTAAGATATAGTGCAAAGATATTTTGGCCTTTATCATCAAGTTATCCCGATTTTGTCTTCAAATCAATCAACATTGATCCTCAGATTTATTTAGTACTGACTCTAACCAATCACAATTTAAAAATACGCTTACGCTACATTTAAGTTCGAACAAAACCAGAACATCTTATTTCTTTCGCCAATAAAAAAAATTCAAGATATCAATAAAACTATAACAATCATCAAAATAAATTCAAAATCCAAAGTATACCCGACTTCTTGCAAAAACCGCAACCGAAGCACTCGAGACACCCATCCAGGCATTTTTGACCGCCGTCGCAATACGAAATCGACAAGCCCGAGCACGGAACGCGGACGAGCGGGCGTGGAGAGGAGGGCACTTCGCTGCCGTTCGCGCGGTCGCCCTCCACACTGAGAGAGAGAGAGAGAAGCCACCCCTCGCTCGCGCGGCACAATATCGCGGCGACATAACTCTTCTCCCCTCGTTCGCCGTACAGACGCTCCATACGCCACCCGCCAGAAACGTCAAGCTCTCTCTCTCTCTCTCTCTCTCTCTCTTTCCCACTCTCCGCTCGTCTCTGCTATTATACTCGACGTGAATACGTGCGCGTGTCTGTATGTGTCTCTGCCGAATCGCGAGTTTGCGTTGCGGGGAGGTTTTGATACTATGGTGTATAAGGTGCGAAGGGTAGGTGTGGAGGTTGGTTTACTTTGAACGTGGGTTGAGATTTTTTAGGAAGGATGTGAAGGGATTTCTCTAGAGTGGATCGAATGTGAAAATAATTTTGGATTTTTATATTGAAATGAAGTAGTATGGTATTTTTGTGGCGCTTAGTATAAAAGTATTATATAGTTTTGTAGTGTAAATCTGTTATAAGATAATACATCGTATAGGCTACTTTTCGAAACGATTTCAATAAATATCTGTTGAAATTATTTATAATATAGATTCCAATAACAAATATTAGACTTTTGTTTAAATCTATGGCTATTTATTTTTAATAAAATTTATTTTTAAAATAATACCGACAAATTACAAATAAACAAATTAAACATGTACAATGTTCCAAAATATTTCTAAATGACAAAATCTTTGAACAAACATTATCATTCGCTTTTCAACAACCGCAAAATTTCCTTACACCACGGCACTCGCAATAACCTCCAATACCTCTCTAAAATCAAGAACTCTTTTGGCACCACCATGCATATCCACTCTCTCGTAAACCTCTTCGACACCGAATTTTCAAAAACTCCCCCGTCACACACATACACCCTATATACTATATACGAAAAAAGCCATGCAAAACCTCTCTCTCTCTCTCACTCTCCTCTCTATAAATCGCCAAAAGAACCAATACGCCTCCCGCTGGCAAAAGCCCATAACTCACGCGCCGCAATAGTACGCGCGCGCCCGCGTGAAATACACCCCCGCGTATATACGCGCACACGCGCATATTCCACCAACTCTCTCTCTCCCTCTATACTCGCTACACACTCCCCTACTCGCGCGAGCGCGCTTTGTTTCAATAATACTGTTTATATTGGAACGCGGAGCATTGATCTGTTTGCGCGGCAGCAGCAGCAGCAGCAGCCTCGTCTCCCCCCACTATACTCTCTATACTGTCGGTATATATATATACACGCGCGTCGAAGATGGACATATTGGGTTTCGCCGAATACGCGAGCGAGTTTCGCAGTTTCGGCGTGTGCACGCGCGTTTCATGATTTCCATGTTCCGCGACTGGCGTTGTATTCTCTCTCTCTCACTCACTCACTCGCTCGCACTGAACGTGTATATATGTATATATACTATATATACGCGCACAGAGCAGAGCCGATATACGGCCAGATACGCCCATCCGCCGGCTATATATCAGCAAACGCGCGAGTGTACGGGGCTGCTGCTGCTGCCCCGGAAAGTGATTTAATATCGCTATTCGGCTAGCGGAGTAGTAGAGAGAGGTCCACACACATATATATACATATATATATAGAGAGAGAGACAGACGTGCGCGAGCTATGTGGGTGGATGTACACGGGGCGAGCGAATGACGCCGGTTGAAGTTTCGCCGATATCGTTTTCGAGGAGGGAGAGAAAGAGAGGGAGAGGGAGAGGAGGTGGAGGGACATTTTTTCGGACGATGGGTATATAGCTGGAGTTACGACTGCGAGCGCGTCATTTTTTGCACAGCCGCCGATCTGCTTTTGCTTTTATGGTTTTTCCGTCGTTTCGATGCGTGCCGTATAGTATATGTATACGTGTGTGTGTGTGTGGGGATTCTCGACGATCGATACAGTATAAATATTCGAAGTAAAAATGTGTTCGCACTTTTTGGTGGTAAAAATAAAGCTGGCTAAATTTACGACTATCGTTGGGTGGAAAATTATTTTACTTATTTTTGCAATTGTGTTGAATTTGGGTTTTGTTAATTAAGACTATAATTTGAATTTATTCCGATAAAAAATTAGAAGCTTTGCTAAAGACATTACTTTCTTATAGAGTATGATTTAGGCAACTATATTTGAAAAACTGCAATTGCCATTAAAACAATATAATAAAGAGATTGAGAAATGATAGTAATAAAACCCATTAAATTGAACGAAACTCAATCGAAAATCATTCACCGCATCATTCACAGCTCATCAAGCCACATTTCTCCTCTCATGTCCAAATCTTTCGAAAAAGAACGAATAATCTAAAAAAAAACCCTACCGTACCACCCCACATCTATATCCACTCGACACCCTCGATAAAGAAAAAAACAATTACCCACTTCTCAATCAATAAAAAGCTTCAGAAACAAGTCAAAATATCCACCCCTCGCACCCTATAAAACACCGGCACAAGACGAGAAAAAAAACGCGGACTATATACGCGCCGCTCGTCGCGGACATCACGCGACACGACCAAGCATTACAACGTATATATCTATATAGGGAGTGCAGTATAGGGCTACAAGAGAGGAGGGGAGCTATAGCCAGCTCGGTGTGAAATTAGCGCAGATGTCGCGGTGACGGCGCTCTCCGTTCATTTTCCAGGAGATTGGACCAGCAAAGGGAGCGCCAGATAGTCGTCCACGCGGATTTTCAGATCTCGTCCGTGCGCGCGCAAGAGAGAGAGAGAGAGCAACGCTATTAATCCGATTCGTCATCCGAAAAGTGATACCCTAGTCTTGTCCCCTCGATGAACATCCGCGGACGAAAGAGAGAGAGAGAGAGAGAGAAAGTCTTCTACACCCCCGTTTTCACACTTAAATTGTGCCATGAAGCAGTGTATATTTTCGATTCCGGTCTTTTGTCGAGAGACGTGGCGTATACGAAGGGTGGACTGCGGATGAGCTGGTGTGTCGTTTTGATGTGCCAGATATGGTATGATGGAGGGAGATTATCGGGAAAATAAGGGAAATGGCGTTTTACACGTGGTATATGAAGCAGATGATGTTTACTAATAATGTCAAAGTATAAAGGGAATGCAAAAGTGCAGAACAAAAAATACAGTAAGCTATTGATAGGTTCGCTAGTTAATATACAATTTACTGTCTGAAATAGTAAGGTATAGGAACATATTATATACAACGTTTATTTTTCGTGCGAATAATATATATATATATATAGAAACCCTCTACGTCCCGTTCGAATATTTTTAGAATGTTGAACAAAAATGCAAATTCGCTAAATATTTTTAATTATTTTCATAGTTTATCAAAAATTCAAAAAGTTCAAAATATAACAATTAGTATATAATTAAATATGATAGTAAATTTATATTTATTTGGCATTCGGATAAAAAAATTATATAAAATAGGAAAATTTAATCAAATATATTTGAAATATTTCGTAAGCCGAAATATGATTTTTTACCTTAATTTTATCTATTTTAGTTTTTTGTATCTATGCAAGTTTAATGATTGTTTGTCTTCAACAAGGTATTAGCTACGTAATACAAATACATAGGTATGTATTCGGCGATTAAGCTTGTAAAATTTAAGATAAATATCAAAAATATTTCAGACACTGGGTGATTAATCCAGTAAACATTATACATATATATGATATACCATTTAATTTCTTGTCCGCACCCATTCGAATGTATAAACGTACGGAATTGACCCTCAATTTTTTTCTGCATTTATAACTCATACGTATACTTTTGGAACGCATTGATGGTCCTTAATAAGCAGTATTTCAAGTGTAACAATAAACTAAAATCATTTTCTTCAGTCTATTAAAATTGTATAGAGTCTACTATCGCGGTTACATACTTACTATGAGACAAATTACAGTCATATATTATTCTTTATCATGCTGAGTAATATAATGAACAAGTTAAAAGATAGCCACAGCATACATCGATCTATCCCAACTTATAATTATCACTAATAATGTTTAACTTTTCCATTAAAACCCAGTCGAATCTCCAACTCTATATCGTCATTCAATAAGAAGACGCAATCATTTATTCACGACGGCGTCCCCCTCGACGTTCCTCGCTCATGACCGTTCGACCAGCCGGGAACGCGCGCGCACACCAATTCAATAAACCAACGAAAAACTCTGCGAAGATCTTCCATTATTTGGAAATAAAGTTTGCGAAGAGAGAGAGAGAGAGAGAGAGAGAGAGAAAGAGAGACGCCTCCTCGGCAAAAAAGAGCCAACCGGAGCGGGCGCACGATGATATGGATTTCAGTGTGTTCGAGCCGGTGCTTCTCCGCTTCTTCGCCGCCACGTACACACGTAGGGATTTTTCATTAGAACCCGGCCGGCGAAGACCCGAGGAAAGAGAGAGCGAACTTTTCCGAGCCGCGCACGCTCGCTCTGATAAAGGATTAATAGAAGTTATAAAGTAGAAGCTTCGCTCTGGAGGCGGAGAGAGAGAGAGAGCGAGAGAGGAGAGAGAGGAACATTACGTGACCTGACTCCGATCGCGCCCTCGCGCGCGCGCGCCTTTCTTCAGGTTATATTGCAGGTTGTGCGCGCCCGTCGTTTCTCATCCGCCCTCCTACCTCCTACCTCCCCACCCCCACCCTATCTGACCAATCGAACACCCCCCCAAGTCCATCTCTATATATACGAGACTTGACCGGCCTCCGGACTCATACCCCGCGTGCTCCTCTTTCTCTCTTACCTCTTCTCTCTCTCTCTCTCTCTCTCTCTTCTTCCCTCTGGAGTCGCTCGATGTATGTACTTTGTAGCGAGAAAAGAGCGAGAGAAAGGAAAAAAGCCAAACGGGAAATTCCGTGCTGCTCGTGTATATACGAGAGAACAGAAAGAGAGAGAGAGGTTAACGAGTAAAAATGTTATTAGATCCTGAAGAATGATCTTCGGGAGCGTAATTGGGGACGAGCGGAGAGGTGAATTTCGGTGAATCGCGCGTTTAATTAATTTTTATGAGGCAGCGGCGCGTATAGGCAGCATCGCACGCGAATGGTCTCACGCGGTGTGTTAGATTTTGGTTAAAGGTTAGTGATATTATCTCGAGGCGAGAAAGAAGAGATGCTGGGTATGGTGCTATTTATAGGCGGCTTGGCTTTACGATAATGAATAACAGAGCCAAGAATTGCTTCTTCGTGGTCGTATATTGTTTGATTAATTTCCGGGCAAAATGAGACCTTTGAAAGATTAAACGTTAACGCGTGTTGGTATGGATACAATAAATTGTACTCTATTCCACTAAATATATAGCTAATGTATATATATGGTTCGTATAAAATAATTAACCAATCGATTAATAAATCATTTTAATTAATACACTCGAGACCGAATAATAGTTATATGTATAATACAAAAAGAGTAATTATTTCAATTTTTATTATAATTATAATATAATAATAATACCCAGTACATCATCCCTATACCGTTTACGTAATAAACTACATTATCTTAAGATTTTTAGAAGAATCATTCCACGACAGACGAAACTTAATCAAGAATTCGTCTTCTATCCCGACAAACGTGTCATCCAACCGAGTACCTCAGTAACTCAGGGAGCAAGGGGAGGTGCGCGAAAGCAGGCGATAAATAAGCGGTAACGAATTGTACTTACTTTTTCGCCGAGTTAGCGAAACTTCTGAGTTTGCCGCTTCTCTCTCTCACGCCCAACAGTGCTACTACTACTACTATTACTACTACTACTACTGGCCACGTGGACTGAGTCAGTAATACACGGCAGCGAGACAACGAGAAGACAGGACGCTGGTGGATTAGCCCACCCCAAGGCGGAATGTCTAATCAGTCGGGATTGCATTAGTACAGCTAATTAGCCGGGCACAATGCTCTGATAATATTATAGCTCTCGTAGCAGCTGCCAGGCGGATAAAGAAGACACACAATGCTTCAGTTGCGCAGAAAAGGAAAACTCTATGGACTCGCGCGGAAAGTCGGTAGCGCGGAAAAGCAGCAACTGTTCAGTTATTCATGTCGCACTCTTGCCGGTCATGCGCGCTCTCTCTCTCTCTCTCTCTCTCTTTCACTCGCGACTAAACAGTCAAAGGCGCGGGTACAACTCTAAGACGACGGAGAATCGAAAGGAGGCGGCAAGCAAGTAAATCCGCTTTCTATTCATCTATAGAACGAAGGTAGGGAGAAGAAGCGTCGAGACGTCGCCGTCGCGCAAATTTGTTGCTTAAACGATGGAATTATGGAAAGTTCGCGTCTTCCGCGCGCGCGCGCACGGCGAGACGCGGCTGGAATAAGGGATTTGCATGCTAGTTTATGCGAGCCGCGAAGTTGCCGCCTCGAAGACTCCCACGTGCACGCTGGTGCTCTGTCTTTCTCGCGGGGTCTCTAAGATTCTCTTAATTATAATGCAATTAATAGTCTAGCTCGTTCGGCTGGATGCACGCGGTTGAAGAGTTTGAGAGGGGAGATGAGTCTGTTATTGGATTTTTGCATTTGATTTCGGTTGAGATTCGTGACTATAATTGCCATGGCTCTGGATGGATTTATTTTTAGCTATATCATTTTATTGTAGAAGTTATTATGTTGATGATTACTAAAAAAACGTATCTGTAATGAGTTATTATAACAGCTATATCTTCATTATAAATATAAAAATAATATGTGCTGTAATAAATTTTACAATGTTACAATTTATATTACGAAATATGAAACGGTAATAACGCATTAATATACAAATAATACACTCACCAATACTTTACATTGATGCAATAAAACAATTTTTAACTTAAAATCAATTAATTTCCATTACTTAAATGCAGACATCAACCCCTCGAAAAATTTTCTATACACCCTCACCCCTGAATCGTTCATCATACAATTCGCCCGAAATTTCACGCTTGTCATCAAGCACCGACAAAAAACAACACTCCATACCGGTCCAACATCAGCGTCAATGACTCATGAAAAGTTGCTAACTCTCCACCATCACAGTACCACCATCCCCTAAAAATTCTTCGAAAATCATTTATCCATCTCTCGCTCTCTCCTGCCGGTATATCGCAATAACGTCTCTGCGCAACGAATCGGCCGGTTAGTCGCGCCTTCATCGCGCGTATACACGCGCAGTATCATCTTTCGACACAACGCATGCGTGTTTACTCGGGTCTCGAATATCGCTCGCTCGCGCTCCATATTAAAAGCACTGGACCCCATCGAATAGGTAAAGAGAGAGGGGGTACAGACATCCCCAACGACGACGACGACGACGAGGGTGGCAGCAATTTATCTATATTATACCCTCAGTTGGCTCGGGTGTGCGCGCGTGCGTGTGTGTGTGTGTGTTTTGACAGGAACAGCATTATTAAATGCCCCGGATATCTGATCCGCGCGACACCCTTAATCTACATATTATACGCTCGGAGAGCATGCGCGCGCGTGTACGTAGTCCCCCGAGAGTACGATTAAGGCGTAGTGCGAATAGAAGAGAGAGAAAGAAAGAGAGGAAAGAGAGAAGACTGAGAGTTTTAAGTAATTTAGGCTCGATTTTTTTTTGTAGATGAGGAAGGGGAATTTTATGAAGAGCTTATATGGGTATGGATGGGTGTCAAATAGTCGATTTGATAGAGGAGAGAGGATTACGTGTAAGTTATTGGATTTCGAAGAAGGTTGTCGTGTTTTACACATTTTTTTTTCTTTATTTATGATACGTAGTGTATAACACATGCAACGTGTGAAAGATAAATATTAATGCATTCATTAATTTTACATAAATTATATAGTTATTCAAAATTATTTATCTATACAGAAACAAGACAAGGAAAATTAAAATAGAATGGTTCTTGCGTATTTCCACCTTCTAATAAAAGAACGATGGACTGAAAAACGAAGAATAGTAGCTAAACTGTCTGCCTTTTATTGATTAATACTAGACAACGTGTATACCAAAGCTGCTGAAATTTAACTAATTCACACAAAATTGTATAAAGAATATGAAAATAAAGCTTATTGTTTTAAAATAACTTGAAGCTTTTAAATAACATTAGAAGCATTATATTTTCCCATACTGAAAGAAATTTGATTTTTGTGCGACTACTAATCAGAAAAGGAACTTTTCATGTCACTAATAATTCTAACTCACCAATATTAGTGGAAAAATCATCTCTTTGCTTAAGCGTAGAGTACCTTGCGTGATCAACATACACTATACGTGCATTTTATCTTCTTAGTTATAGAGTATAGTTATTCAAGCAAACACATTTAGAGTTGCTCTTGAATGTGCTCGAGCAATCCGTGACATTATTCACGTGAATCAGTCGTTGAGCTAGAGGCGATTCGCAGTAAAACTGCTCGTAAAAGGCTCAACCGTGCAAACGGCAGTCTTCATCCAGCGGATCCTATGCTGTTTCGACGATCGAACGTGTCTCTTATACTATGGTGCTTTTAGAACAAAGCTAATATTACTATTAAGCTATGTTCCTTCAAAAAACGTTTCAAGCTGTAATTGTGAATAGGTTTGAATCATTTAATCAGAACAAAAATTGATAAGGTGTACACCTTTTCTCGAACAAACACAAGCAAATACAACTGCATTTTCTCAGAATAACCATATACCTACACTGTTTTCATTCAATATGTCGAAAGAATAATACAATCCATGGCTCAGAAAAGTAATTACATTGATATTTCGCAAATCTTGCAAACTATTGAGACGAATTAAGATTATTAACAATTAGGGCGCGATACTGTACTAATCAATTAACACATTTAAAACAAATATTTACAGAGTGGTATGACCAGGTTATGCATTTTCTCCTTCGTGAAAACTCGAAAAGTTATGTCGTTATGCCGGGAACTTGGACTGATCTAATAGTCCTGTTCTTGTTTATTTTTCGATCATTTTCGTTAATTTAATTATGAATTCGGATCAAAATTAACAATTAATCAACGAATAATTATGTTAAAAATAATACAACTTGAATACAACTTGAATTCGCGATAAATTAAAAAGCATTTTTTTTATTTCGTAAAAGAACAGGTATTATGAGGTATAACTTTCAAAATTCTCACGTTTATGTACTTAACGTTTTTAAAATTATAAATTTTATCTAGTTATTGTATATATTTTATATGAAATAATTTTTATATTTAATTAGAATGGATAAAAAATGGGCTTATGTTGTTACGTTTCCGTATATCGTAGTTTTAGAGCAATATTTTAGCTACTACTGGCAGTTTTAAATGAAAAAGACCCATTTAAAGATACAAAATCCAAGGTTATCCCAATTTTCAAAAAATGGACTTATGTCGTTATGCCTTGGAGCCACAGATATATAAGTGTCATTGAGACTAGAAAAATCATAAAACTAACCAAAATTCTCGGAATAACCATATAAGTGACAGTCAATTTTTGAAATATGATCACTAATTGATTCAGTAACTGTGGTAAAAATGTCATGTAGATATGAAATTATTTAATCTCATTCGTCTTGATTTTAAACACCAATGCGAAATTAAAAACTCGATTTTTTCGAAATCATGAAAAATGCAGATATATGGTTATTCCAGGAAGCCAGAGAATTTATCCCTGTAGTTGTAATAAAGACAAACTTTTTCGAATATTAAATGAAGAATAACTTGTACCTTACGATTAGGCTGGAGATTGTAAGCAATGTTATTAAACATCTTAATAAAAAAAATCTAATTTACATATCGATATGTAAATATAATTTAACATATTTTTGTATACACAACTTTCCATTTGAGCACAATTTCTGCTAGAAAAATCAATGTAGCTAACAAATTACCGATACATATAAAATAAACTGTAGCAAATTTCAGCTCCCACAATGAAAATTCTTTAACTTCTGCATAGTAAGCTTCTTTCATAAGATCACTATTATTCTTATTTGTAGACATAAAACGATTTATCAGGCCTTGTTCATAAAGTCTATAATAAATTGTAGCAATACGTTTCTTCAAAGGAAAATCGTTTCGATAGAGAAATATAAAATATCGTGTAACGAAGGATTGAGAAATGTGTATAGCATCACTCTCGTGAATGTAATGTTTCAAAAGAGTACAGTCATCCAAGCAGACATTCTTCATATCATCTTTTAATACTTTTAAACAATCCTCGATGGTATTTACATGAATGGTATGCTTTTGTAGAGGCGAAGAGTAATACTCTTCTACTACAGCTCTGCTATGAATTTTAGAGCTTCGATCGATCACAACCGGGCTAGTTGATTCTTTTATCGTGAGCGTCAAATTCAAATTGGTCAGCACCGACTGACTAAACCACATAGATATGATAACAGTACCTATGTAAAATATTCTTACGAAACTAGAAATGGGTTGTTTACTTGTGACTTGACCTATGATAATTCGCAAGATGTCAAGACCAATTTCGTTGGAAAATTTTTCTTTCAATGAATACTTAAAAATAATCATGAGTATCAGTATGGATACAACTAATTTTACCGTTACATGTAGAGGAAACTTCTTCAGTAATGTTTCCATTATTGAAATGCTCTTTTTATTCGTAACGTAACACAAGCCACTTAATATAAATGAATTGATCTCATTTTGCCAAATGTCTCGTTCATAATCGGGAAATAAAAATCCAGCAACATTATTATTTCCTTCTAAAATTTGTTTCATTGCAGGACTCGGAATACCATTACTATCAAATAAAAATTGGGCAGCAATAAGTTTTACTCTTAATGTAGCATTCAGTTTTTTGAAAATGATTTTGACTATTTTTTTAAATACATTGCGGAAAGTGCTTTTAGTCATTTGAGTGCGTAATTTTATGATATGATGTCGAAACGTCAGTGTCTTATCAAAATTCAGATTTTTACACATACTTGTTGAATTATCTAATAAACAATAAGATATTAAACTGAATAATCTAATAATTATATTAGTACATAATAAATAATTATATATAAAGATTATACAAAAATATACCAATTGTACCTACTTAAATCATAACGCCGCACGAATATTGTTAAAATATTTGATGTGTTAACATCTTTAAATTGGGAAAATTTTTTCCAGACTTCAGGAGCTCTTTCATTATATGGATTAAATGTGTATAAATTAAATCCAGTAATTGAATCATGACACATAAATGTGAATGAGAGAATGTTAAATTTCCAAATAATTTGCACCACTGAGTGAACGTATTTGCAACTATTATTCTCGTGTATATTTTGTATTATATAAAATCCATTAGCATCCCACCAAATAGAACTTTTTAATTGTTGAAAAATAACATTAATAAATGAAATGTCGATTTCTGCAATGATGATTTTTTTTATAGGCTGTGGTATAAAGTGCTTCGAAGTCGGATTAAGCTTATAACTTTTCTCTTCTGCAACGTCATTTATATTTTTCAAGTCTTGTATTATTTTCGGAGTTTGAAAATCGATATCTAATAAATTGATGGTCCGATTTTCAACCAACAATACCGTCTCAACATTTAGTAACAAACAATTTTCTATGAGATTAACCTGAAACAATATTATTAAGTTAGTATAGAATGATGTTTGTATTGTAAAAATATTGTTCTCACCGATAATAGAGGAATATTAAAATTTTCTCGCGCAATTGATTTTTCTAAAAAACTTTCACATTGTATCAGCTTATACAATAATATTTGTATGAATAATAAAAGACTAATATGTTTATATTTCATACTAAAAAAATATTTTTGTTTCTTCCGTCAGTGCAGCTAACCTACGTTTGTTCCTTATTATAAATTTTCTTGTATGGTAAGGTAAAAACTATTTTTACATCAATTACTTTTGAAGGTTATAAATCAATAAAAACATTAAACCTTTACCAGCGTATTATCAAGTATTTTTATCAATTAAGTAAGGAAGGCTCTTATGAAATACTTGGGATATTACTACCACTTTTTATAAAAGGCTAATTTTTTTTTATATTTAGTGCATAATTTCTTGTTATACTCGTCTATACGCTTATTAAAGCCTCTAGTATACTTATCTACATAAAAAAAATTTCCAACAAAACTTATTAAGTTAATAAATTAAACAAACTAAAAATAATTAAATAAATTTTCTCTGAAAGTGAACTTTATTATTTTGAATATAAATTTTAGTGAAGCTAATATAAAGCTTTATTATTTAACGATAGAATACATAAAAATATCAATAAACACGTTCATCTAATCGTTAATTTATACGCTATTAACATTTGCTTATCGTGAAATCTACTTACAACAAAACTTACAAATCAGAACGCGTCTAAACTCTCCCACATTACTTAACATTCATCATTACATCGCAACTCCTGTCATCCCTCAATAAATCAGGAATATTTGTCATTCAAAGACCAGCAGTAGGCGAAGAAAAAAAAGATCGTCAGCACACGCCCTCGACTAGCCCACTCGACGGGCCTACGATCACGCGCACAAAAGCAACAACGGCAATTGTCACGCGACTCATCCTCTCTTCTCTTCTCTCTCTCTCTCTCTCTCTCCCTCTCTCACGCGCGGCGAAATCGTACGCTCACTCGCTTCTTTCTCAGCTGATCCCTTGTTAGGGAAATGTCGGGCGCCGGCTTTATCCGAGCTGTAAAAGCGACACGCGACTACTGCTCTCTCTCTCTGCAAGCGCGCGCGCGCGCGTAAACGTCCCCCACGGCGTGGTAAAAGTGATCGAGTCTGCCTTCTCTCTCTCTCTCTCCTGTCTTGTCATAATACACCCTTAATGATCTATCGCACGAACATCGCGTGCGCGTAATTCCCGGCACGCGCCGGTATCAAGGCTACATATATATACACACTGCATATAACACCGGAATGGGATTAGACAGCGCGCGCGCGCACACGTATTATATATTATATGCGAGTGTTTAGCTAATTTTTCTCATGCTATATAGGGATTTTTTCGAGGGGGCGTGCTTGTATATGTATATATATTAGAGGAAAAAAAATGACTCGAGATGTCATCGGGATGCTGGTGGTGGATGAAGAATGGGATCGCGTGAGAAAATTCCGAAGGTTACGTATAGGAGAAATATTGTGGCATTGGTGGGGTTTGCGAAGGCGTGGCTCTGGGATTTGTCGCGGTGGTTGATGGTAAAAGTGAAGATGAGATTATTGCTGTCGCTATATGGAAGAGGGGATCTCGCTCGGATATTGTCGACAGGGCAGGATTAATAAAACGCTGGGAACGCGGTGTATCGGAATAATCAAAACAAAGATTTCTACGGCGATTCGACTTGTTGACTGCATAATATATTGCTTTTATCGTTGGTTCTGTGCAACTGGGGCATGGGAAAATAGCTAATATTGTGACATACGGCTCTCTAATGTATAATATAGGGAAATACAATAATCTTTTAGATTCGATTAATGATTATTAAAAAAAAATACCATCTTAACATACTTTTTTTGTGTAAAAGTTTTTTAATAAATGAAATCAAATATTCACTTTAAACTGTCTATAAACTTCACCATTTCACGAAATTGAAAACCCAATCCACGGCCCATCCGAGCCAAAAACTTATAACCCACCGTCCCCCCGTCAAAACTCCATAATAACCAACACTCCAACTCTCTCTCCATCACTCCATAACAATCACTCCCACATTACCCCGTCCATCCACTCTTGCCGACTTCAATTCGGCACGCTCTCTGGATATTATAATTAAGTGCTCCACCGCGTAACGAGGGCCGTCACGTAAAGACACGACCACCGCGTTATATACGCGCGCGCGCGCAGGTGCTCCTCATATCCCGGCGTCACGCGAACCTCGCTTATTTAGCTCTATATACTCTTCCTCTCTCTCTCTCTCTCTCTCTCTCTCTCTCTCTCTCTCTCTCTCTCTCTCTCTCTCCTACCACTCGTTGTATCAACGCTATAGCAGCAAGAGAGCGAGAGAGAGAGAGAAAGAGAGAAAGCTCGAAAAATCTAATCGTCCCGCGCGCTCACGCTGCGCGCACGACTACGCGTAATAGGATTTATTTGCGAAATTAGTCGGGAGCCCGAATCGAGCGAGCGAGCTAACTTTTGCACCCTGACGTGGGAGGTGAGGGGATGGGTAAGAGAGGAAATGGGCTTTGAGTTATAATGCTTGGGAAGCGGAGGCGTCGAATTGATTTTGCTTTTATGGCGCACGAGCGAAAATTATTGGATGAAGTTTTAAGCTGGTGTTTTTTTCAAAGGGGGGCTCTTGTTACGTGCAAGAGGGTCGATGGACTCTTCGAGGTTGCGGGGTTTGAGTTATTTATAAGAGGCTTTGGGAGGTAATTATTAATTGGCTCGTGTCTGAGCAAATATTTCGAATTAATGGTTTAGAATTGATGGTATGTCGTCTGTTAATTATGTCAAGCGAAAAATATATATGTACCTGTATTTAATGTGGTGTACCTTGGTGAATATTGATTTCATTATTATAGGCTGTTTAAAATTATCTTCATAAATATTCAGTTGAACTATGTATAGTACGCTATGGAAGAATATGTATTTCGCTAAACTAACCGTGGAAGAAATTACGCATGAATTGATTTTCAGTGAATGTTTTATTTTTGTATACTACGATAAAATATTCATTGCTAATCACTTTTTCAAGTAAGAAAATTAATGATATATAAACTAATTACGAATATTATGTGGTTATATCATTACATTTCTAATCTATCACCTTCAGTAGAATAGAAATAAAAGAAATTTTTAATAATCGATTATGTCGCTATATAAATAATTTTTGTAAAAAAGTGACAGGACTTGGTATTGAACCAAACTCGTCGATTTGCAAATCAGACACTCTAACTACTCAGCCTGGCATCGGTTGGCTTTCTGTTAATTGACATTATAGTGTTATCGGACGCCTTCCTTATTTCGTCCTTTCATATTCACGCATGTATCTGCACATGTAACACATTATTATATAATTAAGATTTTGAATGATCTACATTTTTCCTTATTAGATAGTAACTATAGCTACACTGAACTATTCCTATTCATCAGAGATATGAAACAATAACATTGATAAGAAAAAAAGGATATATAGATAAATATGAACCGGAAGAAAACTTATACAACGAACAATCTCCAATATCCACAAACACACCAAGTACTTTAGCCACGCTAAACGCTTTCCCAACACCACACCGCCGTAAATACATCTTCATAACATCTATAACAAGCCGGCGAAAGCAAAGCGAATTATCAATGAAGCAATCTTCAACACGATCGTTCCATCAAATCCTGAAACTACCCCCTTCCTCATACACACCTTAATACAACCAGAACACGCGCACTGCCTCCACCTATACATATATACATATATTCCACTACCACTATCCACAGCCCTGACATCGTGGTCGGGCAAATTAGCGCTCGACTTCGACCCTTCCAGCAGCAGCAGCAGCAGTAGCACCGAGTAGTCCCTTTAATACACGAGCGGGCGTCGGCACCACCGCCACAACCGGAAATTGGCTGCTTGGTTATCAAAGTTTGCGGCTTTGCGTGTCTGACGCTTCGCGCTCGCGCGCGCGCGCGATGGGGTTGCCTGCAAGTATATACACGCGCGGATATCCATTAATACGCGAGTGCGCGTAGAGAGTAGCAGGGGAGGAGAGAGAGAGAGAGAGACGAAGGCGGCGAAGAGTAGGTAAATATTAATTTGCCAGGGCGGTAACACGGTACCCCTCCCCCCCGTTCTATCCTGGTTAAAGGCTGGGCTACAGGGTGGTTTAATAGGGAGAGAGAGAGATAGAGAGAGAGAGCGTAGCCGCAAGTTTACACTAGCCTCGCCGACGTTTCTGGAAAACAAATTTCAAACCCTTTCTGAAATTCAATTTGAGTGGGTAAATGTCAACTCTCGCGAGCGAACGCTGGGCGGGTGTATGTATAGAGAGAGAGAGAGAGAGAGAGAGTACGCTCGCGCGCGCTGTATGCTATATGCGAGCGCTCGAAATTCAGCATGCTTGTGTATATACATATATATACATATATATGTGTATGTAGCGTTCGCTGGAGCGCCGTGTCATGGATATTTTCTGAATTTCACCGGGGCTTTATTTGTATACGTTGGTATAGCGCAGGCTACTGCTGCTGCTGCTGCTGCCTTTGATACCCCGACTGCTTTTTCGGTAGTCGCTTTTTTTTGCGAGGGCCGCGGGGACAGCGATTCGTTAGCGGTTGCAAAGTTTCGGAGCTCTCACAGCCTATATGACTATATGTATATGTATGTGTGTGGGTGTCGATGGAGTTTCAAAATGGTTTTGAAATATTAATTTGATGAGTGTGTAAATTAAAAGGCAGTGGAAAGAGTTAGCGTGAAAATAAGTTTGTTAATTATTGCTTTTAGCTTTAGGTAGAATTTTTTATAATAGGAAATCGATTGTTTTTACACTATATACGATTTGGCTTTTATACTTTTTTTTGCTTGTTTATTCTTTGAAAAAGTTTGGAATTTGGAGCAGAAAAAAAGAATAAACAAAAAAATTTACAAATAAAATGTTTTTACAAACAAACTATTTCCTAAATTGTTTTAAAATAAAATATATTTCAAAAAACGTCGGAATTTAATATTCCATTTATCGTATATTACCATGCTTCCTATATATGTAAGAGCTTGAATAATATCATTGTATAATGCATCGGCTTCTCCGCACGCCTGCGCGAAAGCGATGAAAATATAATAAAGTCCAATTTGAATACTTTCGAACAGCATTTCAATTCAAGAACAAGAAACTTTCTTTGAACTTCTACCTCCACCTCCTTCTTCCTATGCATCCCCCCTCCCTCCATGCAGTAGTAGGTAGCAGCAGTGCAGCCCGCTCTCTTAGATTTCCAATAAAAGCCTTCGTTCCAATCCACTTTCATCAGCGCGGAATGATTATTCCCGCTGCTGCCGCGGCGCGAGCACCTACATAAAGTAATATCAATTCGGAGCAGTCTACGCCGAACTATATATATATATATATACACTCCGAACGTGAGAGAGAGAGAGACAGACAGCGAGTTTGAATAATAAACGACGCTGTTAGTTGAAACAATTAATTAATAATTCATGATAGGCGAGGATTGAGAGGAAGGGTAGGGGGGGGGGGGTGAGAGAGAAAGGGGTGTAGGCGGAGCTACCATTGGTAGAAGAGAGCGCAAAGACGGGCGGAGGCTGTAATTTGCGTTACGACCGATGTTCCAGCGAGCGCTGTTCTGCCATCCTGAATATAATTTACTTGAGCAAACTAAAATCCCCCCCACTGCTGCCAGGTTCCGCGACTATATACCCCGTTTTGCATCCATCGCGACTTGCTCATTTCACTGCTTGATACCGGTATATACGTGTGTATATATATAGAGTTCCGCGGCTCGTTCGTATATTTACCTGTCTCTTTGTCTGACGCGCGAGCGAGGAAAGTAGTCGACTTACTCATTATGTGACTCGTGTATATATATACATATAGATCGTGTATTCCGGTGGGCGTATACAACGTTTTAACCCTATCGCCGTCAACAAGCCGGCGTCGTTTGGGTTTCCTTTGCGAATACTTTAAAGACGAAAATGTCGGGAACGGGAGAGGGCGAAAGAGAGAAGTTTACATTCTGTTTATGTTTACCATGGCAGAATCGTGGCGAATTGCGAAAAGTGCCCGGTATCCATATATATATACCTGTAGGGTTCGCGGAACCCCGCAAGAATTTCGCGTATAGCCGCGAGCGAAGGCTTGTTGGCAGATACAATGCGATATATGCAGTCGCCGCCGCGGGAATTTCCACCTCTAATGCGATATTTTACATTTCTATGATGATTGCGGGGGGTATAGGGAGTAATAGGCTTTGATCATACGATAGATATTTTTACTGGGTAATGATTAAGGCTTGGTATTAGGTGGAGGAGTGGATAATGAAGTTGAAAATAAAGAGTTGAGAGTAGTTTTAGTCAAATATATAATGATATGCTAAATATGGATGTATTTTTATTTTTCTTGAAAAAATTATACAATGAAGATTATATTTTAAAATCGGTGGTATGTATCCAAGAGTGAAATAAGGAAAGAGATTATGATAATAAAACGCAGTCCATTTTATTAATCTGACTTTTCTTTTATTTGGAAAATTTCTCAGAATTTAAGACGCGCTGTATGACTAAAATCGTAATGATAAAGAATTAGTTGATACACAGTTGTTCATCATCCGAATAAGTGATATACATCAAAATCAATACATTTCAAATTCTCTCTCTAATCGATTTTAAATATTATCAAGTTGTTTCGTGCCGGATGAATGCATTTTAAAGAAAAACCTGATCTATGACAGCCTTTTAGTTAGAATTTATTGATTTTCTATACGTTTTAATGAATACATATATACTCAAACTGTATTTAAAATTAAAATAATATCTATTATTGAAAAACTTGATTTAAAAAAAATATCCTTCAAATAATATGAACAAAAGTATACATATTGATCAAAATCATGCTGAACGGAAATTGTAATGTAAATAAATGAATGCTTAAATATTTAAATAACAAATCAATAAAATTACGTTAAAGTTTTACTATCGCGCACTGATTTCTGAAATACGTATACCAGTCTGCTAAAAATTCTAATTTTACCATGGCAATAAATCTAAATATTTTATTTAAAACTACCATCTCATTCCTCTCAACCCCACATAGCGCGCACTTTCAATTTCAAAAAAACCCCAATTTTAAAAAGAATTTTCTTCCAACCAAGACCGAGCACAGAAATCTCTCTCTCTCTCACTTTCTACGCGAACGCGCGGGAAAAATAGCCCCACCTCACTCCTACTCGCTGGAAACTCCCACTTATAAAAAGTTCCGCGAGGAAAAACCTTCTCCTCCTCCTCCCTCTGGTCCCTCAACCATTCTCATTTCGAACAATATCCGGCGAGATTCTGGTTTCATTTTGTAGATAAGGCGAGAGCGGGAGAGAGAGAGAGGCGAGAAAAAGCGGAGGGATGATGGCTGCCGCCGGTGCAAGCAATCAGTATGGCCGGGATGAACCAGCGCGCCGGGGAGAAAACTGTCGCCGAGATAAAGCGAGCACGACGAAAGAAGAAACTGTAGCTATATAGCGAATAGGAGAGAGAGAGAGCGCGCGAGGGAAGCATAGCGCGTTCATAAATCTCGGTAGATTACTAAATCCCAGGTTTGATGGAACCTACGTTCATGCTACACACACACATACATATACAGAGATACAGTATATATATACACACATATGTATATACGACATCGAGTGTGTACACACGTACCGGACACGTGCGCCGGCGTAGCTCGCTATATCGCCCGTTAGCTCATCGAAAGCCCTCGGCGCGCTGATAACATTATCATAAAACGGCAATATCGCGCGTCGGGGATATTGCTCCGCACGCACGTACACATATATATACACCCCTCGATACATATACACCCACACACACATACGTACACGTACACGCGTGTGTATATGCTGAACAGGGGTATAAGCGTCGTACTGATACATATCCACGCCATATAGATATATCCCTCTCTTTGCCAGTATATGGACTGGAATACACGCCTGCAGAGCTTTCATATGCTAATGCCAACAGTACCAACGTAGTCGTCGTCGTCGTCTTCTCGTCGCGAAAGTGACTTTGCGAATGTCCAACGGCGAGGATTTTTCGAAGGATCGCCCTGTCGGCTGTGTATATATATATGTACGCGGAGACTTTAAAAAAGTGTCTTATAGCAGGAGGCTAGCTACTATCGCGCGTGTTGAAAAATGCGCTGAGAATCGAACGCGCGCGCGCGCGAGCCTCCAGGGGGTTACGGATAGAGTAAGAGAAATAGAGAAGCGTATAGTCGAGTTGATCGTATATAGGCGGAGGAGCCGCTTTGTAGGAGAGAGAGAGAAAGTTTTCGATACTCGGACAAAGGGCCTGCGCTTTAGCATCGAAAGTCCATTTGAGGAGAGAGAGAGAGAGGAGAGAGAGATGGACTGCGCGAGTGGATAAAAGCTATTCTTAGGAGACGCGGATGTAGACGGAAGTACGGGGAAGATTCGGGTAGGCGGGAGTGCTTGATGAACAAGGCTCGTTGGTGAAATTGTCTCGTTTGGTTTATAAAAAAAATGTATGTTCGTGGAAGGCTCGGGTTGGATATTCGAATGCTTATATAGAAATTTTAGTCATAATTATGGGATGGATGAATCAGTATATAAGCTTTTTATGTAATTTTGATGGCTTACTTACTGAAAAGCAAAGGGGAGTTGGAAAAATAACATTGAAAAAAATGTTGAAATTGTTGACAATTTTTTTCGCAGATATTGAACTCATTAATGCTGTAATATATTTCTGTACTTTTATAAATCTCGTTGGAGGAGATGCATTCATAATAATTTTATGAGCTTTAACATATCTATATTTCAAAAAATATTATTCTATTTTTGAAATTTCTGGACAAAGGATTTTTACATTTAACCCAAAAAAAATAACTCTAGCTGCCTTAGTATATAATTATACTATGAAATTGTGTGAAACAAAACAGTAACAACGTAGCTTACATTTTGCACGTATATAACTTCGTGCTATCATATTACCCTTTCACCCTACACAGCGATTCGACATCTCTCGCGACTCCTAAAATCGGATATCACCATTCCTCTCCCTCTGCCATCCCCTTCCCGTCTCGGAATATCTGATTACGAAATTCATAGTAGCTGCTCCCTCTCCCTCTACATACCCTTACGCTATATCTAATATCGTGGAAGGAGGCCTACCAAGAGACAGAGAGACGGCAAGAGAGAGAGAGAGATGATGAGACCTAGCCCCGCCCCAGCTCGGTTCGGCTCCCAGGTATTAGATTATGAATATTCATGGCGGCGTCTGCGCTTGCGAGAGTCCCGGGCGCTTCATTACACGCCCTCCTCCTTCTCCTCTGCGTCTCGGTTAACGGAGTGTCACCCCCTTCTCCTCTCCCGCAGCCATACTCCCTCCTGTGCTCTCCTTCTCTTATGCTTCTTCTCGTCCTCTTGCGTATAGCAACGACAGCGGTATATAGCGTCAATCAATATGCAACGCGGCGTCGCGCCGAGCTTTGCTTATCTTCTGCAGCTGGAGATCGCAGTCGGAGATGCTGACGGAGGTTCATGCTGGATGCAGAGGCGAGGAAGACGGGGAGTCGGTTGTTGATGTCAACACCTTGAGGATGAGTGAGATGTAAGTGTATGGTGAATGGGTGGACGAGGAGGGTTGGGGTTTTGGTATGGTAAAATAAATAGTTACAATTTGTATTTTGGTGATGAGGGATGGTTGTAGAATGAGAAAGATGGTAATCGTGATTTTTGTAGTAATAATAATAATTATAGATAATCAAATACTCAGGCGAAAATAATATTTTGATGATTTTGCTGAAGCTGTGGGAGTAAGCATTTTATAGTAAAAAAAAATGAATCCTAGTACCCTCACTTTTACTTCCAATGTGACGTTATGTTTCAAATCAACGATTTTCTAATTTAAATTATCTTCTTCGGCATACTAAAATGTTATACAATTAAAAACATACAAATTAAAGTACATCTATAGCCTAAATTAAAGTTTTATCTTTAATGATCTACAACGTTGAGTTAGATAAAAATTTTGACGAGTAGAAAAAAAGCATAAGCCATTATTAGCCATTACCATTTACCTGTTTAAAAGGTCACTTACAAGGATACCTTCCCAACTCACGAGTTTCAGGTTTTGGCCAACCCGGAGAATATTATTTTTAGTTAAAAAAAACGAATCCCTGTATTTTTTTTCTCCATTGGATCTTTTTTTTTTAGTTATAGAAATTTTTGGCTTTAAACATGCTGAATTCCTCATATACTTTCTAGGATAAAGTTTCTAGGATATTATGTGTGACAAATATCTTTACATTTTGGTTAAAATTATGTAAATATGTTTAAAAACAAAAAAAAACTAGAAGTAATTTTTCTGGATTTTGGTTGATATAATAAGTAAGGTATCAAAAAGAGTTACAAGAAATTGAGAGTTAATTGGATTAAAAGATATTAACCAGAATTTGAAGATTTGTCCCATATAATCTCCTATAGAAATTTGAAACATATTCTTGGCGAACCCAATAGTCTATAATCAAGTATATGAAGATTTCAGTATTCCTATAACTAAAAAAAGGCCCAAAGGCCCAATGAAGAAAAAAAAATACAGGGATTAATGTTTTTGAATTAAAAATCATATTCTCCGAGTTGAGCAAAATCTGAGACCCAGAACTGGGTAAGGTCTATTTGTTAGAGCTAATTTGTATGAAATTACGACAAAATGAAGTTACGACAACATTTAATGAAATTAATCTGAGAGTACAAAAATTAATTTTTAGCACTGGAAAATGCCTCTAAAAAGTTCCAGCAAAGTAGTTCTCAATATTTTTAATATTACAAAATATATTGCACTATGGTTTTAAACGTTTACTTCATAAATTAATTACCACGGTGATTCTAATTTTTTTAGCTTCGACATTGCTTTCTATAGCAATAATTATAGCTACACATAACCCCTGTATAGCTGCTTTAACGAAGCACTATTGAATACAAAATTTAATCAGCCAAACTGCTAAATCTCACCGACAACCAGCTCCTGCTTTTGATTTACTATATTCACCATCCAGGCCAACACATTAACGGTCTGTCATATCACCCTAACGACCCATTCGACCGTCGACGCTTCATTTTCGCTATTTGCTCAGGCATCATCTCTCCCTTATACACTGCACTCCTAATCGCTTCCTCTCTCTTTCTCCACTACAAGTGTCCATCGGTCATTCATTCTAATATTTACAAATATGCCCATTAATCTTTCGTCCCCTATTACACGCTCTCTCAATTTCCATAATTTCTCGCCAAAATAGAAAGAGAAAGAGCGAGACAGACCATTGCGCTAGCTATAATACATAATATCCACTTGATCATCTTTCTCTCGCTCTCTCTCTCTCCCCTCCTGGAACATTTGGCAGCGAGCCACTCCCACTGCCTCGTCCCAGTGTTGGAAAAAAGACGCTTCCGTGATTGCGAATCCGATATATATGCTCCAGCAGTAGTAACGGGGCCACGTATTAACCTTCTCGCAGGTCCACAGGGTATGTGTGTATCTTCACCCCCGTAGCACGATGGAATTAATAAAGCGCGCATGCGAGCGAGAAGCCGGCAGCAATCTGCCACCGCTATAACACAATGACGCAGTCACCGTACGCTATTCTATACACTATATGGTGTGTATAGAAAAAGACCAAGCAAGAGAGAGAGAAGACACCCCGCGGCGCGCTTGGGTCTCGGCATGATTTGATTAGCCTCAGATTGACCCCATACGCCAGGGCGCCGCTTAGCCATGCGGCGCCTAATCACTCACGTACACCTCCGTGCCATTACTCTCTCTCTCTCTTTTTCTCTGTCTCGCACACTGGTACACGCTTTATGCTCGGGAAATTTGCAATCTTTCCATTTAATAAATTGACGCCCTAGCGTACATATATATATATATATATATGTGTATGGTATAGAGCTCCCCCTTGGCGCAAACGCGCGTAGGGTGGATGCAATTTGAATACATTAGGCGAGGAAACGAGAGAATGTGTCGGGCGATAATATGAAATCAGGTGTATAACAAATTTCGTTCCGCAGCGAGTAACAGCAGCAGGAGCAGCAGCAAGTGCGTGCAAAAAAAGGAGACGAGGAGAGTAGAGAGATTTTCTCTCGTATGAAAGAATGAGAGTGGAGTCATTGTGCGAGCGTATAAGCGGAATTTATTTACATGTTTTAATGGAAGGGGAGGGAGGTAAGGGTAAGGCATCGAGACGGAAGGGATCGATGGATATGGCCGGTGTATTAGACGATGGAATTATGCAGATTTCGTTTAATTTGATGAAGTCGGTGTTGTAAATAGAATTGGAGAGCTTCAATATGGAGATGAATATAAGGGAGCGATATAACTGAGAGAGTATACGATCGTGAAATTTTTTTGAATTTAATTTATTAAAAGCTTTATGGATTCAGGACGTACTTTTCATTGTTAAAAGAAGTTTTTGAGTGTTTTGAGAAAAATGCTTTAGAAGTTTTATTAATTTTGAAATATATATACGAGAATAAAATTTTAAAAAAAGGCTTTAATATTATAGAATAATTAGTAGAAAACATTTTTAGTAAAAGAAAACAATATAAAGTATCCGAAAGTTTGACTTTTATATAAAGAATTCTATCCCTAAGTGAATAAATGATTCAAAGAAGAGTGCCTGCAACATCCTTATTTAATTTGAAAAGCGCAATTTATACAATCTATTTTGCCATTTAAAGTATATATAAAAATACTACATTTCACAAAAAATGGTTAAGCCTGCTAAAGGGAAAGTTATTAAAATGATTAATTAAACTAGTGCCCTATACTAAAATTAGAAAAATCAGTACAACTCAACTTTGGATAAACATTGATTTTTGTCAACGATTTTATAATTTTCTTACTTAGTAACCTAATAAATTTCTTTTCTTAATTACATGGCTTTTTAAGTTACATTTTTTTAATAATTAAATCTACAACTTGTGAACAATCTGCTTTTATGATATAATACATTGTGGAAGGATATTGTTAAAACATTTCTACTAAAACTTCTACTACTTCTTAAAGCTAGATGGCATAGGGAAAGAAATACTAAAGAATTCCTCTTGAAAGTTTAACACAAAGTCTCATGGACGATGCGGCATTTTATTTTTTATTAGCACCGTCCATCGTAATCATGGATCAAGTGGATCTAAAACTTTTTAACTGGTAAATGAATGCTGTAAGCAATCATATATATGCGTTTGGCAAGTTTATTCATGGTTTAAAAAACTAATAATAAATTAATTAATTGGAACGAAATTGATTTTTCGTGTGTCACTTTCTGTAAAAAAAAATTTAACAACAAATAAGATTATTGTAAATCATGATAATAGGTTTTACCTACTAATAAGATTGTATCTCGAGTTTAATGTCTTTCGAACTTGCTTGTTGATTGCACAAATTAAATTTAAGCTAAATAGTCGTTATTTTGACTAATGTTGTAAAGCACCCTTAAATATGAGAATTGATTTCTGATTAGTATTGTACATAATCTTTAAAGTAACGTACATTTTTGGCCATAAAGTTAATTAAAAAGTCGCTAACTTATGATTAAAATTTCTACAAGAGATATTATTAATCTATTTTTATAATATTATTTTGTAGTACTGATTATACAGTGCACCAGAACCAATAATTTACAAAAACATCAATTATATAAAACACAATAAACCAACAACCCCTATTTACCACATATTCATTAATTATATCCCACTACCAAACGAGAACTGAAAAATCCTTCTTCAACAACCTCGACCCACCCAGCACATAAGTCACCACCAACTCCAGAGACTCTCGTGTCTCCGAAAATTACGACTTCCAAAACTCGCGGCGCTCACATATCCACCTACTTACATACCATACAGTTAAAACTGACCCTGCAAACCGGCCACCACCAACGACGGATTCTTCCACCGGCTGCACGCACATTGTGATGGTAATGGCCGTGGCGCAGTTCATATTATTACCGTGCGTTCGCACACGCGCATATGTACAGAAAGGGGGAGAGACACGAGGGTCGGGTCCGCGAAAGTCACGGGGTTAATTTGAGACAACGCGAATAAATGTAGTTAATATTGGATATGAGGGGAAGGAGGAGAAGAATATAAGCCGACGAGGGTGTATGTGTGTGTATATATAGCGTGCATCTGTTGGCCCTAACGCGCACGATGCTTATTAGCCGAGCACGGGGCGACTTTACGAGATTCCGGCCATTAGGCTGCTGGACTGCGCGCTCGCGCGAGTGCGGATGTAAGGGACGAGGAAGAGGGAAGATACGTGTAGGTATAAGAGTGCGACTGGAAGGTTGAGGGAGAGATGAAGAGGCGATGGATTGAGGTTCCAATTAGATGATCTGTGGGGGTTGATGCGCGCGTAAGGAAGGTTTGGTTTTCATGCTTTAATAAACGGCTGGAATTTTTATATTAATGTAAAAATCGATTAATTTTATGATTTATTTTTACATAACTTATATTAAAATAGATAGGGTATGATTAATATTTACAATTTGATTTTTCCTATCAATATTTGTCGATGTTAATTACATATTATACGTTCCGAATTTGCGTTAATTCAATATTCGCAGTACATTTTCGCATTAAATTCTGAAATCTGTCAGTTTTTATCAAGATAGATTTTCTTCTAAATGTACACCAAAATGTGAAAATTCATCTATGAAATCTCCAATACCTTTTGTTTCATAAAACCATTCCTATTTTGCCACCTAAATTCACCATCTCCCCAACTCAAAATCTTATCCAATATTTATTTAATCCCCAAAAAACCAAAGCTTACAAATCTTTCTCTTAACAGTTTAATTATAAAATAGAACGAATAAAAGAGACCCGAAATCATGACAAATCGAGGCTCGCCAAATCACCCCTGTCGCGTCGCACGTATAAAGACAGCACCGAGCGCGCGCGCGTATCAGCGAATCAGTACAGGACCACAGCAGTTACGGCTATACACTATATATACTACTGCTTCTACATCGTCGTCGTAGGGTATTATTCGATTAGACGTTCCCGCGCGACGGCAAGAGCGAGGAAAAAGCGAAGGAACAAGCAAGGAAGGAAGGAAGAAGGCGGCTCAGTGCTGCTGCTGCTGCTGCTACTACTGCTCACCCCCCCATGAACCTTCATTATGTTACCTCGGGACCATTCGCCGTGGTAACTGACCTAACGGTTCGCTACTCCGTGCTAAATTAGAGGAGTTAAATGGACGTAAGATGACCAGGCGACGACGACGATGCGACGCGGGGCTGGACTAGCGTGCGAGTAAGCTGGCGACTCTAATTATATCAAAAGTTGTATAGGCAAGAGCGGAGGATCTCTTTCTTTTTTTTTTAAGGTGGAGAGTACGATCTACAGGGATGATTGCGGATGAGGTTTTTTTAATTTTATGATTCGATGTTGTTATATTAATATACCTTTCATCAGGTTTATTGAACTTTGTAAATATACGATGGAGTAGAATTAGTAACTTTGTAAATTACGATTAGGTATAGAATTCTTTACAATTTTATAATAATTAAACATATTGAATTTCCCAGATATATTATTGGCATCGCTATTCAATAAAATTCATTTAACTGTACTATAATTACATTGTCAGTAAGAACCGCGTATATTGGAACTTTCAACATATAAACGAAACATTCTTGGAACCGTTAATTCATTATCAAAGTTTCGTGTAAAGCGTTAAATACACCCTGAACGAGTCTCACCAGCGATCGTATTAATCTCGAAAAATTGAAAGTTCCCGGAAAATATCGAGCTTCGGAGTTGAACTCGCGTACAGCGTGCGCACGAACTGACCGTAGGAGGGGGATAATTGAAGTGTCCGAATTGCAGTGTCAGATGCGGATCTTTATACGGTAAAACAGCCACGCTTACCCTCTCTCTCTGCCTCTCGCTCTAGACAGGCGCGCGCGCGCACACACACAGCAAGAGCACAAAGGCAATTACACTGTATTGGGTTAATTGCCTCCCCTCCTTGCTTCTCTCCCTTCCAGAATCCCGACGCGCAGACGCTCGCGCACCGTATACCGCTCTTATACTCCCTCTCTCTCTCTTACGCCCTCTCCCCTCTCGGATAATATTGTATTCCTTTTTACGAGCATTAAATTTCAAAATTGTTTCGGGTACGCGTAGCCCGGGCAAAAATCTCCTCTCTCTCTCTCTCTCTTTCTTGCTGGCGCTTGGGTGCGCGTTCTGCCTTCGCACTCGTAAATTACACTTTCAAGAAGGCGAAAATATATATGCGGAACGAGAGAGAGAGAGAGAGGGAGGCAAAGGTAGTTTCGAAAATACGGGTATGGGGAGGTAAGAGCAAATAAGAAATACGGGATACACTCTTGCTTCGCTGCGAGAGCGCGCGGAATTTATTTATGGCCGGACGAGTGGTTTATACACTTGCTTAGGTGCTTTTCTTTTTGTTTTCTTGATTTTATAGTTCGTTGAATTTATGGCTTGGAAAATTTTATACTTTTAACAATAACATCCGCCATGTGCTTCGTTATGATTAAAAATAATTGATGTAGGAAAAATAAGTTGAGCGATAACATGGTTAAATCTATTTGCATTTTACGATATACCAGTTATGAACAAAATATTGATATTTTGTTTTTCATATTATTATTAAAGTAAGAAAAATATGGCACGAAGGCTTCCCTAAATATTCCAGTAAGTACTCGATTGAAATAAAAAATTTTCATTTCAAAGAAGTGGAAAACTAGGGGAAACTAATCTTATCGTGTCAATAAATAAAAGTATATTTTATGACACTCATATTGTTTTTTCTCTAATAATTTTATTAATTTTCTATCCTCAAACTTATTGTAATAATACTTATCCCAACACCAATAAACGAATACCAACAACACCAGATTACTGACATTTCCCAAGACCCTCCTCCCTTCGTCTCCCCACCATAACTCTCAGTCTACCAGTACCACGTCCATAGTGCAGACCCACGCGCTCCCTCCAAAAAAGGCATAAATATCCCTCTCGCGTCGCGAAAGAAACCCGCGCAACCATCTCTCTCTCTCTCTCTCTCTCTCTCTATACCCTACAGCACAGCAGGAGCAGTAGCAGCCCCTCAGCTGCAGGCACGCCGGCGTCAAGTGCCGCGACCAACCAAGAGAGGGGTACACACGGCGGCCGGATGATTTGTCGGACGGCGCGTGCGCGCAACCCCTTTTTCCACCCCCGCGTTGCCGCGCGTATTGACGCGCCGTAGCGCTGGTCACCCACCACTACCACGAGTATGAGAGAGAGAGAGAGCGTGCTGACCAGGCCGTATACGTCTTAGGGAATGCGAGCCGGCGGCGCGCCTATGACGCTTCCTTCGCAGCTGCTCTACCCCGCCGGGTCTCGACTCTACCACCCCTACTACTCGCCAAGCATCGACCCTTCGAGAAAGAGAGAGAGAGAGCGAGAGAGAGGGTATGTATGTGGGAGATGTGGGAGGGAGCAAGTAAGCGAGCGAGCGAGCGCTATGAAATTCTCGCCGGCTCGCGCGCTGGACCGGGCGGCTGGACGTGAAACTCGCGGCGCTCGTGTGGCACTGGTGGTGGTGGTGGTGGGTGGTCGTATAGATTGTGTGTGTAGGGGTTCGGTTTCGCTGTGCGGAAATGGTTGAGAGATACAATGATAAAGGGTGCTGGCATTATTTTTCGAATAATATAATAACTGTTATGATAATTAAGAAATATTATATTTATATAAGATATTAATTTTAAGATATTAATTTTAATATTTTTTTATAATTCTTTATGGGGTTTACTTTTGGAAATGAAAAATGGACGTTATAAAGAATAATTTTATTAATAAAATAAAAATAATTGATGTACAAAACTTACTTGAGAGCTACAGGTAATATAGTTTTTAGATTAATTTGCCATTTTCATTAAAAAAAATATATCATGCTTGTGATCTGAGTGCTCTCGCGTTCTTTCATAAAAACTGTATTAAATCAGTAAGCTATTTAATATTTATAATTGTATACATTCCTTGATAACCTTCGATTCCTACATTTCGTAATGACCAAATGTATTAATATATAATAACGTTTCTGGTTAAAATTATTTTAAATTCATGATAAATATATACTGAAACCCTTAACATTTATAGCTCCATACTAAACAACCCTCACACTCATCACCTCTCACACTGCATTCACCATAACCAAAAATCCACCCTAAAACCAAAAAAAGCAAGAACGCCATAAACGTAACTCAACGTATAATACGAACGTCAAGCGCGAACCCTCCGAATAAGAGAGGAAAAAAAAGAAGGATGACCGAAAGCACATATACACATACAGACACGCGAGTATAAGAGGGGGGGACTCACACAGCATATATCCCTCCTCTCTTCTCCACCACCGCCGCCGCCACCGCTCGTCCGTGACAAGTGTGCGAGGAGGCGACCATCCAATAACCCGCACTGGCCACCACCCATCCTCCTCTCTCTCCTCTCGCGCGCGCACAGCTCCTTCTTTGTTCACCCTCACAGCAGCCCGCGCGCTCCTTCTTATCCCGGGCACCGAGCGTTTCCTGCATCCCTCGGCGAACCGAGTTATTGAGGGCTCGCGAAGGAGGAGCTCGACGGCGGTAGCGGCTGGCTTTCTTTTCTTTGCGCGGACGGGTTATTGCCTCTCGCGGGAGGCGCGCACGAGTGCTGGAGAGAGAGAGAGAAGAAAAGAGAAAGCTTTTGTTTTTAAATTGATGAGCAGGTGGAGCTTTCGATGATGGTGAGAGAGGAAAGTGGGGGTTTAGAGGGGGACGGTGGTGGAAGCTGTATTGATGGTTTTATTAATGTTTATTAGGGAGTAGAGTGTAATCGATATGGGAATTTAACGGTTTTTTTTATAAAGGAATATTTTTTGTTTGTATAAACGAGTTTAAAGACAGGGGGTTTAAATGACGTAGTAATAATAATAATAATAATTTTTTAGCGAGATTAAAAATAATATTGTTATTAGGAAAGTTATTATAAATATAAGCGGCATAATTGCATAAAAGCAGTACGCTAATCATATTATTACTTTTTTAAATATTGTACAACATATTTAACTACTCGTGCCGATTTAGCCTGCATGCAAAATAAATACTCATGTCAACACCTCAGTATGTAAAGAATTTACTTTATGCAGTCATGACTAGAAACTTTTAGTACAACAGTACGCGCTGAAAACCGACATTCATGCTAGATAAAAAAAAACGCGAAAAGCCCATGAGCCTGTATACAAAAACGATATAAATCGACAACGAGAACAAAAACTGATGACAAAAAAGCATTGACTATCACGAAAGACTACACCGAACCGGCGCCAAGTACACCTACACAACGTATTATACACATTCGACATTGTAACCCCTGGTGTGATTGCTTAGATCTTCGACAGCGATAGAGGAAGAGGGAGAGTGCAGACTCAGAGAGTGTTTTGCAGGTCGTAAATTAGATTAGTTCGGAAGTTTACGGGAACGCGCGCGAGTGGAGGCGTCGCGCAGTCCTGACGAATTGAGAACGTGCGGGCGAACGGTAATGACGCGCTCGATCGGCCCTTTCTTGGGGCCCCCCGGAGACGATGAAAAAAAAAATGCTCGATCGAGGTTTCATGTTGCCGTGGTTATGGGAGGGCAAAAGTGAGAGATGGGGCTGCTGGTGTGGCTGAGAGAGGGTGGTTCGAATTTTTGCTGATCTCGAGGAAGTTGTAATGCGATCTATCTTAAGTGTTTTTGTTTTGGAAGATGACAATGAATTTTTCTATGAAATTTACTATGATTTGTAATAAGTGTTGTTATATAATTAAACGCTTATGTTATTTTTAAAAGTCATTACAATATTATTAAATTTTATCGTTTCAATTTTGTGTATCCTAAAAATTATTCTTCTATAATATTCACTACTACATTAATAAAACTATTCATCGTACAAACTAAGTTTAAAAAAAACTGAAACAAGGAAATAAGAAATACAAAAACGTCCAAAATCCACCCCTCAATTTCATTCCATCAAAATCGATCGGAATGAATCTCCCACCCCCGTATCCTATCACCGAAAAAATCATCAGCCACATATCTCAACGAAATGACGCACACCTGCTCGTCCGTGTGTGCGAGCACGCGCGCCCTATCCACACCAACACATCTATATATATATACATCCCACATACACCCCCACAAGAACACCCCTACACACACACACACACACAGATATACTCTCCTCCGGTCCGGCAGCGGTCAGCAGCAGCAGCAGCGACGGCGCAGCTGTGCGGCCACCGGCAGACAGAGACACAGCGAGAGAAACCGGCGGCGTCGGCGGAGAGGCGTTGATCAATACGCGAAGATAGAATCCGATGCTACTGCTGCTGCCCATCGTCCACTGCTTCTCTCTCCCTGGCCGCCACCGCCACCGCCTTTGTCCCTCTCTCTATACTACTCTCTCGCTCTCTCTCTCTCTTCCCCGTGTGCGTCTTCTCCCAGCGTCGAGCGGCAGCAACCCACCCTCACTCCCCGCGAAGGGAGGTTATATATATGGGTGTATATGTGTGTGTAGGTGGGTGTAGGTGTAGAACGGCTGCTGCTGCTGCCCGGTCCACGACGGTGCGGAAACAGTAGCTCAGGGTATAGGTATCGCGAGCGCAAGAACGCAGCTCAATCGACTGATTTGTCATCCACGCGTCATTTTCTTCTTTTGTGGAAGCTGCGTGTTGGACGGTTAAAAAAATGATCGCTATATGGTAGTGAAAAGGCTTTTTGTGACAGCGAATTTTCGTGCTATAAAATGATAAGAATTTTTACCGTAATATTTTTGAGTCTTTGTAATAAAAGTGAAGTAAATTGCGAATTCAATTCGATATTCTAATCGTTTTCAAACAAAATAAACAGAAACCCATAGGAATTTTATTATATTATTCATAAAGCAAGAAAACTCAGATAAATCACTAATTGTAATAAACAGTTACTACTGTTCAGCCGGTACTATAGGTCGCATAGTTATTATATAGGTCTATTGAGGGACGCTGAACATGATGATAGTGTCAAATTTCAAAAATTACTAGTTGTATTACCCTTTTAACAAAAAAACTTTGGTAAGATTATCTGTATTTCATCTTGTGGATGTTCCTTACTCACTTGCAAGAAGAATTTTGAGCACAATGGTTGACTAAATGTGTATATCTAAACTTTATTATATTCAAATACATGTATATATATATATATGTACATAACGAAGATTCCCGTCAATGTTTGGACAACCTATAGAGAACAAAAGCCCTCGACTTACCAATAAGAGAAACAGTTAAAGCAATTAACTAATCATAGCATCATGACGTTAGCTCGGTCTTAGAGTGCGAGACTACAAAATGCGATTCCGTGGGTTCGCATCCGGGTTCGCATATATTTTTAGCCTTCATTCTTTACATCTGCCACACATATAACAAAATTGAATTTCGGGCAGTCTTATAGATTGATAAAACTAAATATTGCACTATCTATTGACTGTAAAAAATGCATTACAGCATTTGGAAGCAACGAAATCAATTTTATTTGATTGTTTGAAACCAAAGTCACCCTCGTGAAAATCCAAAATATTTCTACCTATCAAATCGTCATTTAAATTATGGACTGGCTATAAAATGGTCATTTTTCTTATCTAGTTTTTGAAAAATACAATGAGTTTATCGAACATTGGAACAAGTTAGTTCTTATCTATTTAAGAGGTATTAGACTCGATTAGTCTTTTTAATTAGCAAATAGCTAGTAAAAACCTAATTATATTAGAGAAGAGTGAGAGAGACAGAAAATAATGACAGAAATAACATTTCTTGAAATATCTCCAAAAGGGCTCTAGTAAATAATTTTCTGGCCTTCGTATATTGTTTATATTATAGGAAGCTATCAGGTTAAGTGAAATATCATTCAATTTTATATTAAATTTCTAAGAAAAATTAAAAGGAAAATTTTGGGGTTATGTTATTTTAGTCCCAATCTATTAAATGAGAGAAAAATAGGAGTAAAACTGTTTCATCGCTGGCGATTAACTGACCATTTTTTCTACCCATTTACTAGAATTCTGACCATTTCATAATAGACGAATTTCTACTAGGACAATCAAAGGCTTCATAAGGCGTGAAATGTGACATATTATAATATCACTGGTAATGGTATTGTATTAAAGAGAACCCATGGGAAATAAATTAGCTTTACTGTTAGGTCTTGAAGTTAAAGGAAAATACTTTTATGTTTATAAAGAAACAGTGATTTTGGAACAAGTATTTGAACTAAACATGAGTTTAATTCATTAATTTATTAATATTATTACCCGATAATTTCTTTAATCTTCAATTAATATGAATTCGTAGTAGCGGGGATACACAAACTTATTCTTTCAGACGCATATACGCACTATACTTAAGACATTCCAAAGTTGAATAGTTACCGGCAGTGTTTTATTTTTTCAAAATAAACCTAAACATGTCAAAAACTTCAGTTGTTCTTAACTTAGGGACTAACGTTAAAGCTTTTTTTATATTACTACACACAAAAACTTGTTCCAAAGTTTCAGCTGAATTCGTAATTCAGAGTTCGGACCCTCTTCTAGATTTCTTAGCTCATTCGTTTATGATAGAAGTAGATAAACTCGAACCTTTACTGTTTCTAGATTACTGCTTTATCACTTATTTTAATAATTATGTAAATAATTCTTGCAGTAATCTTATAATGACTCATTATTTTGCATAATATATATGTATTAGATAATAAAATAGTAATTTCTAAATAACTCCACCTATTCTGGACTGGAGATAGAAGAAATCACATACTTCATCGTAACTAAATTACAGGTGTTTGCTTGTTGCCTTTTATTGTGCTGAATATTAGCTCTGTTAAAGTTTACAACAGTACGCGTGTTGTAACGAAAACTAATTGATGTACAATATTATTTGAAAGAGTTTATTAAGTGATATATCTCACAAAATGTAACATCTCATATTCATAAATATTTTCACCATTTATTCATCATCCTTCTTCAGACTTTAATTGAAACTCTAGAACTTCATCCAAGCATTTAATTATAAATATATGATGGTCTTCACTGACTATTCTTCGAATTGACCTGAAACGCTGGTTGTCACAAAAACTATCGATTTTTTTTATTCATTATTATGACAAATTGTGTAAACGCTTTTATCACATTTTTCTGCTAGCGCTTTCGAATTAAGCGTTACAGCTGGTTTATTTATGTTAATAATATTAAACATGACTAAACCAGCTCAAGACTCCAATAAAATAATTAAATTTTTCTTATAGTATTTTAATTATTCAATTTTACATACTCACCTCAAGAATTCAATCTTGAAAAGTTAAACACTCTCGATTTTGGCACCTGTTCTATATAGACCAATCAAACGAGTCAACAGCAACCAATCAAAGTGCCGATATAAAATTTCCTTCAAAATATTGAAAAAATTAAAATATTGAATTTTTTTATTGAAAATGCATTATACTGGTATAACTTTTGAACTCATACAAATACATAACCTTTTTTTCGTGGTCAACTTGGAATTATTGTAAAATAAATAAGAGTAAAGTGAAGCAATGAATATTGAGTAACAACATGTAATAAGAAATAAAACAATTTCATTAATCATAAAAAAAATTTATACAAGTAAAATAACAGCTTTCGTATCAACATATTTTTATCAAAAATCGGGTATATATATCTGAAACATTGATGTTTCATATATCAAGTAAAAAATTGCTGGAAAAGAGTCATTACTTTTCACAATGGCCCAAAAATCCATACTGGCTTTCCTTCTAATTTATACTATATTTATCGTGAGTATATTAATTAAATAAATACATTAAAACTTTAATAACATAGAAACGTTATTAATAAAAAAAAGTTAATTTATTATTAGATTGCCTTTATGGACGAACAAGAGGATTTTGAGTAAGTAAATTAAAACTTTCATATATATATATATTTTTCTACTCGGAAGTATGTTTTTCTCTAAAAATGTAATATTATGAAATACAAAAAAAAATAACTGTGTGCAAACATTTCGTTTGATCTGCACCTATATTTAATAACATTTTATACATTACTTTGTTGCAGAATCGACACTGGTGGTCCTGCAGTATGGGCCAAACCTTGGCAATCCTAAGTTTGTAACACAAAAAATGTATAAAAAAAATATCAACTGTATAATAACATTAATTAATTATAAAAAATTATTTCATTGCATCTTGTTGGAGATAGAGTATAAAGATATTTAAATGTCGATTAATTGCTCAAAACAAATTTTATACTAACGAGAAGTTGTCTAAAATAAGTATTAATAAATAACTGATTCGTAAAAGGTATGTATTGCTTGCAATGTATTTAATGCATTCCTTCCCCTTTCCTGACAACTATTGTAGCAAACTACGATTTACTATTTTCTTTATTATAATTTTTTTTATAGTGTGTAGGGTTGTATTTCAAGATTTGACTAGGGAAGATAAATAGCTTAAAACAATTTTAATGCTTTAGAAGATTAATTTTTTGTAATGATATACCAATCAGTTAGATACCTAAAATAATTTGTTTAAAAAGCAAATCATTCAAGCAAACTTGCGAGAATCTACAAAACTCACATTGATTTACGCAAGCACAAAGGAAATCTAACTAGAAATCGGTACCATTATGCAAATTTATTGAATCAAAATAATTCACAAATTAATAAAAAGCCTTTTCTCCTTTTCCGGAAACCCAAGTCCAATAATTCACGCGTCCATACAAAAAAAAAGAAGACGAGCAGAACCACTCGAGAAGTCATGATTAATCGAACGCGATAATGGTCGGGCCGCAACAAAGGCACGCGTGCGTGGCTCGGTCTTCAAAATTAAATCAAAGATGCCCTGTACTCTCGTCTATGTATGTACGTATATGTATGTGCGGAGCATCGGTCGAAGGGTGGAGGGGAAAAGCGGCAATAGCCTCTCTCTCTCTCTCTCTCTCTACTACTCTTTGTTATAAGCGCGCGTCGCGCCAAGCATTTGCGCCGCGCTCAAAGCGTCAAACGCATTACTTCCGGAGTAGTGACTCGCGGATGGAATTAAACGGGGAATCGGAATGAGAGAGCAAGAGAGAGAGAGAGAGGGCGAGTGTTAACACACGTGGAATTTTCAAGTATGGGAGTAGAGGAAATAGAAGAGAGGTAGGGAGGAGGGTAGGATGAAGGAGGAGGTATTAACGCGAGACGACAAAAAAGGGAGAGCGAGGGGAAGAAAGTGAAAATCGGAGGAGATTGCGGTGGGTAATGAGAAGAGGGCGTGGAGGAGGAATGAACGTTTTGAGGTGGTTGCGGTGGAAGGATGATGAATCTTCACGACGTGGTTTATACATGTTGAGGGTGTATCGTGATTCTAATGGATGAAAAAAAATGTTACGTTACGAAACAATTTTCATATGGTAAAAACTCGTTAAACTATATTTTATCAATTTGATATTGGATATATAATACTAAAAGATTGTTGTTTAAAGTTCTACATTGCAATTTCCTTTCAATCAACGCGAATGTTAGTTTAACGCGTAAAAGATATTTTCCGATACGAACTTCGCTCGACCGGGAATCCCCGTTTTAATAAGATCAATACCCTTGTACATTTATATCCAAACGAAAACTAATTAAACCGAGAGGGCGGCGCGTATCGTTTGATCACACAACGCGCGTATATATAAACGCGCGACAGACGCAATAAAAACGATGCGAAAGAATATGAAAAAAAATAAACCAGTAACGCGGCCGCGCGTTTGCTGCGACGCTCTGACATTTTCCCGGACTGCGTGGGTCGCACACCACCAGCGGCGGCGGCACTCGCTGCGCGACAAATAAAATAAAACAAAGGCGAACGGGGAGAATATGAAACAGCGCGACATAAACGAACGCGGAAACGAAACGGAAGCGGACTACGGCAGACAGAGAGAGAGAGAGAGAGAGAGAGAGGAAACGCTCGCAATAACGTCCCGCGGCCCGTCGTGAAAGGAAAGTTAAATCCCTTTACAGTTTATGCGACAAGCACGGTCGCTCGCAAGTTAGCCGGTTTAGGGTCATAAACCTCTCTCTCTCTCTCTCTCCTTCTCTCTCTACTACCGGCCTCTGCCTGCGTCCGGCGCGCATTTATAACGCGAGCGCGAGGACCGTTTAGCTAAATAATTAAAAGATACGAGCGCGTGTTTCTGCTGCTGCTGCTACTGCTATACCGCTCGTCTTCAACTGCTGCCTGCTGCTGCTGCTGTCCTGAGCTCGCGTAATTTCGAGTGAGCTGGGTCGCTAGCACACGCTCTCACTTCTTTTTTCGGCTCTGGTTTTTATGTCAGCCGCCTTGTTAAGACGCCGGATTATACGTAGCGTGAATACACGCGCGGCCGGAGATGATGAAGGGATGTGTGGAGGATGAGAGAAAGAGTAAGAGAGAGCGAGGGTTGGCCATTTTTGCTAGGGAGAGCGAGCCGAGATTTCGTCGTACGTGAGTTGTAGTGTAAAAAGGATGGTACTTTTAAGAAGTAGAGGATGATATGTCGGAGTGTATGTATTTAACCATGTTGTAATTAGTTTATATATTTTATTATGAAATTAAAAGAAATTCAATGATATTGTTACGGTATATTAAAGAACGTAATGTTTACTTTTACTATATGTCTGACTACAGCATACATCATTTCTACTTAATATTTTCTTTCTCCTCCGTTTCTTTTAGTTCCTCAGCAAAAAAAAATTCCTATCCTTTTACGAAATAGCATCTTTCATTCTTTACTACAACAACCGCTGGATAAATTAAAACTTACATCTCAACCGCACAACCGACAGATATATGTATATACAACCGCCAACCCAATCTCCCAAGCTATTAATTTCCACATCACCGGGCAACAACAATTCCGCGGGAAAACCGACAAATACCTCTTGTATCCGCGTCAAAGCGCAAACGCGGGGATCGTTCGCGCCAAAAACCCGCGCTCGCTCTCGCAAAAATGTGTGTCATCTGAAATTCAATGACCACGGGAAAAACCGCACACCTCTCTCACACCCTCCTACATACACATATATATATATATATATATATATCTGCGCGTACTCCCAACGCGCGCGCGCCATCGCTTTCATTAACTTAATGTTAATCCAGGGATTGAAATAGCAATACGGCAATTCGCACGCTTTCGCGCACACGAATTCTCTCTCTCTCACTCTCTCTCTCACGTCCCACCCCCTCTCCACACGATATTAGCAGCGTGTTCGCTCGCGTATCTAGTTTTCACCCTCCCACCTCTCTCCCCCTTTCTCTCTCTCTCTCTCCGCATACATATACACATACACATATATCTATACGCATACAAGTGAGGTTCTATACTCTCGCGTGTGTTACGCATGAGGCTCACACCAGGGTGAAATGGCATAGAGCGCTCGCGCGCGGTTTCGCTATACTGCTGCTGCTACTGCACACGATATGGTATTCCAGGGCTGGTTCTGGCTGGTGCAGTGGCGACAGCTCGGCAATCAATATGGGGGAGGGTATGAGAGGAGAAGGTGGGAGGAAGGGAGGAGGGTAGGGAGGGGGGAGGGGGGGCCTCAACGCAAACACGGCGCCGCTGTTGTACTAACATCAAATAGGCGGATAGAGACCGCGCGCTCGCGCGCTCGCTCGCGTTCGGAAACGAGCGAGAGCGTATATATATGTATATATATAGCGAGTCTCTGTCGGATGAGGTTCGGTCTCTGTTGCTGCCCTATGCGAGCTTGCCTCTATGTATGTATATATATACATATATATCTATATGTGCGTGTATGGTGATGGCTGCGCGCGCGCGGGTCTGTTTCGCGATGCGCTGGTTGGTCTAGTTTAGTTGCGTGGATGTGTGTGTATGCGTGTGTCGTTTGCAACGGCGGGGGGATAGTTTCTTTTGAGTTGATGCGATACATGACCGGATCGAATTTTGGTATTATTGAGCTGCTGCTGCTGCTGCTACTGCTGCCGTTTCGGAGTCGTGATACGCTGTTCGCGATTGGATATATTAGATTAAAATGTCAATGTTTTTATAGAATAAGGTGGGCGCGATGTGGATTTTACGTTGGATATGGATTTGTTTGTTAAGAATATATCCGAGTTATAAGTGTATTGAAATTTTACTATGCTATTGTATACATTTGATGATGAAATTGAAACAAAAATATTATTTATAAATCAATATACTTCAATTATATATGTATTACAGATTTCCTTCGTCATTCCATTTCTCTACAACAAAACTTCCTATATCTAATCAATTACCATTTCCAACATATACTCATTCCATTCTAACGCATCCTCTCTCCCAGTCGCCGTCCAAACCGCAAAGGACCAAACAACGCGTACTCTTCCTTCCCGACAAGAGAGAAAGAAAAAAAAACACCAACATCGCGCCCCCGACGACCTCTCCACATATATATATATATATATACGTACCAAAGAGATCACCTCTCGAGCGCTGCGTCACTATATACGTGCACGTGCTTTCAATCTTGTCAAGATGATGGATTCTCATTGTTTGAAAAAGCCGGCGCGTACGCGCACTTCGAATGAAAAGAGAGTCGCAGGCGTGTATTGTATACCCTCTCTCTCTCTCTCTCTCTGTGTCTCTTCAATCTCGCGATGAATTGCGCGAGCGCGTGCGTCACTTTTCATTTTCCAAGGGCGCGTCTTCGGAATTGCCATCGTTTTTTCCAGAGCTGCAGGAGAAAGAGAGAAAGAGAGAGAGAGAGGAGGAGAGAGAGGCTGGTTGATGGGTCGCGAGATTTTTTTTTCTTGATGGGTTGCTTTGAAATTTACGAGATAAGGGTTGGAAGATGTAAGGTATTGTTGGGTTCGAGTGCATCGTACGTGTACACTTGATTGATTATAATGAAGTAATAAAATGGTAATTGAAAGGTTATTGGAAAGGAGTTTAGAATATAGAATTGTTCTACTTTGATTCTTTAACATTATAAAAGCAAATTTGCATGTGAATATGGTTTTAATATAACATATCACCGTAAAGTTTTGAAAAGTAATAGTATTAATCGATTAGAATTACGTAATATAAGGGAAAATAATATTGGAACTGAAATCTGCTAAAAGTGAGGATCCAACATCGTAAAAACAAAGGACCACCCTTCTTGGCTACTTTTTACCACCCTCTCATCTCAGACAAATTAAGGGCCGCTAGGAGGGCATCGAGGCGTGGACGAGCAGGAAAAAAAGAGGAAGAGCAAAAGCAGCTTTCCAACGATGCATAATTCGCGGCGGCAGCGTGACAATGAAACGCGAGAAATAAATTATGCGGGATCGCAAAGAAGAGGGACTCATCAGACTTATTCCTTTCCTCTTTTTTTTCCTCTCTTCATCCTCTGGTTCGTCGTCTTTTTTAATCTGGAGACACTGGTAAGGCAATTATATTCCCCCAAGTTTTTAACTTTCTTGAAGGGCAGAAGCGTGGTTTGGACATCTTGTTCTTTCTTTGACAGATGAAAGGGAAATTATTGTTTTACTGATTTCCTTTACAGACCTGAAAAGTTATGCTTTTCTCGTAAACTTAAATTAAGTTGAAAAATAATTTTTCGATAAGATTTTTAAGAAATCATTATTTAGTCTTATCAATAAATCTAATAATATTAAATATGAAATAATTCTTTGTGTCTTTAATATTATTGTTATTGAAATATTTAAGCAATTTCATTAGCTACCTTTTCTAGTACAGATAAGGTTACAATTACAGAAAAACGATTATTTAAAATGGACTAAAAAATACATTCTATATTTGTTTGCAAATATAACTAATGCTTTTATTGTACACATAATTTATAAATACTCTGATTACAAAATATTTTGATTATTGAAAAAATCCTCAATGATTCCGATTTATATTGTATATCAATATTCATAACCTATATAGATTGTTTAGCTCATTCTTCAATACATAAAATGTTTTTCCATTTGCAACTTCTAACTGATTCTTTAAATCATCGTTAACATTAATAACAAAATATTACACAGTTGACCTTAACTCTCTCAGAAGAAGTCAACCAATACACAACTGGCACTAAATTTTTTATACCAGCGTAATTCCTTAACGTCTTATTAATTTCTCATTCATCAAAACAAGTAAATAACAGACTGTTAATATTCATTTTAAGTAATTTAATAATTAATAATTGGTTGTAATACATATTACTCTTCGTGGACCTCTCATCCAATGAAGTTGTAAACATGTTCACCAACTGATTCATAACCAAAATTAATCATTTCTATAATTTACACAACAATCGCATCACTTTACTCATCTTACTACAATTCTTATAAAATGCATTGCCCGGATACCCCCTACTATACCCTACTCCACCAACCTTCCATCCCCAACCCACGCTACATCTGTACACACTCAGCCTTTAAAATTCTTCCCTTGTAAAAACGCGCTGTCCATTCCCCACTCCACTATCTCTCGCAATCACCCAGCACCAACCAAGATTTCCCTTCCTTCCTTCTCCTCCACCTCCTCCACCAACTCTTGCTCTCTTCTCCTCGACTTCTGTCGCGTGCCCGCGGCACTTCTCTCCACTCAATTCGCTCTGCGTAGCAGCAGCAGCAGTAGCAGCAGAAGCAGAACTTCCTTTTCGCGTACATAGACGCGCGATGCACATACAGGAAGAGAGAAGAGGAGAGGGAGATAGAAGGCCGCGAGCCAAACCAACTGGTCCGGCCTTTTTCCGTTTGAGGACTCGAGATCTTTTTGCGAGCAACGACGACGACGACGACGACGGTCAGTTTCGCGTTTCTGCGAAAGGAGAGTGCTTCTCTCTCTCACTCTCTCTCTCCCTCCGGGCGCTTTGTAAAACTGTTTGAGCATGCACGGAGGAGCAGCATCAGCGCCCGGTAGTAGCGAGGATTCTTCGAACGAGGGGGAGAGAAGAGAGAGAGAGAGAGAGGAGAGTCGCCTTTGCGCGAGAATGAAGCGATCGGTTGAGCGTGAGTGTTTGCGAGATTTGCAATTCAGTTTCTAATTTACTGCTTTTCAGTTGTTTCATTTTGGCTTTTAGAATTAGACGTATTCTTTAATCTTTGTTAAAATTTTTCTTGTTTTTTTCTTTGCTATTTTTACTTTGAAAGCTTAAAGGACACGAATAAACAGGGCGCACTTGTTAAAGAAAATCTGTAACTTATTGTGAAAAATAAAATACAATTGGGAGTGTTATTTTTTCGTTATTTAATCATTGGAAATTACTTTGCGAAAAATCGACTCCGCAGTATCAACATATTTTTAGATTTATCGCCCAATGAATAATGAATGAGAAAAAATGTACATTTTTTCCCCGGGCAAAGTCCCTCGCGATAATCCCCCTAATTTACATAACAATACAAAGTACCGGCTCTAAAAAAAAGGGCCGGGCGACTCCGAGTAAGACGGGAGACGGAAAAGACCAGCGGCAGGCAGCAGAAGGCGGAGGCGTTTTCCTCCCTCTTAATTCATAAAAATACTCGACCCCCAGCAAGCAAAAACAGTGGCTGTTCTTTCTGTTCTCTCTCTCTCTCACTCTCTTTCTCCTTCAACCCTCGTCGATTTCCATCCCGACAGCACTTCGGCTGTCTCTCTCAGTCTTTCTATCTCTCTCGCTCTCCCTGAAGACACGGCTAATTCGACGGGATTCTAAATAAGCAAGTCATCCTCTCGATTATTTTCACGATTAATTACCCGATTCTCCAATAATAGTCGAAAAACACTTCGATTATCTGGCGCTCGCGATGCGAGAACACGTTTTCCAATCATCAATCTTTGGACGGGAAGAGAGAGCAAGTGAGTGAGAGAGAGAAAAAAAAGAAATAGAGATCTGTGAATTCAACCTGCTTGCCTTTCAATTAAACTTTATTAAATGGAGAAATTATTTATGAGACGGATAACATCGATTTTCCGTACATCTAATGTTACTATTCGAGGAGATTCATTTGAACAACGTGTCATTTTATTGTCAATCCAAATATACTTTAGTAAAACAAATCAATGTTATTGATGAATGTGATATTATTATTCTACACGGTGAATAATCGATTAGTATGTACTTTATTACTAGACTAATAAATTAATTCGTAAAGATAAAAATGTTGTTATGAATTAATAAAATTTTTATTTTTAAACGTAAAATATCAGAGATTCTTGTAATCCTTAATTAAAGTCCATTATACCTCCAAAAATAACCAAAATAATATACATTTACACATAACGCATACCGTCGGCACGGCCATTTCATAAGAATATGAACCCTATCTCTTACGCGAAGCTTAGCAGCGAATGAAGACGGCTTTTCGCTGCGGCAAAGCAAGAGAGAGAGAGAAAGCGCACGCTTGGAGAGTGAGAAAGATCTCGCAGAAGCGCAAGATGTTAATGAGACCGGAGGGTTGGCATTCCTAGCGGCCTTCAAGACTCCCAAAGATTCCTTCCTTCCGTTCTCTCCTACCACTCTCCAACCTCTTCTCTTTGTGTGACGTCACGATCTTGCTTGCACACGAGCAAGTGTAGAGCACGCGCGCCCGCGCTATACTTCCGCTTCAAAATCTCGACGCTGTTCGCCTAATTTTCACCGTCTCGCACACATTGTGCCAAGAGTCGCAGGTGAGTATTTCGAAAATTTTGTATTGTGATTTACGAGGTGTTGGATAAGATTTAACAATATTAGTTTGTAAGAAATAGAAAAAATTTAATTGTTTTAGAATGATGTAGATGTATAGTAACCATTGTAGTAATACTAGAAATCAGTTGGTAACGATTGTTATTATTTATAACAATAATTTTTCAAGGAGAATAATGTTCTATTACATTAGATAAAACATAAAACTTGTACCATTAACGTTATATTACTATCCAACGATATACTGAAATTATTTCCAAAAAATCAACTACCAAACGTTTCTTCCAACTTTCCTTCAACTTTTATACTTCTTCTTCCGTCCTCGATAAAGATTTCATTACTGCAAAACACCATCCAATCCACCTCAATACAAACCCATAAACCTAACCCATAACCGACCCCCTCGCTATATAGAACCCCAATCCTCTCTCTCCGTGCTCCGCACTCACCCCTCTGCATTGAACAAAAAGCAGTTTCATCCCTCGTATATATATATACACCACCATCCGCACCCCTAATATCCCATAACCCATAGCGCGTATACGCGCGACCTTCGCCTCCCTCCCTCCCCCCCTAGCATAAAAATGGCCAGAGAGTCGCGCGACCCCTCGGAGAAAATATTATCGCTCGCGTATATATATATACTGGGTGGAGCCCATATCGCAGCCGAGGGCGGCGCACGGCTAGATATAAACGCGCCCTGTAATATAGCCTAGGCGACCGTCGCGGGGCGGTTGGACCAAGCTACCAGCCAATCCCTGCGTTTTCATAACTCATAAGCCGGCATATCGATTCGTACGCCTGCCGCATATATGTATGTCTATATATATACGTAAGCGTATATAGATATCCGACGTTATGGCTATCGTCGTGCTAGGAAATGGATTACGCGAGGTACGTTTTTTTTTCTTCCTCCTCCTTCTCCTCCTTGCCTTTGCCTCGTTTTTTATGCCGTTACGACGGGGGTAGAAAGGAAGGAAGGTTCGTTTTACGAGCGGTTGCGCGTGCGCCAGTGTACGTGGAGAAGAGAAAGAGAGAAGAAATAGTGCTTTATCTAGCGGAGAAAGTTTTAACTTTTGAGCTTTGAAATGACGCCGCCTAAGGTGTGGCCGCGTGTGAGCGTGAGATCCGGTGTAAAAGGGGAATTTTGTTGTTTAAAAGAAATTGGTATTTTACTGATTTATACGATCTTGTGCAAAAAATGGGGGAATGAGAAACATACCTTAATGGCTGCCAAGTGAAAAATGAGATTTTGTGTATGTATAATGAAAAAGATTGTTGAATAAAGTTCATTTCGAATTCGGACAAGACACTGGGAAATTAATGTGACGAAAAATTCGAGGTCCTTTATCAAACAGCAATTATCTTTGCTGTATATATACGTCGAATAACAAGATTAATGACCACGAAATCGTAAAAAATGATAACCATTCAAATCCAGCGATCCCGCACGTTAATGACACGATAACGCACCCCAAATCTTCCTCTCCCTCTTACTTTTCCATTCCATGAACCTGACATCCCGACGATTTTTCTCTCGCTCGCTTCGACTCTCTTTCCTGCTTCCGACATACCAAACCAACCCCCCTCCCTCCTCACCTCACTCTCTTCGCTTATAATTTTCCTCCTACCGCGAGTCATCCGTCGCGGGATTGCAGACGTCAAGTGCAACAACGCTCGCGCGCGCGCGCGACAATCGGAGATGAAAAAAAGGGAGAAAAACCACTTCCGCCTCGAGCAAGAGAAAGACGTTTGTGGCGAAAGTCGTTGGCGGGCGGCTGTCGGGTACACGCGTCCGTTACTTCCGCTCCAGCGGTCTTCCACCCGGGATGATCTTCCTGTCCGACTGTCTGTTCACGAGAGAGGAGGAGAGAGAGAGTCTAATGCTTTGGCAAACGCGGATTTCATTTTACGGACGCGTTCCGTTGCTCCCGACGTTTTTCCTTCTCTCTCTCTCTCGGCTTGCGCTTCACTCGTTCCGTGTTTTTCGTTAGCCACGTTGCTGCTGGTACTGCGCTTTAGCTCGGCTTTGCGGAGGGACTCGAACAGTAGTGGTATGACGTGCGTTTTAGGGTTATTGTGGCTTGATGTGTGAGAAATCAGGAATGATGGTAATTGGATGTATGTAATTTTGAATTGTAGGGGTTTAAGACGTGAATTGTTTAAGTCAAAGCGAAGAAAAGTAGATTTAGTCAGGCGTGATATAAGATTATAGAAATATTATATATAATTTTATACATTACAAAATGTTAAGTTAACAATATTCTCTGAAAACGTTCCATCTAGAAACTATTGAACTTTTTAAAGAAAAAAAAGAAGTTGCATAACACGCAGCCATACCAATAAAATCATTTCACTCGATAATTTTTCAATCCCTCGCGAACTTCACATCATTCAAAGCACAAACTCTTCGCCGCTCCCCTTTGTACCCCACGCTCGTCGCACGTAAACGACAAGTAGGTCAATAATCCAAAGCCAGCCGACACAAGCATCGTAACAGCTTTTTCTCCTCTGATTTAAATAAAAATAACCTCACCCCCCGCAAAAAAAACTTACGCGTAGCGCTAAAGTCAAACTCAAACTTCTATGCTCTCCTCGCGCTTATATAAACTTTCTAAATCCCACGCCTATGAAAAAGCACGCTTGCCACGTACAAAGCTTTTCCTCCATTCCTAAAAGAGAAAGAGCATACATACATATACATACACAGAAGCACGCAAACAAAATTACCCGCGATTCGTCGTCCCGGCCGAGGAAAAATCACGGGGCCCGACATCGATAAAACTCGCGGCGAAAGAGGAAAAGAGGCAGAGCGCGGCTCGAGGCATCAAAAAGTCGCCGGATGAAAAATCGAGCGCGCAACTTTTGCTGAAAAAGCGTCGCCGATGTCGCGCCGTCGTCGTAGTCGCGCCGAGGGAGCCAGAGAGTGAGAGAGAGTTCACGGCAGTTTACCCCGGCATATCAATTTATACACACACGCGCGTGTATGTGTGCACAGTGGGAGGGACGGGAAGAGACGGAAAATCAAATAAAGAAGGTAAAACGGGTGCGGCACTGTTTACGACGCTTTGTTTTATACTTATACTTTTTGCGCGCTACCACCGCCGCCGCCCCAGGACGTGATGTATTCGCGCGTGTGGAAAGAGGGGGAATCGAGAGAGAGTGAGGGTATAGGAATCGAACTGCAATTGCCATTTTTATTTCCACTTTTCCACCCCCAGCGTCATTTCCATATAACGCGAGTGAACGAGCACCGACTCATCCTATATACCCTCGCGCATGCTCATGCTCTTTCGCTTTTTCAGCGGTTTTATCATCCCTCTTTCCGCGCTCCGATTTTAATTCACATAAAGTAGAAATCTCGTGTGCGCGCTTATCTTCGTCGATGTATATCTATATACGTGGCAAAGCAGATATCGCTTATAAGCGAGACCGCGACGCGATATAGAGAGAGAGAAAAATAAAAGAGGCAGTACGGCGCTCTTTTTTTCGCAATTGCCCCTTCCCCGCCCCCAATACACCCGGAATTTATGATGCAGAGTGGATAGCGCGCGAGTCGTTGAATGGCTAATTAAGCGCGGTAAATTATTCAGCTTTCAATTTTCTCGTTCGATTTCCGTCGTCCATCACGCGAGCGCGTAGCTTTTTTCCTGTCGCTTGCTCTCCTTCGCTGTTTGTTTTCGCTCGTTTTATTTATTTTTTCTTTTTTTTTTTAACCCCGACTGTCCCGTCGATACGTCAAATTACGATGGATATCGGGCTCCTGGAACATTCATTTCGTTTGTCGCTCGACGCGATATTGAAGGGAAAGAGAGAGAGGAAAGGGGAGGGTAGAGAGAGAGAGGGACAGACTGGGGAATGGCAGATTCGATTTATGGCGACGCTTTTTACGGCGAATTTTTTCAGGATATTTTGTAAATGAGGTTTTTATTAAGGGTTATAAAGCCGCGCGCGCTCGCTCGCGATAAAACCTTGACGCTCGGCGCAGTTTACAGAAGTGAATTAAAGTCGCCGCCGGAGAATGCAATTTAGTGAAGTTATATTTTAGGAGGGGAAAAAATTGAATTTTTTACTAATTAAATTTTTTCGACGCGCTGCTACGTGAAAGCCGAGAGATAAATGTTTCGGGCCGCTAGTTTAATTTGATACGGTGTCAGCGTCTTTTATTCAAGTACTTTGGCCCTGGTAATGTTTATAATTTTACCAAATTGTCGTTTTACGTGAATTGCGAGAAAACAGCGCGCTAATGAATAGAAATTAAGTAGTACAACCCTGTATAGGTAAGACACCTTTAACTCTTCTACCTACTATATTTTTAAAACAGTCAGATATATTCATTCAACAAACCAAATTTCTTTACATTCAAAACAAATCCGCATAACACAAGCCCGAATAAATTCACAGCATCCGTATAACATCGGCGATCGACGACTCAAACCTGCAATTCAACCACTATACCGAACGCTGCGCCACCTCTTCCCTCTCGACATACCAACGCATCGCACGCGAGCGCTTCTTTAAATTATACCGCGCATCAAAAGATAAAACGTCGCTACACCATATATACATACACCACGTTTCCCCTTTAAATAACGGCATTTTATATCCGCGCACCCACATATATATATATATATATATACACAGCCGCAGGCAATCAACATAAAGAACTTATAAATCTCGGCATCTGTCGATACTCTCTCTCTCTCTTTCTTTTTGTTGCGAAAGATTCCCCAGCGTTCGCGCGCGAATATTTCGATATAAATAAATCGGCGTGAGCAGCACTGCCTGCCGCTGCCGCCGTGTCGAAAGACGAAGGGTCGCGGCGTGCACACAGCGCACGTATACACATAAGCCGAGAGAGAGCGAGAGAGAGAGAGAGAGCGGGTGCGCACCTTAATGTCGCATAAATCTCCCACTGGAAAATTACACCAATGCCAGATAGAGAAGAGCGAGGTAGGAGGAAGAGGTGGAGGAGGAGGAGGAGGAAAAAGAAGGACGAGAGAGAGAGAGGTTAGGTGAGCACGGCGGCAGCGAAGCTTCGAGAGATCGGTTCAGAGGGAGAGGAAGGGGTGGCGAGAGAGTACGCGCCCGCGCGTATATATTTCCTACCCTTCTCTCTCTCTCTCTTTCGCCGAGAGAGAGAGAGACGGAGAGGGTGGCAGGATTTTCCGAGCGCCCGCGCGTGCAAGAGAGAGAGAGGCAGAGCAGCAGCAGCAACAGAGCAGCTCGGCGGCGGCAGCAGCAGCTTTCCCCACTTCAGAAGAAAAGCACTTTCATAAATCTGCCAGCAGATATATGTGCGCACAATTTCCGAGATCCGGCCATTAAAGAGCCGCGCTCTAGCTCTCGCTCTCGCTCGCTCTCGCGCGTCGCTTCGTCTCCGTCCATCGGCGAGTTTCTTTATCTATCCATCTTCTCCTACCCTCTCTCTCTTTCTCTTTCTCTCTCTCTCTCTTGCTCTCGGTGCTGCTGCAGAACCGAGTGGCGTGAGAGGGGAGGAAGAGCTCTCTCTCTCTGTATACGCACGCGTCGCCCACAGATTTTAGGAGGGTAAGAGGGGGAGTGGGTATAAACGTGCGCGAGTGTAGCGCAGCGGCGCGGCGTATAATTCTTCCCCGCGGTTATATCTTGATCTTGAGAAGAAGGAGGGAGGTGGAAAAGGAGGAGGAGGAGGAGGATGGGTTAGCCTCGGAGAAACGTGGCAGTATGCAAGTACGCCGGTGGTTTAATGGCTTTTCGGAGGGTTTCGCTGCGCTCGCGTTGCTGCTGCTGCTGCTACTGCCGCCGTGCGCGATGGTTGATTGTCGGTTTGATTGCTACTGCAAGCTTATGGTGGTGGATAATAACAGAAATAGTTCCTAAAAAATTTTTGTTATGGATCTATATATTTATAAAAAAGAAAAGAAGCTATACAAGTTTTCTTTGAATTTATTGTAAATGAAATGGCAAAGTATGCAATTTGAAGAAAAAATATGGTTTTTGAAAAGTTATAAAACTTTAGCACTCACTCTGTAACAAAAGCTTTTCACACATGTTTTTGCAAAGAAATTTTCCCGTCCAAAACACACATGCTCACACACAGACACAGTCATCCGGCAAAATTCAAAACACCCCTCGAGACCATGATCGTGCAGCAGTGGGAAACGCGCTTACGCTCGTGCGCGCATGCACAGCGGAGTAAAATCGCGCTCGACGACGCGTGCAAAGTAGGTAAATTGCCGGGCAGAATCCCGGGCCCTATTCCGCATAATAAACGTGCGCTTTCTCCCCCCCTTTACCCCTCACGCTTCTCTCCCTTCCTCTTTTCCCCTTCAACGGCGCGCGAAAACTCCGCTCGCTCTCGCGGAGAGATAACGCCGGCTCTCTCTCTCACCCTTTCTCTCTCCCTCTCGTTCTCTGCAACTCTTCCTCTGCCATTTTATACGTCACCCCTTCCTGTAAACAGTTTACTTTTAAACCGAGAGAGAGAAAGAGAGAGAGAGAACCGTTACCTATGTATTTTCAGATAGGGTCTGAGTTATGCCTCCCTAGCCGTTTTTAAAAGATTTATCCGCTTTAATACCAGTTGCCGTTGCTGTGTTGCGCGCGAGATTTCGCGAAGGAAGAGTCGTCGCCCTCGTCGTTGTCGTTGGTACTGTTGTTGGTATAAGTTTGGTATTCGTTTGCTGCAGTACAGGAGTGAGAAAAGAAGAAAGAGAAGTACGATCTCTGATTCTGCGTACTCACTTTCGCACACGTGTACAGGGAAATAAATGCGCGATAGTCGCGGCCTAGGACCGCCAAATTAGAATTGCTTATAGCAAGCGGGTATATGTGCGAGGGTAGAGAAGCGTTGGGAGGATTTGTTGTTGGATATGTTTACAACTAGTTTTTTTCGTTTATCTCATAGATATATTTTAAAATAGTTATGTTTACATTTGTACGATTATTATATTTGAATAACATGTTGCAACCTTTACACGACATAAATAATTATTATTCTCCGTCTCCTATATATCAAACTACAATTATCTCAAACGACATTTTCACAACGACATCAAATCCCTCATATTTATTAAAAAAAAAAAAAAGAAATAAAATCAACTCGACAAAAATTACGAACCCGCACTGTTATTATTACACGGGGAAAAACAACTTCCGTTCGCGCGTGTGCGCGACGCCGCGTCGCTTGAGTAATGAGAGCAAGAAAGGCGAACAAAGAGTAAGGCGCGCTCGCAGCAGGGGGATAAATAATATGTCCAAGTCAATGGCGAGGAGGGTAATTAATTCGTATAATATGCCGCAGTTAAGCTGGCTATCCGTAACGCGACCCTACTGCCAAGCCGCCGCCGCCACCACCACTGCCACCACCCCCTACTGTGCTACCCCCCCTCCCCCCACTCCTACTCTCCCACCGACCTCCTTGCGCGCCTTTTCAAGCGAGCTTTTAATACCAACCCCGCTTTAGCTGCATTATCAGTCTTGAATGATAATACCGCTCGCCGTGATTTGTATCCGTTATCTTGTTATTTTTATCTCGCTCGCTCGCTCGCGTCTTACCAGCACAGTTCCTCGGATGCTTTTATTAGTTTCATCAGCGGGATATTGCGAACGCTCGTTTGTCTCTCAGCTGCGGCACTATATGTATATATACGCTATATAAGATGCGACATTAATCTCGCGCACGTTGCTTTATCGTCTTTTTAATGGATCCTATAAAAGTATTTTTCTTACGAAAAAAAAATATATATATATCGTATTCTGTATATAAGGTGTAGTAATTTCGATTTATAACTTTCTACATATAAATATTACACAATGAAAAAATATAATGATACTAATTTATTTATATGTATTTTTGATGATATACTGTATTAATTTTATATACCAACTTTCCTATAACCTATCCTTGAAAAACTTCAACGCAACCACGAAGAGACTCTATATATACGTACGCCCACTCGAAGACAGCGACCCAATATTATTAAAAACCGCACTACTCCGCCCAGTCGACCCTTCGGTTCCCTTAGACGCAACTATATATATATACACACACACCCTCTCTGTCTAAAGAAAAAGTTTGCGATCGCGAGATACCATCGTATCCTCCTATATACCGAAGAAACAAAGCCAATGTGGAGAAGGGGAGGTAGCGAGACTCAGGACCGCGCGACAGAAAAAAAAAAGAATAAGGGTAGCTACCACCATGGTACACCGGCACCACGTCGATGCTGTACACGAGATGAAAGGGAAGAAGAAGAAGAAGAAGAAGTCCCCCTTTCCGCACGGCCGGAGTTGCGCTTGCACGCTGCTGACCGGCGCGAGACACTACGGACAAAGGGAACGCGCGTGCCCACACGTCGTCGTCGTCTTGGGAGGAGGGCAAAAAAAAGTTTTGAAAGCCCTTTGATTCGATTCGAAATTTAATGAAATTTTCGAGCGGCTGGTGCTGGTATACGACGTGAGATTGTTTTTCGTTTTATGTTTTGTTTTGGAGCTTGGGAGAGGGAATTGTTGGAGGTTTTAGAGTACTTGAGGAGCGAGTAATGATTTTTGTTGGGTTCTGTGGTTTATAATGGAGGGTGTATTTTTTCTATTTTTATTTTAAGATTGAAAAGAAAGTGTAAAATGTTTATATTAATGATAGAAATAATGGAAAAATATTTTTGGTTAGTCTTTTTAGTTGAAATTTATGTGATAATAATAATGTTTTTATATAGATTGATTAATTATTTTACTAATCACTATTCATTCGACTCAGTTACAATCTTACGATGTACAAAAACAATAAATGATGAAATTTAAAAATAAGGAAATAATTCATGAAATCAACATACGCTCTTCAAAAATCGACCGTAATATCTCATCCGGCTCGACTAACCAAAATTCCATCACCGACCCGTCCATCTCTCACTGTCAGCTCGGAAGAAAGCGAAAGTACAAAGACCAACATAGCGTAACGAGATCCATCGCAGTCGTCGGCGTCGTCGACGACGATCCCTCTCAAGAATCGACGCGCCTGTTCTCTATTGATACAGGCGAACGATAGGTACCGGACCGAAAAAGATGCGGGTACGGATACATATATATATATACTATTCGCAAAAGTCATATACGCTTCTCTTGGCCATAAAGCAAGAGGGGATAGTGTACACGGATATACTTGAGAGATGTATAGTACGGCTCTCTACTAATATAATGCGGATTTGGCCCTCGATCAAGATTATGCGCGGAGAGAGAGAGAGGACTTAATCCGCGAGCGCACTGGAATTATTGCAGGGTTATATACGAGACGAAGGTTAGAGAGAGAGAGACGACGAGAGAAGAGGAGCGATAAAGGCATCGTCGCTATATATTTAGTGCGGTTTTCCTTTATGGTGGCGATTTGGTTTTTATATAGGGATGTGGGCTTAGCCGGCTGCAGGGTGATTCATTGGACATTAGTTATTTGCCAGTTGGTTGATTGAGATTACGATGATAGAAGAAAATAAATATGTTGAGAGTTTGGTGATGTGATTCGTGCTTTTATTGGTAATCGTGACTCAAGCATTGATGATATGATGTCGAAAGATAGAAAACAAAAATTGATTCTACAAAAAAGAATATCCGTAATTTTGATGAATAATATTCAACGAGATTATTGAAAATATTTATCTGTCAAATAAAAGATTCACAGGTTCAAAACTCAAGACTCGTGGAACTTGCCATACTTTAGATTTATCGTATAAAATAAGAAAATTTTTAAAATTTGAAAAACTAGGAAATAAACATGTTATCAATACTTTTTTATTTTTTGTAAGCGTAATGTTTTTTTTTGTTTACATATTTAACGATTCTAAATATAAACCATCAATATTATCAGTTCAATGTTCTATAGTCAATAAAATAATCGATAATATATATTTGACGAATCTCAAACCCCATTTAATGGAACTGCTCAAAATCAATAACTATTTAACAACAACGAAACAAGGTAACCAAACGAAGCGAAAATCCAAGAACCAGACGTAAAATTATCACAACGCGCAGCGGAGAAGCGACCTTAAACCAAAGGAAAACATCTCGCTCGACAACCTCGCAACAGTGCATAGCTATATACAGCCGCCGCCGCCGCCACTACTACCACTACTACTACCGTCGGTGCACATCTGCACCTGTTTCACTTTCCTCCCTCTCCTCCTCTTCCTCATCTCTCCTTTCCACTCTCCTCCTCATCCCTCCCGACGAAAGACACCTCTCTCTCTCACTCTCTCCTCGTCGCGTTCCCACTCTCTTCTCACCTCCCCTCCTTCCACCCGGGGGGGGGGCGCCGAAGACAAGATAAGGAGAAAGACGGAAAACGCGGAGGAGAAGGTGAAATATACGGCGAGCCGTGTGCCGTACCGCCCCACCTCGCGCGAAACGCAGGAGGGCGACTCCGCCCGTCATATTCCAGCTGCGCCAATCGCCGCGTCGGGCTTTATTAGATCCATAAATCCATCATATCCATCTTGCTTGGCCGGGGGTATACGCGAGCGCCATTGGCGCTGTGGCGGTAGTCCCCCCTTATATATATATATATGGAAGAGAGTGAGAGAGAGAGAGAGAGTCCAGTGTCCAGCGCGCGTCTGGCGCATTGCAGAGGCACTGTGAGGAGTGGAGAGTGGAGTATGTCGTCTTGGGGTAAGAGAGGAGGAAGTGCTGCCAGTTGTAGGATGGGTGGGAGTCGAGGGCGTTATTAATATTGAAGTTTTCTTGGTGAGAACGCCCGTAGAGGAGAGCGAGGAGAGTGTGGCTGATGGAGGTAGTAGATATAGTTGAGAGTGGTGGCTGGGATGTAAATGCTGCAAGGAAAATTTTATGTTTTATTTTAATATTTTAATATTATGGCGTTTATTTATTTTATATTGTCATTATTTTAAATCTGCAGTCGCTAAAAAAATTTGTATGGTTATTTATAGTGTAACTCTATTTTACTAGTAAAATTTTAGTTAAATTGTACAACTTTTAACAGCAATTCGCTTAAATATTGTTATACTATAATCTTACAATAATTCCCCCAAAAATTTTACATACAATTTTAGATTTATAAATAAATCTCTAAAAGAAATCAATATAATTGTTAGATCCTCTATAAATATCACCTTAACTCATTAAAAATAACGTTAATACATACCACTTACCATACCTTTCTACCCCTACAATCATCAAACCACCCTTAAACAATCATCAATCCATTTTCTCCTCCATTCGCTAAAGAGAATCATCTCCCGCCGAGCCGTATACCACGCACACATATACACCCACGCAGTGTGCACGCGAACGGGGTAAGTACAGAGAGACGCGACGTAGCACGCGCGGATGCGCGCGCACTTTAAACCGCGCTCTCCTTCCTTCTCACTATATACGCTCCTCTCGCGGCGCGCGTCTTGCCAGGAGGGAGGAAAGCTGCCGACCACTGTCCACTCGCTCTCCCTCTCTGTGTTTTCCTTCGGCCCCTTTCCTCGCGCATGTGTATATACATATATGTGTGCGAAGGAGAAGAGGCGGTGCAGCGGCTGTAGCCTCCCGGATGTGTATTATATATATGTATGTATGTATGTATACGTCGCATGGGTGCGCGCGTTCGGAGAAAGAGTTGGTATATATATACAGAGGAAAAAAGAGCTCGATTGAGCGGGATTCGTTGCGCGCTCGGTGTGTGAGGTGTAGACTGTAGATATATAAGGTGCACGTCTTTATATAGTGGATTATGAGTTATCTCTATTTTATTGGAATTTTGTTTATATATTTATATACACATATATAACTTTTTTTTATCTTACAAAGAGGATAAATGTATAAGAGATTTTGAATTGGAATACAAATTTTATTTTTAATAAGTGAGATGAATTGTATAACAATTAAATATTCTATTGTACGAGAAAGATTGTAATTAATATCAAACATTAGTATTGCTGATGGTTACAATAAGATTATACCTAAGATTGGAACAACAAAAATAAAATTATTTTATGTCAAAACTGATAGAAAATTGACCCTGTATTACAGCAAAAATCACTATATAAAAATACAATAATATAATTCATCCAACAATTCTACTGTTACTGATACATAATCAGTACATAATTATGAATATCATTTTATATAATAAAAAAAATGTTTCAAACAGGTATTATAATCTTCAAAAGCAGACTACGCATTATAATCATCCAAAATATATACGACAAACCAATAATGACAGAACCACACAAGCACATACACACATAGAGACTGATCCGCGCGATGTAACCACCTAGATAACACTCTCCGGATACGCACACCCATCGCTTCTACCCCGTATAAAGCAGGGGGTGGCTAGATGTTTCGCAGATCGGAAAGAAGAGATATTCGGCCAGAACTGGGCGCGGGGGAGAGAAAACTGGAAGACCAGTGGCTCCTTGACGGACTCGGGATCAATATCCTCCGATACCCATATATATACCCCCCTCGTCGTTCTCTTCCTTCGCACGCGCGAGCCTTGGACCTATTTCCAACACCAATAAAACGCCCATGCGTGT